>CAWUFW010012266.1:0-372500 GCA_963921515.1 Calotriton arnoldi | reverse complement strand
GAAAAAGGACCATAGGGAAGGGGCTGAGAGGCAGGTGCATACCCGGACCCCTGGGGGCCCCGGCGGGTGGGCCCGGGTGCTGCCTTCCCCCGTCTCAGCATCCCCAGAGGTCTGACTGAGCAAACTCTGAGAAAAAGGACCATCGGGAAGGGGCTGAGAGGCAGGTGCGTACCCGGGCCCCTGGGGGCCCCGGCGGGTGGGCCCGGGTGCTGCCTTCCCCTGTCTCAGCATCGCCGGACCTCACGGAGGTCTGACTGAGCAAACTCGGAGAAAAAGGACCATAGGGAAGGGGCTGAGAGGCAGGTGCATACCCGGACCCCGGGGGGCCCCGGCGGGTGGGCCCGGGTGCTGCCTTCCCCTGTCTCAGCATCGCCGGACCTCACGGAGGTCTGACTGAGCAAACTTGGAGAAAAAGGACCATAGGGAAGGGGCTGAGAGGCAGGTGAGTACCCGGACCCCTGGGGGCCCCGGCGGGCGGGTCCGGGTGCTGCCTTCCCCTGTTTCAGAATCGCCGGGTCTGATTGACCCTCTCCCTAGTAATCCGGAGGAAAATTACCCCCCTTTCTTGTAATCCGTGCACACGAGGTGACAGAGGGGACCCAAGGCGCAAAAGTACCCGACCTCCTGGAGCCCTCCCTAGGATCGGGGAGGCAAATGAGCCCTCATCGGGACTTCCAGGGAAGCCCGGCCATCTGTTCACCCCATAGGTGCGACCAGATGGCCGAGGGGATAGGTGCGACCAGATGGCCGAGGGGAAAGGTGCGACCAGATGGCTGGGCACAAAAGGGAAGCCATCTGGTCGCTCTGTGCCCCAACGAAAGAGTGAGTGGGCGCCGGGGCATGGGGGACCGGAGGCCCAGGGCCCCAGCTGGGCCCCAGCCATGGGGGCTGCGAGAGGGGGAGCAGACGGGCCCTCCGACCCGGGGCCCGCAGACACCTCGAAAAGCAGGCGAAGCGGGGGAGGTCTGCACGGGACCGACGGACCCCCCTCCCGGGCCCTTGGCATAGAGGCAGGCCGGGGGACAGGGCCCAGGGCTGGAGCACCCGACCCGGGGCCCGGAGGGGCCCCTGGACCCAGCCGGGACTCCCGGGCCCAGAGGCGAAGGGGAATCATCCCCGGGCCCGCAGGACCCCGTCCCGGGCACCCTGCCATGCGGCAGGACCAAGGACGGAGCCCGGGGTGGGGAGGCCGACCTCCCCGGGGCCCTCAGGGGCCCCCAGGGGCCCCGGACGGAGCTCCTGAACCCAGCCAAGCGAGGGGGGGTTCCCCGGGCACGACGGAACCCCGTCTCGGACCTTTGGCATAGCAGCAGGCCGGGGGACGAGGCCCAGGGCTGGAGCACCCGACCTGGGGCCCGGCGGGGCCCCTGGACCCAGCCGGGGCTCCCGGGCCCAGAGGCGCAGGGGAAGCCTCCCCGGGACCACGGGACCCCGTCCCGGGCACCCTGCCACACGGCATGACCAAGGACGGAGCCCGGGGTGGGGAGGCAGCCCTCCCCTGGGCCCTCATGGGCCCTGGACGGAGCTCCTGAACCCAGCCAAGCGAGGGGGGGCTCCCCGGGCACGACGGAAGCCCGTCTCGGACCTTTGGCATAGCGGGAGGCCGGGGGACCGGGCCCAGGGCTGGAGCACCCGACCCGGGGCCCGGAGGGGCCCCTGGACCCAGCCGGGGCTCCCGGGCCCAGAGGCGCAGGGGAAGCCTCCCCGGGCCCGCAGGACCCCGTTCCAGGCACCCTGCTACGCGGAAGGACCGAGGACGGAGCCCGGGGTGGGGAGGCCGCCCTCCCCGGGGCCCTCAGGGGCCCCGGACGGAGCTCCTGAACCCAGCCAAGCGAGGGGGGCTCCCCGGGCACGACAGAACCCCGTCTCGGACCTTTGGCATAGCGGCTGGCTGGGGGACAGGGCCCAGAATTGGAGCACCCGACCCGGGGCCCGGAGGGGCCCCTGGACCCAGCCGGGGCTCCCGGGCCTGGAGGCGCAGGAGAAGCCTCCCCGGGCCCGCAGGACCCCGTCCCGGGCACCCTGCCACGCGGAAGGACCAAGGACGGAGCCCGGGGTGGGGAGGCCACCCTCCCCGGGGCCCCTGGGAGCCCCTGAACCCAGCCGAGCAGGGGGAGGCTCCCCGGGCACGACGGAACCCCGTCCCGGGCCTTTGGCAGGGCAGCAGGCCGGGGTACGGGGCCCAGGGCTGGAGCACCTGACCCGGGGCCCGGTGGGGCCCCTGGACCCAGCCGGGGCTCCCGGAGCAAAGGGGCAGCCTCCCCAGGCTCGCAAGACCCTGTCCCGGTCACCCTGACACGCGGCAGGACCGAGGACGGAGCCCAGGGTGGGGAGGCTGCCCTCCCCAGGGAGCCCCTGAACCCAGCCGAGCAGGGGAGGCTCCCCGGGCCCACGGGACCCCGTCCCGGGCATCCTGCCACACGGCTGGCCCGGGGACGGACCCCAGGCTGGGGCAGCATCCTGGCCCATCCAGCTGACGGCTGAGGACCGCTAGGCCGAGAGGGGTTACGGCGTACCCTGTCCCTAGTAATCCGGAGGAAGGCTACCCCCTTTCTGGTAACCTGTGCGCATCGCGAGACTGAGGGGACCCTAGGCACGGACGCGCCCGACCTCCTGGAGCCCTGGCTGGGATCGGGGAGGCAAATGAGCCTTCATCGGGACTTCCAGGCCGGCCTGGCCATCTGGTCGCCCCATTGGAAAGCATTGCGTGTGACCAGATGGCCGAGGGGATAGGAGCGACCAGATGGCCGGGACCGAAAGGACGCCCATCTGCCCACCCCCAAGCCTTCGCGGTAGGGCTCCCGCCTGCCCTTGCAGGGCTCGGGGGCTACGCTTCCCGGGTGCTCGGGGACTCCGGCTGGGCCTTAAGCACGGGGAGGTCCGCCGGAGGTCTCGGGCCCGGGCGCCCGGGGGAGGACTGCCCAGGACCCGTGGAGCCCGTCCCGGGCACTTTGCCACGCCGCGGGCCAGAGGAGGGAGCCCCGGACGCTGGGGAGGTGTTGTCCGGGCCCAGCCCATCTGGTCCCCAGCTGAGAACCGCCAGCCCGGGAGGGGTGTCCCGGCATACCCTGCCCCTAATAATCCGGAGGAAGGCTACCCCGCATTCTGGGAATCCGTGCGCACCGCAAGGCTCAGGGGACCCTGGGCACGAACGTGCCTGACCTCCTGGAGCCCTGGCTGGGATCCGGGAGGCAAATGAGCCCTCATCTGGACTTCCAGGGTGGCCCGGCCATCTGGTCGCCCCATTGGAAATCATTGCGTGTGACCAGATAGCCGAGGGGAAAGGTGCGACCAGATGGCCGGGGTCAAAAGGACTCCCATCTGCCTGCCCCGAGCCGAGCCGAGCCTTCCCAATAGGGCTCCCGCCTGCCCACGCAGGGCTCGGGGGCTCCGCTTCCCGGGGGCTCGGAGACCCCGGCTGGGCCTCAGGCATGGGGAGGACCACCGGAGCTCTCAGGCCCGGGCGACCGGGGGAGGACTGCCCAAGGACCCATGGAGCCCGTCCCGGGCACTTTGCCATGCCGTGGGCCGGAGGAGGGAGTCCCGGATGCCTCGGGATGTGTTGTCCGGGCATTGCCCATCTGGTCCCCGGCAGAGAACCGCCAGCCCGGGAGGGGTGTCCCGGCATACCCTGCCCCTAGTAATCCGGAGGAAGGCTACCCCGCTTTCTGGGAATCCGTGCGCACCGCGAGGTTCAGGGGACTCTGGGCGTGAATGTGCCCAACCTCCTGGAGCCTTGGCTGGGATCCGGGAGGCAAATGAGCCCTCATCGGGACTTCCAGGGCGGCCCGGCCATCTGGTCGCCCCATTGGAAAGCATTGCGTGCGACCAGATGGCCGAGGGGAGAGGTGCGACCAGATGGCCGGGACCGAAAGGACTGCCATCTGCCCGCCCCGAGCCGAGCCACAGCGGTAGGGCTCCCGCCTGCCCTTGCAGGTCTCTGGGGCTCTGTACCAGGGACCCTTGTCCCGGGCAGATGGACACTTGGCAGGCGGCAGGACGGGGGCTCCCAAACCCCAGGCCCTGACCGAAACGCAGTCCCCGGGGCCGGTCCCTGCTTCTCAACCCAGCCAGGCCGGGGAGATCAGGGAGCCTGCCCAGGCACGAGGGACCCCTGTCCCGGGCACACGGACCCTCAGGATGTGCGCTCGTTTTCCACACATTTTTTCCAAAATTCTGCGTAGTGGCGCTACGCCAACTACGCCCAGCCCTAGTGCTAGTGGAGTCAGTGTGCAAGCAGTGTGGCATATTGAGGTCACCACCCAGTATTAAATGGTCTATCTCCAAGCTATCCAGATGAGAGTATAAGTCCTGAAGGAAGTCAGGGTCGTCAATGTTTGGAGCATATATGTTTACTAATAGAAATTTTTGTCCGCTAGGGTACCCTGGAAAAGTATGTATCGGCCACTCTGGTCAGAGTGCCCGTGCGGAAGGGGACGCTTTTATGAATCAAGATATATGTGCCACGTGAATATGAGCTGTAGCATGAGAAATAACGATGTTGGCCCCAGCTCTTAGCCAAGGCATTGTCAGTACGGGGCGAGAACTGTGTCTCTTGTAGAAAAGCGATTTCGCCATTTCGCCTATTCAGGTATGATAGCACCTGCTTCCTTTTCTGTGGATTGTTAATACCACGTCTGTTCCACAAAATGGTGGAAAGGTCAACCATTTTGGTCATGGTTAAGAACGAGGGTATGCTGAAACATGCGTTCTTGGTGATGACGTGCATGGTGAAGTGTGGTGTAGTATGCAGCAGCAAAAGACACTTTAACATTAACAACAAGCATTCGCAATGCAATAGGTCTCGCTTTTGGGACCTTATACGTTTTTGCTATGCAGCACATTAACCTGGGTGCTACAACATCTAGTGTTCTTTAACGTGGAAGTTTTTTTTTTTTGCAGTTTTATATAGCGTTAACTAGGCTTGAAGGTTTTGGACCGCTTAACATGAGCCCCAGCTACATTACACAAGGTCACATAGGCATATTATCAAACTGCACTGAGAAATACTTATTTAAAGTGTTATTTTTGTATAACTGGCTGGTAAGAGCGCATTGCATTGATCCGAGGGCAAGCTGCGAGGAAATGGCACTTCCTTTCAACACATATATGACATCTTACGAACAACGTACTTACCTTTAGAATATGTTGTGAATTGCTGCTGCATTGTGCCACTAAAATAAATCTGAATACCTTTGTGTGGATATGTACTGGAGTTGTAGAATTAATCCGAGCTGCTTTAAATTAAATGTGTACCTAACAATATCTCTTGTAATATAGTCAATAAAGGAAGAGGAAGGCTGTGGTGACTCTGGTGGCGTTTGAAGCCCTGACATGCAAGTTACACATATTAGCAGCAGGATTATTAACTCATCAATCTAAGGAGCTAGCGGGAATATCACGAATGATGCACATCAGCATACTCAACTGCGTTTCACCAGGTCTGTGTTACACAAGATAAAGAAAAAAAAAAGATAGAGCTCAAACAGCGGCAAAGTTTGCCCAGCCGGTAAAAAGTTTAAAAACAGCACCTGAATCTTGTTCAGCATCTATGGAGACAGAGGGAGAGGTACTTTGCTTCAGTGATGCGGAACAGCCAGGCAAAAACAGCAAAGGAGAGAAGTCACCCCTTCCAAAACTGCAACAGCAGATAGGTGCAGAAGATGGGGAGGACTGAACAAGTGCACAGGCCCTTGTGAGTGGGAAGAAAAAATTACCAGGATGGGCGGAAGCCTTAAAACAATGGGGGTATTTCGGTAACTGGGTTGGAAAACGCAATATTAATGCTAACAAAACCCTGCCCTCCGAAGATCAGACCCCCCCTGAAGGTAAAAAAACGCCAGGGAAACCCTGATGAATAGGGTCATTTAGAGGAATCCTGCATAAGCACGGTGGGAAACATGACCATGTAAAGGCGGACTTCCGTGAATAAGAGGCATTATTTGCGTGAGGAGGTAAAAACATCATAAGCCCACATTAGCACACCGTGCACCACAACCGTGCAATGTTGGGTCTGTGGGTTGCGTAAAGAGAAAAGCATTGAATGCATGTGGGGTTAAAGACAAAGAACCTTCGAGATCGTGACCAATCCCAATTGGTATGCAGGACCCAAACAATTAAGCGTAGCTGAAGGGGCATGGCAAGAGAGCAGTTTGTGAAAATCACAACGTAGCCAATGGGCCACGTGAATGTGAGTATTAATGCCATAGTCAGTCTGCAGTCCCGTGGTGTGACCCCTGACAAATTAAAGTGGGAGTGCAGGATGCGAGGACAGATGGGCAAAAACAGGGAGGTCAGGGATGGTAGTAGATTGCCAAAAGCATAAGGGCTATGCCGGCCTAGTAGGAATAATTAACCGAGGCCTGTGCAGACATCGAAAAAGCAATCGAGGTAGGGAATAGATGCGTGCACACAAACACACAGAGGCGCACTCATATAACCCACAAATACACACTGACTGAAGGCAATACACATGCTCACATACAGAAGCCAATAAATGCATGGATCTATGTTGGATGTTCCATTGAGTCTGCAAATCCGGTTTTGGGTCTGTGCACCGCACCGATAGGCCAGCATGGGCCCTTGAAGACTGCCATTGGATTGTAGCCCCATGCCACTGAACCTTGTGGGAGTTCATGGTCCCTAGGCCACTTCAGCAGATCTTGGGGGATTCTCTGGAGACTGCAATTCTAGTGACAGGACGCCCAACCCCCATGGCAAATTTGTCTTTATTTATAATTTATACCAAGAGAGGATTCTTTCGCCCTCTCCCCCGACCCCCTAAATGGGCCTGGGGATAAGAGGGAATACACCCTGTATCCCTTTTCAAAACATTTTTCATGATGCGGTGGCCAAGTTTCCCCATCCAGTAATGGCGGCACCAGTATTTTCACAGAGTTGTGGCCAGCCAATCAGATTGTTTTGAATTTACTCATCCGAGCCCAAAATGGTAGATGGGTGAAGAAGTTCCCCTGTCCAATCAGATACAAGTATTTTTGTATTTGGGGATTCATGGAGGTTCATGAAATCAAGTTTTGAAACAAGGCAGATTAGCCGTCCAGATAACTCTAAAATGTAACTTCTTCATGCCCGGCCAGGGAGACTGTTGAAATGCTAATTTCTCGAAAATTACTGAACAGATTTTCACCAAACCTCGGAAAGGCGCTTCTTTGGGTAAAATTCTACTTTCAGGCCAACTTTGGTGCAATTCTGCTCAGCCGTATTTTTTCTATTGAGGAGCAAAGGATCCTACGAGAATTAAAATGGGGAAATGTCACTTTTGGACTCTTTAGTTTCAGTCCCCCGTTGAGAGATCTTTGCGTAACTTGTCATCAACAACCCAAAGTGAAGGTTTTCTTTTTGGAAAGTTTTGTGGAGATTCGTTAAATATCACCAAAGGTATAAGCAAAACAAAACAAAAATGCCTTACCTGACCATAACCTTTGCTGTCTGTGAAATATATATATATATATATATATATATATATATATATATATATATTTATATATATATATATATATATATATATATATATATATATATATTTGTTATTATTGTCATTATTATTGCACACTTACATATGCTTTAAAAACCTGCATCATGTTATACTGGGTAGGGCACTACACATCTTGATCCCCCGAGAAGATCCTGGCATCTGTTCAATAGTCCCTATCTGGCTGTTTGCGAAGTAAACGCATGCTAGACTCCTATGCGCTATCCTGAGTATTGTGTTTTCTTTTACAGCTGCTGTGAACCAGCCATGTCCCATGGCCCCATTCTAGTCCTGTCCTCTCGAAGTCTGGGGCTGTTTTCAACATTTTTGCCAGGGCTGAATTTTGTTTTTAAAGTTTTGCATCCAGCCCTGGCCAGGAGGTCAAAGTTTCAGCCATGGGAGGCCTTAATGGGGACAGGGGTGCCCCACATGGTCCACACCTAGGAAGAGAGTTAACTGGGCCAAGGATTGGAGGGGGGATGGGGGCCTAAGGTTACCCCACCCTCCTGCTCCCCCTCTTGTCCTCAATGGCCCTTTGCAGCACCAGGAAAAATTCCAGATGACCAAAGGGTCGCTGAACTCGTCTTTTTCTTCTTTTAACCTCGCAAGCCTGGCAGCTCACATAGTTTAAAATAAAAAAGATTTTGCAATGCTGCAGGATACAAGTGGCCACGATTCTGCACTACCTCAAGCGTGGTAGTCATGAATGTGGTTGTGGAACAGCCTCTTGGACTTGCCCTTGGTCGGTCATATTATAGCCAGCCATCGGATAGTTTTCCTCTGGGTTATTACCATAGGTTACCTGACACCACAAAAGTTAATGATATCGAAAATCAATGACTCCGAGATCAAAAACAAACAGAAGAATAGTCAAAACGTAGAAAAAGCGGCTGGTGACGATCAGGCAAATAGTAGTCGGCTAGTGATACAGGCACAAGTACATGCTTCGGATTGTCCACACTCCACACCGAAATCAGCGCCATATGTGGGTACATTCAAACAAATGCCAGAAGTTGAAGGTATACAATTGGACACTTCAGATAACCCTCAGTCCCCAAACGTGCAATGTAACAACTCATGGCTTCACTCAAATTATTAACAAGCAACACAGACCTTCTACAGGCGTTAGAAGTCAAAACCCTTAATCAATCGGAGAATCAGATAAGTAAGGCAATCAGTGATACAACATCAGGACACTTGAACAGACTACCCAAACTCAGAGCTGGATGAGGCATAACCAGAAGAGAAATGAACAAAACCCTTTAATGCAGATGCATACTAGCCCAATCGAAATAAGACTGACACTGAATAACTCAATAACAGCAGATAAAGCAAAGGAACAAGATAGCATCCCAAAAGAACACCCGAGGAGGGGCCAACACTAGAAACAAAAGTGGCGAACTATCCGACTTCATGTACCTCGCTGCTAAAAGTGTTAGAAACAACAATAACAGTACTCAACATGCAATCGGATAAACTTGACACAGAGATAGATTTGATGAACATAATAACTTCATATACTGTAGGAATAAATACAAAACTGGAAACATTGGCGGACTTAATAATCAAGGAACGTGAAACAAACACTCCAGCATCCAAAGAGTGTGCATGTGATCCAATAATTGATAAACTGAGTACAGTTCCAGCCATTATAAAAAGCATCCTAAATGAAAGGCGAGCGAACTGCAATGGCCAGATAAAAAATATAAATCACACCAGCGCGACACATAAGTCTAATCAACAAACTTCTCCCTTTGAACAATCAAAAACACTGGTCATATCTGAACCACTTAGGATCTCTAAAGGAGGGTTAGGATTCAAACACAACAACAGTGAGCATGTAAAAGAACTACCAAAGACACAGGTCATAACCGAACCGCTTGAGATCTCTAATGAAGGGTCAGGAATTGAAGACAACGATAGCGACCAAGTAAAACAACCTCCTGACTCACTTGACGGTCAAGTTAACACAGAAACCCACTTGCAAACTAACAGACAGAAGAAACGAGCGAGGAAATCTAGAAAGAAAAATCAATGTACAAAGAAAGATACTAACATCAGTAAGAGATGGTTTCATATTTTTTAAACAAAAAAAATCACAAACAGTCCCAGAACTCCCGAGCATTCACACAGAACAAGTGATGGAAGGTGAGAATGAGAAAATGCAAGGACAACTTACTTCATGGATCGGAAAGCTCTATACGTAAGCCAAGGAGAATCCAACGATAGAACAGCTGCAAAGCAGGCAACACGGGAAGTCTTAAACACAAGCACAGATGACATTCATGCAGAAAATAAGGGAAGACTGAAACAAAACAAATGTATATTGGATCCGACAGTTGCTAAACGAACAATAGATATAAGGACTAATACAGAGCAGAATAAATGCAGCTTTGAGGAGGAGGAGAGAAGCCCACATGAACAAGATGCCCAGAAGGAAAAGATTATAATAAAAGTAAACTTACAGAAAGATGGTGGAGTCGGGACAAACCATAGAGAGGTATTGCAACAATCACTCCCTATATCAACAACATCGGACATAAACAAAGCAACCAGTATGAATAAGCAGATCATATTAATAGCCCATTACATTTCTCAGGGTCAGCAAGATCTCCTCAAGAGAGGAAACATATTGAGATTAATTGCAGAAATCCCCACATTAAAGCATCTTACTACAACAGATCTGATGTCAATTAAATTCATCCCTCAAGAAGAAAATAACCAGATGGAAAAAACCCTCTCAACCTTGAGAAATGAAGAAATAGTGTCTTCAATTATGAACTTCAGACAACAGTTTGAAGTTTGGGGTATTACACTGGCAAAACCTTTAAGACCACGTTATCCTTCACCTCTACTAAAGTCACCCAGGAGGCATAGCATAGACAAAGAAAACGTCCCAGTTTACTCAGTATTACAAAATGCCAGAGGAAAAACAAGTGATTCTGAAAAAATAAAGAACAGACAAAAGTCACAACAGGATTCAAACAACTGGAATTGGATGGCCTCAACTCTCAATGCTCCGAGAACAGAATGACTTGTCACACAAAGAAAAAGCATCCATAACAATTCTTTAAAGCTCTTATCCTGGAACATTGCAGGGGCAAAAAGAGGCTAAGAGAAGACAGCTTGGTGCTTAAACTGCAGCCCCAGACCAGCGGGTCGAAGACACAGTGCTGGCTGAAGGTGAGGAAGGCGGGACAGGTGTGGGTGCTGAAGTGAGAGTGAAAGGTGTGGGCTGGGCGCCTTCTACCATAGAGCACCCAAAGCCTGTCAACACAGTCCCAGCCGGTGAAACGTGTGTTCACAACCCTGAGGAAATGTGCTCTGCCCCTGCCCAACAGTGAGGAAAGAGCAGCCTTCCCCCGCTAATATGTTTGAGACAGCTTTTATTTGGAGGTGGCGCGTAAAATTAAACAAGCATTTTTTAAATGCACAGACGAAATGGCTAATCTGAAGAACATCAATAGATGGTGAGCAGAGCACCCAAGGGAAAGGAAAAGTCAAATTATTGATGTTTACCAATAATAATCACACTACAAGTAAAGCATATTGAAAGTTATTGCGATCAGGAACCATGTGTGACACCACATCATGTATCCAACTTATAATGCGGACCACCTTTCCAGATGCAAAAGAGTATATGGACTGGGTGCAAGACAGTAAAAACGTTCAGACTGAAAGCACACTTATCAAACTCCTCACCATCATGTTTAAGCAACAGGGCGCTTGCCTTGTATTTACAAAGTTATCACTGTCCATTGCAGATACCGGTCATTCTGAGCTGCAGTGAACACATTGGGAGCCCTTGCAATCTTCAAGGAGAAGGATTAGGAAAGTGCTGCCCCCCCCCCCCCTTCTTGTGACTCAGAATGCATAGCACACTGTCAATGTACCTACAGTTGTCAAGCATTCAGTGGCTATTCAGTGAAGAGTACCGGAAATACCTCAGGGTTGTAAAAGAACTGCCTTTCATAGGGCTCCAATACTTACGGAAACTTAGCGCTGCACCACCAGGTGGCCAGTTAAAACATTTGGCTGTTGCAGGGATTCTGCACAAATACAGAACTATGCGCAGGAATATGGGACCTTGTTGTATAGTGACTGGGTCTTCCTACCGCCTTAGTACCCACGAACCCAGGACCGACTAGCTATAGTGTCTCACTTGCTCTTCTAATCGCTAACAGAGAGGCAAATGATTAGACACCCCAGAACACAACACTCCCAGATCTCTCAGGAATCGTGGTAACAAGACACACTCTTTCGCCCACTCTCTTGTACTTGTCCATAATAAGATCTGACAGAGACACAGAATAGTTTAAAAAAAATTATTTTAACTAACGTGCCCTAACATGCAGTATACGTGCCACAACAAGCAGAAAGATGCAAAGTACAAATACAGTCAGCATAGCAGCTAGTGCATGTATCATGAAGGGAGATGTCATCATAAAAAGACAATGGAAATAGGACTATAGTGCCTAACCTCCCCCCCTTGCTAAGAAGAAGTATTATTTTATAATAGAAGATCTCTGGGCTTTGTCAGCAGACCCCATACCTTAGCCTATAGATGGTAGATCTACATCATAGGTGCTGTCTCGCTCTTCTCCCTGGAAAGGTCCCTCTCCAAGTGTGTGTCATCTATTCGTGCATCTATTCGTGAACCCCACTAAAAACCCAAGTATGCTGTCCGTACAACAGCTGCATCGGTATGTTTTGTCTAATGGCTAAGGTCTGGCCAGAACAAAATAACAAGGGACATTGTTGTACGACCTTGCACATAATGTTCAGTCAAAATTCCAGGCACATGCAGAGAGCGAACACAGCGATGAGTTTTCATGTGAAAGCAGCCATCGAAATTATTGCAAAAAAATAAAGACGTGTAGTTACGTGTGCAAAGCAGCAGGCAAGCTGCAGCGTGCTCATGCTAACTTAGTGAAAATGACAATGTTCCTGGGGGCCACGTGACATGGCTTCTGCCAAATATGAAATTTGTGTACTAACTAGACAGAGGTAGCTGGCCATCCATCAGTCATGCCATAACAATGAAAGAATTGTGCTCAAATATGTTCCAAACCTGTGTCACGTGACTCAAGAGGGCCAATGGATGCGTGTGCTTGGCAAGGCCAAGTAGCCTGTTTAAATCACTGACAGAATGAATGGGTCTCAAAATAGAAGAACATAGTGAACATCTGGTTGGAAGGCACAAAGGAAACAGGCAAGACTAGGCTCAGCCAAACAAAAAATGGTTTAACATCCAAACCCTGGATTCGAGGACGACAGTATAGTTCCACTTGCACACCACTGCTGCGATTGCCCTGGGCATCCCTAAATGTAGTTGTGTAACTAAAAGGTGGATTCCACCTGCAACACCTAGAAGAACAAACCAAGCACATCCCCTGAAGGCAGCAGCAATAGCTCTGGGACATTTACCATGCAGTCCCAGCCGGTGGAATGTCTGTCTACAACCCGGAGGAAATACACTCTGCCCCTGCCCGACATCAAGGAGAGAGCAGCTTTCCCCCGCTAATATGTTTGAGACAGCTTTTATTTATAGGCGGCACTTAAAATTAAACAAGCATTTGTAAATTCACTGTCTTAGATAAAGTGATGCAGGGCCTACAAGCGAAGCATCTCCTCCAGGCTTTATGAAATGGACGGAGTAGGAAAAGGAGGAATTGTAGTAATCTTGGTGTGTTTGACTGATTTGTAAATTGCGCTCTGCTGGCTGCTAAAGTGAGGGTCAATTGAGCCTGTGTTACACTGCCGCCTGCTGCTTTCTCCCGAGCCCCAGCTGCCTCCTTTGAGATCCTCCACTGTGGCACCAGTATATGGCAACAACAATGGCAGGGCTCCCTGAAAATGCCGGTACACGCAGCTGGAATGCTGGTGATATCAACGCGTGGTGAGAAGGCGCTTGGTATGATGGGATATGTAGTCCCTGCAATTTGTGCTATTTGTGCGCTTAGTGCAGTTTAAAGGAGAAAAGAACTACATGTCCCGGCATTCAGTGGAACAGTATTTGGTTACCGTGACCGGTAAAAAGACAAGGAGCCACAGGGAGACGAGGATAACAGCGAGATCAATATGAATTTTATGGAATAAACACACAGCGATGCAGGGGTGTGTGGGGGTGGACATGTAGCACATGGAAGGAGGTCTCTGGGGTGGCCATGTAGCACATGGGAGCAGGTGGGAGACATGGCAAGAGAGGCGAGAGATGTGAGAGCAGGAAACAAAACAATAAAATAGTCTCCCAAATGAGTATAACTTTACAGTAATTAATCCCTGCGCCTGTGAGAGGAAACCAAAGACAAAAGGAGGGACAAGAGGTAGGATTGACCACTAGCAGGCTAGTATTTTCAAAGGACATTGGAACAGACAAATGAAAGCAGTGGGTGAGCTCTAAACCCACATAAAAGTGTATATATATATATATTTATATCAAAGAACACTCCGCCAATCTTCCGAAATCACCGGAGCACGGACCATATATATTTATATATACACTAAAGTATATACAAGAGGTCTTTAATGCTCGACCTAAAAAGTGAGATGAGACAATAGGCTGACGGATGAGCTGCTGGCATGGGATGCCATGGTCCATGACCTTACTGGTGACAGCGCCGCTGCCTCACCTCCTGCGGTGAGTGAGAGTGACGAGGGTTCTCAGGTACTGCGTCCCTGAAATATGGTGGGGGAGCGGCGAGATAATTAAGAGGTAGACACTGACGAGAGATGGAAGCCAGCTAGGGGATGGACTGTTGGGGTTAACCTGTTAATATTTGGTATCTTCCGAAATGTGAAATATATAACGAGCAGACCATGGGTGGGGGCAAATAAATACAATTTGTTTATTGTTTTTTTTTATGTCGTGTTTTGAACAGACTTCAAGGTTTTTGGTATTGTGCACTGTGGGGGCAGTTGATCTGAGGACCCACACAACGACACTGATTATACTGTGGAGGGCTATATCACTGGAGATTTACATAATGGTCAGTGATACTGTGCATAACTTGGATATGTATAATACTGAAATGCCAATAAAAAAATAAATTAAAAAACAAAAGAACTCCATGAACTTGTTGCATAAGGCCTCAGAGGACTTTGGTGAGGTATTGAGAGGTGGGATTTTAGCTTGTTTGATTACCTCAAAAGAAGTTTAGGTCTATTCTTGGCAATGTCCAGGAAGGTTCTTATATGTGATGACTTGACTCTAAATATGTGGTCTTCATATTTTGTTCTCACAGATCGTAGTTTGCTCAGACAGAGTGGGGAGGGGGGTTGTCTCCATTCTTTCTCAAACGTTTTGAGATTCTTTTTTTCTTCATAGAGGTCTTTTGAGTACCAAGGTAGACAGAGTTTGCTGCATTTGCTCTTGTGGGTGCGGATTCCTCAATCAAGGATTCTTCCATGCAGATGTTGCATCTGTCTGTGGCCTCGCTGACGCCGAGTTGAGGCACTATCAAGGCAAGGATTGAGAGGACCATATTAGCAAGGGCTTCTATGTCGAGGTTGCTTGCATAGCTACCAAGGTTTCAGATTACCATGTGTGATATTTTCATAATTTCTTATGAGTGACATTGTAACGACTATGAGTAACACTTTGTTACAAGCAAAATCAAGCAGTGAAGACGAGGGAAACATATTGGTGCATTACAGGCAGCTCAGAATGAAGCAAATGTTAGCACCTATAGCAAGTGACCAACTACTATACGCCGGACCCTGAGTCAGGCACACTTATTAATCCAACTGAACGATGGTGCTGAGTTAAACCTTCCTCAGAAGGATGAGAGGGACAGCCAGCCCTGCTGGAACCTCAACCCAAACCTGATCTGCAGTTAATTATGTGAAATTTGTAGTGCGCAGATGAGTAGTGGCTCGAAGCAGAGTTTACACATTGTGGGAGCTGCAGGCGTCAGCGCATGGCCATGTGCCAAGAGGCCTCTAGGTGCGGCGCTGTGCACGTCTATCCACACTCACTCTCCTGAAGAGCTGTTGCACGTGCAGTCTCAGGTATGCAGTGAGCCCCCCTGCATACCCCACTTCTAAAATACATATCTTCCAATCTGGAGCGTTAGAGATAAGTCGAGCCAGAAGAAAAAACAGCTATTACTATTTCAATAAAAAGTGCAGAAAGCAAAAGCTACACACTCAAGGCATCTCATGAAGCCAGAGCACCTCAAAGTACCATACAGGCTTCCTTCGAGGAAGGCAGGCCGTCTGACTCCATGGTATTATGAACACACTCGGGTGGCTAGTGCTACAGTCTAAACTTATTTCAACTTTGCCACCGCGGCAATTGCCTCCTGAGTGCTCCATACAGCCCAGAGTCCTGGCCGCTGCAACCGTCACACTCTGTCGCTCCCTCTCCTTGGGGGCAATTGAATTAGCGGGGGTTGCATTGATTTTAGTACTGCAGCTCAGCTGACAGCTGAGCCACGTCCCAGCCAGTGCAAGCACAGGCAGCACCACATTCGCCATGATTGCCATGTGCAAACTAGCCAGCCGCCCTCCCACAACAAACTCTGGCACTGCAGCAAGACGTGACGTCCTCTCCATGACGCTAGAGACTGTACCACTCAACTTGACTGGGCTCTGTCATGTGATAGTAGCCATTGGGCACTACCTCGACATGACGGCAGGGTCACAGAGCCGCGTCGCCAGCATCTGATCATAATAACGTTGTAGTAGCCTGCCAGCCGAGCCGCCGGAGCAGCGCGTGCACGCCATGGCATAGCGCTGCACAACCAGTTTAGTTAACAGATTTAGGCAGCGCTAACGGCAGAGGTGCTATGCCTACAATGTGTGACAATGCATTTCACTGCGGTGATGTGGAGCACCACACTGAAATGCATTAGTCTAATGCCTGATGCGTGGTACTTGGCAGGACTATACTTGTCTCCGAACCAGAATTTCTCCTGGTTGACTGGAGGTAAAGGTCACTGTGAAGGGGATTTGCAGGTGGTCAAATCAGTCTACCTGTATGGGGTCATTGGTCATTAGGTGGGGCATTCAGGGAATTATCAGCTCCAGAGTGAAGCCCTTGCAGTGTGTGGGGTTCTGGCATTGTTGTCGGTGGCTGTAGTCACTGAGAATGGAGTCGAAGGTTTCCATAGCTTTGTTGCTCTTAGTGCCCCTGGGAAGATTGAAGTCACCAAGGAAGACGAAGTTATCCGAGCTGATTAATTGGGAGGTAAAGACGTCCATGCATTCTTCAATGAAGGTGTTGGTTTGTCCTAAGGCCTAATAAATCATGTGCACTCTGAGTTTGGGAGCAGCATGTGAGGAGATCTCCAGCGACATGCTGTCAAAGGATTGGAAGTGGCTATTGGGAAGGATGGCAGGTAGAGCATGGCACAGAGAATGACCTCCCCTGGTACAGAAATCGGTCTTATCCAGTATTGGAGTATCTTTCATAGATTCACATGCTTGAATCATTCCCCGTCGTCGAAGTGGGAATCCCACTGTAATATAAATAAAGCAGTAATTAATAGGTCTCATAGGCTATCATGGAGACAACCATGCATTTAATAGCATATCTACCTCCTTTTCTAAAAAAGGACCAAACTTAAACACAACCAATCAGCAACCAGCACCCTCTAGAACCTTCGCAAGAGAGGCTGAGACCCTCAGATTTTCACCGCACGTCGTGTGTGAAGGGAGTCTCCCTGAGCTTTGCTCAGTTCTTCTACAATTTTTTCTCAGATAAGTCATACTTCTTACTTCATAGACAATGTCTGATAAGAAGGGACTATTTAGACCTTGTAAGTCCTGTGGTAAGAAGAGGGTGCATATTGATGACACCCACAAGGATTGCATATATTGCCTCTATCCCCATCATGAGGCAAAACAATGTCAAATCTGCTGCACCTTTTGAAATAAAACTCTCAGAGACGGAGAGGGCAGACTTTTACTGTGGCTAAAGAAGAAGAAAGGGGAGTCATGAGGTGAAGAGAGCAACACTTCCTCTAAATCAGATAAGAGGCCCAGGTCGCCTGAGGGTCAGCTTGAGGAGGGCAGGAAAGACCCACAAACCTCTCATTTGACCAGAGAATCTCAAAAGAAGGAGAAACAGCCTAAGGTCTCCTCAGAGATAAGTTTACCTCACTCTTCTGGGACTTCTAAAGAAAGACCTGGGTCCTCAGGACATTCCAGACGCAAATCTGGCCACAAATCCTTATCGGCTTCGACGGTGAGTATAAGAAGCCCAATACCGTCGGCATTACTTTTGTCATCGACGATACCGTCGATGAAAACTCCTCCGTCGACTAAGACTCCACCGCCGACGAAGGCTCCACCATCGACGACGACTCCATCGTCGACGACACATCCACCGCCAACGACTACACCACCGTCGACGGTGATTCCACCGTCACCGGCCTCAACGGCATCGTCGACGATTTAGCTGGTGACAACAGTTTCAGGGTCGTCGATGGGCCCTTTGACTCCGCTTCCATTTACAAAGCCAAGACCGTCACTACAGCCTGATTTTCAGACACCAAAGATTTCACCTTTGCTTCCTAGTCACCTGTTGGGCATAGAGGGAACTGATGATGATGGTCCATTTGGGACTGCTCATAGTCCCTCAGAACTAAATGTCAAGTGTCAGGAGGAGGATGAGGACTATTTTGACGAGGAACAATACTACCAGCATTATCCATTTCCTCCAACACAGTACCATCATTTCGGATATTATGAACAGCCGAGGCAGGAACCTGCTCAAATGCCTTCGTCTCTAATTCAGGACCTACAGGACATGCTAGCGGACTACAAGAAGAGATTTCCGCCCCAAGAGAAGCAAGTTACGGTGCCACCACCTCCTCCTCTAGCACCAATATCGCCACACTACCTCCTCCCACTACACCTAGGATTACGCCACGTCCCATAATCCCTATGCCGCCTAGAGAGGACCCAACCACTTCTGAGAGAAAGCCTGAAGAGGGAGGAATTAATGATCCGCCTCCACCAGCGGATGAGTGGGATGATTATATGGTACCGACACCTTCCCCTCCTCCTCAACGTCCTTCGGACACGCCTCCGGAGGATATTGGAGGTTTTCATAACCTGATGGACAGGGCTACGGCCAGATTTCATCTGCCTACTATTGTCAAGCAATCGGATTGCTTTCTTTATGATTTTAAAGAACAATCAAGAAAATCAATAAGATCAATACCCATGATGGATTATATCTGGCAGGAGGGAATTAAGGTGATGAAGACACCAGCTTCTGTAGTGCCGGTATTGCCAAGACTTGACAAAAAATACAGGGCACCCGATGATTCCCCTGCATGTCTTACAGGTCATCCCAAACCAGACTCTGTGATTTCCCAAGCAGCCCAAAAGAGATCAAAAAATACGTCCACTTCCATATCGACTCCACCAGATAAAGAAGGTCGCCGCTTGGACTCCATTGGGAAACGATTCTCCTCAATGTCCGCAATCACTATCAGAGCATCTAATGCGTTAGCCATTCTGGGCCGCTACGATCGCCAAATTTGGTCCGCTATAGGAGCCATGAGTGAGTTTATTCCAGAGGGAAACAAAGAGAAATTTAATAAGATCCTGGCGGAAGGAGAGCGCACAGCGGCCAAAATTATAGACTGTGCTATCGATATAGCCACTACTAGCTTTCGCCAACTGGGTGGTGCGGCTGTTTTAAGATGCCAAGGATGGCTTAGAGCAACGTCCTTTTGCCCTGAAGTGCAGTCAAAAATACTTGACATGGCTTATGATGGAGATAGTCTATTCGGAAAGCACATAGACGAAGCTCTTCTGGCAATAAAAATAGATACAGACACTGCTAAAGCATTAGGTACCCTACAGTACCGTAAAGTGCCCTTTCGGGGAGCTCGAGGTCGTGGCTTCTCGGGCTATAGGGGAAGTTTCCAGTGCACCCAGAAATACCAATCCTTCCAGCCACAATATCGCCAGGGATACCAACAACAACAATCCTATCGACAGCCAACAACAGCTCGTTTCTCCAGGCAGGGCTCGCACAGAAAAACGGCATCCAAGCACGCGACTCAGGTCGCAAACGGTGATCTCAACAGGATACCAGCTACGTTTCACTCCCCCTCAAATGGTGCGAAGATTTCCAACCATATACGTCAGTGGCGCAATATTACAACAGACAAGTGGGTATTGGACCTCATATCTTATGGCCACACTCTAGAATTTACCAAGCGCCCACTAAACACTCCACCCAGGGGATCGCACCCCCCTCGTCTTCACTTACTCAAACAGGAAGCAAAGATTATGCTAGAAAAAGGAGCAATAGAAAGGGTTCCTATACTTCAGAGAAGGGAAGGTTTCTACTCTTATTTCTTCCTTATTTGCAAAAAATGGGGAGAGTGGAGACCTATCTTAGACCTCAGAAGACTAAACAAATTCCTCAAAAATCAAACTTTCAGAATGGTCACGCCCTCCGACATCCTTCGGCGCCTCAACAGCAGAGATTTCATGACCTCATTGGGTCTGGAGGATGCTTATTTTCATGTTCCAATTCACCCCAAACACAGAAAATTCCTCCGATTCACAGTGGCTGGTACCCACTATCAGTTTTGAGTCCTTCCTTTCGGCCTCAAATCGGCTCCAAGGATTTTTACGAAGTTTCTGGCCCCAGTGGCAGCCGCCTTGAGGAACCAAGGTCATCAAGTATTTCCATACTTAGACGGTTGGCTCCTGAAAGCTCCATCGGCTCGTCTCGCGAAGGTTGCTACAGAGGATTGTTTGGACCTGTTTCACAAATGAGGCCTTTCTATAAACCAACGAAAATCATCGGTCTCTCCAAGCCAGACAATGACGTTTTTAGGGGCCGACTTGGACACCATTCAGAACAAAGCTTCACTCTCACAGGAAAGGCAAGACCGATTGCAAGCTCTGGCCCTCAGGCTTTCCAAAAGAAAGTACACTTCTGTGAGAACATACAAATCTCTACTGGGCATGCTCTCCTCCGCAATCGACCTAGTGCCGCTAGCTCATCTGCATATGAGACCTCTGCATGAAGAGCTCGAATGTCAATGGAGCCAAACTATGGGATCCTTTGACGACGTGATAACTATCACCCCACGGATGAAGGAGGTATTCGGATGGTGGACACTGAAGTCACATCTGTCTCAGGGTCTCTCTTTTCTGCCGGTGATCCCGAAATTCATAGTCACCACAGATGCTTCCATGGAAAGTTGGGAAGGTCATCTTCAAGACCTTCAGATTCAGGGAAGATGGTCCTTGGCCCAGCGTCAGATGCACATAAACAGGCTGGAGTTGAAGGCCATTTTTCTCTCTGTGCAGGCTTTCCTCCATCGAATAAAAGGTTCATCGGTGTTGGTCCGTACGGACAACACTACAGGCATGTTTTATATCAACAAACAAGGAGGAACCAAATTGCTATCTCTTTCGCAGGACGCCCAGCAGCTATGGAGCTGGCTAACATTTCACGGGATATCCTTGACAGCGGAACATGTTCCAGGACTTCGGAATACCCTTGCAGACACTCTGAGCAGAACAAAAGACAGCTGCCACGAGTGGGAGCTCGAACAATAACAGCTGGACAGGATCTTTTCAGTGTGGGGAAAACCAGCCTTGGATCTGTTTGCGACTCAAATCAATTCCAAATGCCGATTCTTTGCAAGCAGATTCCCTCTCCCAAATTCTTGAGGGAATGCCCTTTCAATGCGTTGGTCAGGGATATATGCTTAGGCTTTTCCCCCCATTCCACTGATACCCAGGGTCCTTATGAAACTGAAGATGGAACACTGCCTCCTTCTTCTAATAGCCCCTAGATGGCCCAGACAACGGGCCGATTCACAGAACTAATCTGAGACAAAATCCTAAACTTACTACTTCTGGTATTCACAGAAGGCACTTACAATTTTTGGTATTCACAGAAATCACTTACGACTCCTGGGCCCAATTCACAAAAGTAATCTGAGACAAAATCCTAACTTTACGACTTTCGGTATTCACAGAAGGCATTTAGGAGTATTAAAGTTAGGATTCCTAACTTTACTACTCCTAAACTGAGAAAAATCCTAACTTTACTACTCCTAAATGTCTTTTGTGAATACCGAAAGTCGTAAAGTTAGGATTTTTCTCAGTTTCGGAGTGGTAAAATTAGGAATCCTAACTTTAGTACTCCTAAATGCCTTTTGTGAATACTAACTTTAGTCATCCTAAATGCCTTTTGTGAATACCGAAAGTCGTAAAGTTAGGATTTTGTCTCAGATTACTTTTGTGAATCGGGCCCAGGAGTCGTAAGTGATTTCTGTGAATATCAAAAATCGTAAGTGCCTTCTGTGAATACCAGAAGTAGTAAGTTCAGGATTTTGTCTCAGATTAGTTCTGTGAATCGGCCCCAGCATTGGTACACGGAGCTTCTCTTCTCGGAAGCTCAACCCATCCGTCTGTTACCGACACCAACTCTGTTGACCAGGAACCAGGGTCAGATATGTCATCCAGAGCCAGCGTCTCTTCAGTTACATGCGTGGCTCCTGAATTCTTCGAATTTAAGGATCTGACCATTGAGCAAGAGTGCAAAGACATTATCGCCAGGTCTCGTGCCGATAGCACCAGCAAGACGCACAGACTAAAATGGAAGCAATTTTGTCTATAGTGTCGACGTAATAAGGTGCATCCGTACCTCTCTGCTCCAGAACAAATATTACCATACTTACTATCTTTGGCAAAATCAGGGCTGGCACATTCTTCAGTTACGGTTCACCTCGCAGCTATCTCTAGATATAGGCGCTGACCGAAACACCCATCTCTATGCTCTACAAGAATTGTACAGCAATTCATGAAAGGATTGTTTCGTACTTTCCCGCCGGTCCGAGCTCCGCCCCCTGAGTGGCACTTAAATGTAGTCCTATCACAATTGATGAAGCAACCCTTTGAACCCATCCATAAGGTCGACATCAAATACCTAACGTGGAAAGTAGCTCTCTTGTTAGCCCTCACGTCAACTAGAAGGCTTAGCGAGATACAAGCCTTCACCATAAAACATCCAATCCTTCGCTTTACGGACGAGATGCTTATTCTCAGGACGAATCCAAAATTCATTCCTAAGGTTCCCTCTCAGTTCCACCTGAACGAACCGGTCATTCTAAGGACTTTTTTCCCGGATCCTTCTACGCCTGCGGAACGAGCTCTACACACTCTAGACATCAAAAGATGTCTTCAATTCTACCTGCAAAGAACTAAGTCTATATACAAAACTGATCAACTATTTATAGCCTACGGGCAAGGCCATCAAGGTACTGCAGTTTCTAAAACTACTATTGCAAGATGGATAGCAACCACAATTCAATTTTGCCACGATAAGGCTGGCAAACCATTGTCAAGGACAGTGAAAGCACACTCCACTCGGGCAGTCTCTACTTCAATTGCCATGTTTGCTGGTGTGCCACTGGAAAAAATATGCAGAGCTGCAACGTGGAAAACAACGCATACATTCACGCAGCATTACTGCCTGGAGTCAACACAGCGGGCTGACGCAGCCGTGGGACAGGCGGTACTACGTAACTTATTTCAATAAGGTGAGCCTCTTTAAGTAGAGGATTTCTATTCTATTGTCAATATCTATAGAATTTTTTTTTTTTAAATGTGTGTTCTGTAAATTTGAAATGGATATACTTGTGTGTTGAAGACAATAGAGATATGTGTTGCACATGTGAATGCCTTCTATTTGCGTTTACTCTACATCAACACTTTCAAAAAGCATACCTTTTGTGAATACATCTGGAAGTATTATTGGCACTACCCGCCATCCACTAAATGCTTACTAAATGTATGTAACTGCTTACTATTCTGATTCAAGCATGTGAATCTATGAAAGATACCCCAATACTGGATAAGAAATAAGTTACTTACCTGTAACTGCATTTATCCAGTATTGGTATCTTTCATAGATTCACATGCAACCCACCCTCCTCCCCGGAGAGGCTGCTCTGGCACTACAGTACTACTGTTCTCTCTTGTGCTGGAAAATCTGAGGGTCTCAGCCTCTCTTGGGAAGGTTCTAGAGGGTGCTGGTTGCTGATTGGATGTGTTTAAGTTTGGTCCTTTTTAGAAAAGGAGGTAGATAGGCTATTAAATGCATGGTTGTCTCCATGATAGTGTATTAGACTTATTAATTACTGCTTTATTTATATTACCGTGAGACTCCCACTTCGACGACGGGCGATGAGTCAAGCATGTGAATCTATGAAAGATACCAATACTGGATAACTGCAGTTACAGGTAAGTAACTGTTGGAATCCGGAGTCCCCGTCCCGCACCACTGTCACCAAATGCGAGACCCGGGACTCCTAACTCAATGTTAGGCCAAGTAAGGACACCGTTTGAGATAGCCTGCTCACCCCCTTAGTAGCTTGGCACGAGCAGCCAGGCCTATCTCCAAGGCACAAGTGTACAGTATGTGCAACCACGCTCACCGCAACCCACTGGTGACACCACAAATGGACTCCACACGAGTTTGATAAAACGAGTATAAACTTTATATAAAAAGATATACGATCAGACCACACGATACATAAGCCAACATATAATAAAGGGTAATATTCGTTCCGGCTGGTTGGTAGGTTCAAATCCCAACCACCGCTTTCACAATGCTATGCTGGTCATAATGCTAGAATCACACACGTTGTAATGGACAAACAATAGTGCGTTGCGTAACGATACAATCCTGTGCTGGGCAAAGGATAAATAATACAATACGTAACGATACACCCCGGTACCTGCAATGGGAGAAATAATGCAATGCGTACCGCTACAATCATGTACTGCGCAATGAAGGAATAATGCAATGCGTCACACCCCAATCACGTACTTTGCAATGAAGAAACAATGCAATGCACGCCGCTACAATCATGTACTTTGCATTGAAGGAATAATGTAATGCGTAGCTACAATCTTGTACTTTACAATGAAGAAGTAATGCAATGCGGGCCGCTGCAATCCTGTACTTTGCAATGGAGAAATAATGCAATGCGTAGCGCTACAATCGTGTACTTTGTTATGCAGAAATAATGTCAGGCGTCCTAAGACAGTCCGACAGTTCGTTAGCAGCAATATTGGCAATGTGTATTACGACAGTCAGCCTCTTCGATAACAGTTGCCCCCCACACGTATCAAAGATGACATAAAGTCCAGCTTCTCACTCTGGCCCCAGTACTGCCACTCCTGAACGCAGTACGGGCCCCAATCTGAGCTGAAGCAAAGGCTTGCGTCGCCAGAAGGACTGAGAGGCCGAGAGAGTGTCCCTCCGAGCCCGCGCCCCGCCCAGGCAGTGATCCATGTTACCTGGGGGCGCGACACCACTCTCCTCTCCTCCTACAGCAAACTGGGCCTTCCGTGTAGAACTTTCAAAATGGGCCTCAGCGGCTCGGCCTGGCAGCTCAGCTCCTCCGGGGCTGCCGGCTGTTAGGAAGGTCTCACGCGGCCGCGTTACTCCGGGTGCACGTCGACCACAGCACCCTCCGGTTCTCCTCTGGCACGAAGCCACACACACAACGCTGATGGGACTTCACGTCGACTCCGAGTGCACGTATACCAGGCACTCCTTCCTGCGGTCTCAGTTGGCACCAAGACACGCACACCGCGCTGCAGAGACTCACTTTCTTCCGGTGCACACGATGATCAGCCGATCATCTCCACAGTCCCAGGTTGCACCAAAGCACGCACACTGCTTCACTGAGACTTACTCCAACTCCGGTGCCCCGATATCCAGGTGCTCTTTACCAACGCCTTCAGCCGCACCCCGCCATGCTCACCGTGACTGAGCCTCACTTCTCCTCCGGTGCTCCCCGACATGCTCTTCACCAGCGCCTCCGGTGCACCCCGACACGCACCCTGCACGTCCGAGACTCACTCCACTTCCGATGCACACTTTGACCAGGCTCCTCACCAACGCCTCCTGTGCACCACGACACGCACCCTGCGCGTGTAAGACTCCCGTCACCTCCGATGCACCCGCTGACCAGGTGCTCTTCACCAGCGCCTGCAGTGCACCACGACACGCACCCTGCGCGTCCGAGTCTCACGTCACCTTCGATGCACACGCTAACCAGGCGCTCTTCACCAACGCCTGCTGTGCACCACGACACGCACCCAGCGTGTCCGAGACTCACTTCACCTTCGATGGACAAGTTGACTAGGCGCTCTTCACCAATGCCTCCTGTGCACCACGACACGCACCCAGCGCGTCCGAGTCTCGCTTCTCCTCCGTGTGTCTAAGATCACAGGGCACACCTTCCGAGGGTCTCAAGCTGCCACAACACGCGCCCACCGCGTCGCTTGAAACTTCTCCGGAAACTTTTATGTTCCTGTGTTTCCAAACAGGGAGCCAGCTCACCTCGGGCCCTTGGGGTTACAAGATACAGCACAAAGCACAGTCTTCTTCAAGCAGGGGGACCCAGCGCACACAGCACAGTCCCAACAGCCTCTTCCTTGGTTGTAACAGCAAACTGCAGACCAGCCCCAGATCACAAAGCAAGGGTTGGTCCTTCCCAGCAGTCTCTTCAGTTGTTCCTTCCTTAGCAGAGGTTCCTCTTGACCACGAAATGGGTCCAAGCCTTTTCAGTCTCAATCCATTTCGATTCCCCCGTTCAGGGGTCTCAGCTCTCATAGTTATACCCCTAAATGTCTTTGAAGTTTGTTGTGCTCAGGGGTCCCTGACCCCTGCCTAAATCAGTTCTGGGTGTCTCCCTCCCAGTGTCACCTTTCTCCCTTTGATACTGGGGGTCTGGATCCTTAATCACTCAGCAGGAGATGGGTCAATTGTTTTATAGCCGCAACCCAGGCCTCTTCACCTCCTGGGGCTTCTCCTCCCCTTACTCTCCAGGTGCAGGTCAGCCTGGTGCCATCTCAACCCGTCCCTGGGTCAAGACCTCCCCCAGCTCCTCTCCCCTCGCAGATCCAGACAGTCAATCCACATTCAGCAGAGACACACAGAAATGCTTAAAGCACAAAACTCAGCCACTTTCTAAAAGAGTGGCTTCTGAACACACAGTGACAAAACCACTTTCATAGAAAGATGTGTTATGACGCTGTGAGTTCATACATACTAAACTTCACCTCTCCATTTTAAACTTATGGGAAACTAGGCTAACAAACACAATACCCAGCCTCCCCCATTCTGTCCTATGGGCAGGATGGCCTTTTCACCAGTGAAAACGAAATGGAGTGCTTTTCACTGTCAGGACATAACACACACCTCAGTATATGTCCTGCCTTTTACTTACACTGCACCCTGCCCAGGGGTTACTCGGGACCTACCACAGGGGTGCCCACTGTGTACGCAAAAGGGAAAGTAAGGCCTGACAAGTGGTTGCACTTGTCAGGACAACATGCTAACTGCGTGCAGGCCCTACACTGCAGGCCTGAGTTCCCTTCTCCGCGCACCTTTGCATTACTAGCCCTGGCACACACAGTGCACATCACTAGGGGCTTTACTAGTAAGGCAACATACCAATCATGGACAACCAATTACCATTACACTTTACACAGGGAACACTTGTACTTTGACACTGATCAGCAGTGGCAAAGTACCCAAAGCATCTAAAAGCAAAGGCGGTAGAGGCAAAAAGTCAGGGGTAATCACGCCAAGATATGCCAGGTCTAACAGTAACGTATTTCTTCTCTGCTCATTCAAGGCCATTCTCCGATGTACCGACTTGTTTCAAGATGTCACTGTGGTATTCTGCTTTTAAGTCTCTCCTTTCTGTGCCTTGTATTGCGCAATCTCCTTTTCTGAGGTTGCTAAGTTGTGTTCTATTGTGGAACTCTCCCCCTTGAGAGAGAATGTCATTATTGGAAAGCTTTTGTCAGTTCGCTTGGACTGTTGGTGGCTGAGGTCCCTTGGATTGAGATGTACAATAAACCTATGCTGTTTTTTCAACTACTTTTGGTCTCCTGCCTGGTATTTATCCTGAGGAGAACACCTCATTTTGGCTACGAGTGAACCTACTTTCATCAAACAGGGACCTCAACACAACTCAGCTTAACTATCCAACTCAGCCACTTCTGAAGATTTATACCATGCTTGAAGATATAAGGTTGCTTTTACCTTAAATCCTTCGTGAGGCTCATCAGGTGTGCTGCCCTCGACTAACGTCTTCTTTACTTCATTCAACGTGAGGACTCTTCATAGATGACTTTTCAGCCTCCCTGCTCCTGTCTTCCTGAGTAGCACGCTGGTGTACTGTACCCTGGAGTCTCATGGTAGGGTTTGGTTTTCCTGTTTCTGGCATCTGCTCTGCTGGCTTCACAACGTGCAGCCGTGCGCCGCTTTGGGCCTCCTCGCACCTGCCTGGCCTCGCCTGGAGGCCTACGTTTGTCTAACTTTGCCTGAAGGCCTACGTTTGCCTGATCTTGCCTGGAGGCCTACGCTTGCCTGTCTCTGCCTGGAGGCCGACATTTGCCTGACCTTGCCTGGAGGCCTACACTTGCCTGTCTCTGCCCGGAGGCCTACATTTGCCTGACCTTGCCTGGAGGCCTACACTTGCCGGTCTCTGCCCGGAGGCCTACATTTGCTTGACCTTGCCTGGAGGCCTACGCTTGCCTGTTTTGCCTGTAGGCCTACGTTTGTCTAACTTTGCCTGAAGGTCTACGTTTGCCTGACCTTGCCTGGAGGCCTACGCTTGCCTG
Source organism: Calotriton arnoldi (assembly GCA_963921515.1). Lineage (NCBI taxonomy): Eukaryota > Metazoa > Chordata > Amphibia > Caudata > Salamandridae > Calotriton > Calotriton arnoldi. The sequence goes on along the minus strand of CAWUFW010012266.1, from coordinate 344,368 downwards.
TCTCTCCCCGGAGGCCCACATTTGCCTGACCTTGCCTGGAGGCCTACGCTTGCCTGTTTTGCCTGGGGGCCTACGTTTGTCTAACTTTGACTGAAGGCCTATGTTTGCCTGACCTTGCCTGGAGGCCTACGCTTGCCTGTCTCTGCCCGGAGGCCTACATTTGCCTGACCTTGTCTGAAGGCCTACACTTGCCGGTCTCTGCCCGGAGGCCTACATTTGCTTGACCTTGCCTGGAGGCCTACGCTTGCCTGTTTTGCCTGTAGGCCTACGTTTGTCTAACTTTGCCTGAAGGTCTACGTTTGCCTCACCTTGCCTGGAGGCCTACGCTTGCCTGTCTCTCCCCGGAGGCCTACATTTGCCTGACCTTGCCTGGAGACCTACGCTTGCCTGTTTTGCCTGGAGGCCTGTCGGAGCAGGCCCATTTGTTGAATCTCTGCGCTTACATGCACTTCTTTTATTTCATATTTTCACATCTTCGTTGATGCGCACAGCTTTATTTTTTTTTATTTGTTTAATTCTGTTTCTCGCAAAGTACGTCAGGCTCGCTTAATGTTCTCCACTTAATGTTGGCTTGAGGTCTGTTGCCTGACCTTGCCTGGAGGCTTGTTGGAACGAGCTCATTACTTCATTGTCTGCGCCATTTAATACTCCTACACCTGCGCTGATGCGCACAGCTGAAATCCTTTCTGTAAAGTTTATCATTGCTACTTCTGCGCTGATGTGCACAGCTGCGTTTGCCCACAGCTGTTATTTAATATTTCTAAACCAGCGCTGATGTGCACAGCTTACTATTATCCCAACGCTGATGTGCACAGCTGCAATTCTTAATATCGACTTTATTATTGTTACCTTATGTGCACAGCTGCGATTTATTGTAGGTATTCAGGTGCACAGCTGTAGTTCTCTTTGTTTACTTCCACACACAGCTGTTTGCTTAACCTTTGTCTCATTTATTTTCTTGTCTTTCTTAAAGAATTCACAATTGCTTACGTCTGTGTGAAACTCTCTCCTTAATTCTTAAACATGCAGAGTGTCACTGCTGCTCCATTTTTTCTAGCTGCACCTGGTGATTCTTTAATTCCGTGGATCAAATGGAAAAAAGTCTTTGCCAGTTAAGTGCGGAAAGGAAAGCCTCTTTGTTTATGCATTGTCTGGGTTCGGAGGGTCAGGAAGTCTTTGAACATCTCCCTGATCTCTGGACAGTGAAGCTGCCGTTTTAAATGAATATGAAATATGTGTTAGAAAGATGGACATACATTATCTTCCCAGAGTAAGTATGGTTCTTGAGCGTTATCATTTTGGGAAGAGAATGCAAAGACAAGAGGAAACTGTAGAGCGATATATTACCATTTTAAGAAAACTAGCTTCTACTTGTTGTTTTTGTGCAACCTTGGAGGAGAGGTTGAGACATCAACTTATGCTTGGTTGTTTTATTGACAAAGCCAAGGACAGTTTATGGCAAAAAGATAATCCCTCCTTACAAGAAGTTATTACTATTTTGAAGTTACATGAGCATTCTAAAGCTTGTGTTGACACCATTAGAAAGGAGTGCTCAAAAAACGGTGCTGTTGAGAAAGATGAAAAAGATGTTAAAGAGGTTAGTATCAAACCTCCCTCTAAGAGTAGATCTGATAGGCCTTCGTTCTCAGCCAAACCTTCTAAACGTTTTTCACCTTCTAGTAACACTTTGTTTCAAGGTAAATGTTTTAGGTGTGGCAATCCTGGGCACATGGCCAACTTTAAAGACTGTCCTGGGTGGAAGGTTTCCTGTTTCAATTGTGGCAAGAAAGGCCATTTTTCGCATTGCTGTAGATCCAAGAGGGAGCAGAAGAAAGTTATGAAAGTTGATGTTTACGAGCAAGATAGTGAGGTTTTTGAGATTTGTCAAATTGTTGATTTAAAGGATGAGGGGCCTTTTGAGAATGTATTGATAAATGATCAGTCTGTAAAAATGCTATTTGACTCTGGTGCCAAAATCACGCTTATTCCTAAGAGTTTTTATGATCAACAGCTATGTAACAAGGTCAAATTAGTCAAGCCAGACATCAAGCCCAGAGGTTATGGAAGAGAAGTTATTGATCTTTTGGGGTATTTCTGGGGCACTATTGAATTCAAAGGCAGGATTGTTCCTGGGAAAATGTATATCTCTATGAGAGGGGATTCTTTGATTAGTTGGTTCCACCAGAGGGATCTTTACATGTACCTAGATCCAAATCAAACGCCCTCGGTGTGTGTGAGGGATATGCCAGCTGTTAAAGCTGTAAATGATGGGGCTGATGTCTGGATTGCGAAATATCCAGCAGTCTTTAACAAGGAATTAGGATGCCTCAAGAACTATGTTCACCATCAAACCAGGAGCTGTACCCAAAGTAGCAAAGGTCAGGGGTGTTCCTTTACTAGTGAAAGATAGCATGAAAAATGAATTAGATAAGCTTATCAAAAATGGAATCATTCAAGAGGTAGAGGCGACTGAGTGGATTTCTCCAGTCGTTATGGCTCGCAAGGCCAATGGGGAGGCTAGATTATGCATAGATTTGAGGGAGTTGAATAAAGAAGGCATCGTGGACCATTATCCTCTCCCCAATATTACTGAAATGTTGTCCTCTTTGGCTGGAGCCAAACACTTTTCCACATTGGACCTTTCATCAGCGTACCATCAGGTCAAGCTTCATCAAACTTCACAAGATCTTACCGCCTTCATCACGCCTTTTGGTACCTTCAAGTGTCTCAGGATGCCTTTTGGACTTATCTCAGCAGCCTCTGTTTTTCAGAGGGTGATGGAGAGAGTTCTCAGTGGTATTGCTGGGATCAAAGTATCCTTATCCATGGTGTTAACCTTGAAGAACATGATAAAAGGTTAACTCTGGTTTTAGAAAGGCTCTTTTCTGCTTGTCTCACTCTGAAGTCTGAAAAATGCAAATTTAATGTTGGGGAAATTGAGTACCTGGGTCATTTAATTTCTGGTTCTGGTATTAAACCCAAACCCTCTTTGGTACAAGCCATTTCTAACTTGGAATACCCTAAGGACAAAGAGGAATTAGTAAAGTTCCTGGGTATGGCGGAATTTTATAATAAGTTTGTACCCAATTTTTCACAAAAACTGAAGTTTTGCGTAGTTTGCTAAAAAGGGTTGTGAGTTTGTGTGGAGTCATGCCTGTAGTGAAGAGTTTGATGTCATCAAACAGTGTTTGAATGATGCCCCTTCCTTATCTAGCTTTGATCTTTTGTTAGAGTCATATCTCATGACGGATGCTAGTTCAAAAGGTTTGGGTGCTGTTTTAGTACAGTAAGCTGGTGGTTCTGAAAAGACCATTCTTTTCATTTCCAGACCCTTGAGAGGTGCCGAGTGTAATTATTCTGTCGTGGAGAAAGAAGCTCTGGGAGTCTACTGGGCCATTCGCAAGCTAAAGAAGTTTTTGTGGGGAAAATCGTTTCATGTTTTTTCTGATCACAAACCTCTTAGAGGTGTTTTCTGCAAGAAAGGGGTTGACTTTGTCTTGCACAGGATTAGGAAGTGGGTTGTTGCCTTGCAAGAGTTTCAATTTGATGTTTCTTATCTTCCCGGACCTAAAAACAATTGGCAGACTGTCTCTCCAGGCTTTGGAGTCAAAATGATATTGCTGATGTGCCAGAGTAGTCTGAGTTCTTTTCTGGCGAGGAGTTTGAAGAAGAGGTGAATGTTTGTGTTATCACTGAGGGTTTCTTTTCAGAGGAAGTGTGGAGAGAAAATGTTGATCAGGATAATGTCTTGAAACTTGTGTTGGCGAAAGTTCGTGATGGATGGGACAACAAGCATGACTGTGATGAAAATCTTAAAGGCTTTTGGAATGTCAAAGATGAGTTAACCTTGGTGAGTGGTATCTTGATGCGAGGTAGTAAATTGGTAGTTCCTGACGCTTTGAAAGATAAGCTGGTGGACAGTGCCCATGTGAGTCACATGGGAATAGCAAAAACCAAAGAAAGGGTTAGAGAGGCTTACTGGTGGCCAGCGATGGATGTTTTCATAGAAAGGGTTGTTCGCAATTGCCCCCAGTGTGCTGGGAGTGACAAGGTGCTGAAGTGCAGGACGCAACCAATGATCGTCCGGGAACAGTCTTCTGGTCCTTGGGTTGATCTTGCAATTGATATTTTGGGACCTGTGAAGTTAAGGTCTCAGGATCGATTTGTTTGGTTTGTATGGATTTATATTCTAGGTGGCCTGAAATTAAAATTGTCAATTCTGTTGAATCTCAGGTTGTTGTGGAATTTTTGGAAGAGCTCTTTGAGCATGAAGGGTTTCCCATGTCTTTATTGTCTGACAACGGAGTTCAGTTTACTTCGCATTTCTTTGAGGAATTTTTGGAGGAGAGGGGTATAAAACATAAAAAGGCTGCCTTATATCACCCAGAGTGTAATGGCGCCGTGAAAGGTTTGTCAAAGTGTTGAAAGATGCTTTGCAGCTACCAGTTGTTTCTGGTGATAATTGGGAGTTGCCCATCAAAAGAAAGGTTCGTGAATATATCATTCATCCACGGGAGTGGCTCCCTTTAGAATATTTAAGGGTAGGTCAGCCATTACTAATATAATTCCATCTTGGTTGGCCTCCTGCAGGAAAATGTCTAACTGTGGGTCTGAAGATACTGCTGGTTGGAGGGAAAAGGAGTTGGGATGTATGCAAAGGAGTAAGGATTTGTTTGATGTGAGGAAGGCTGCTAAGAAAACTTCCGTAGTTGTTGGTGACTGGGTCAGAGTGAAATTACCAAGAAAAGGTGCTGCTGCCTCAAAGTTTGGTAATCCCTTGCAAATTATAAAATTATTCAACAGTGCTGTCAAGACCAGTGACCATAGGATCTGAAACCTGGGTAGGGTTGCCAAGTGTCCTCCCTGTGTTTCCTTTGGTAGTGGGGTTCCTGCTGACTGCTCTACTTCCCAAGCGCCCAGGAGGTGTTCTTCTCGTTTGAGGACCACTCCTCGTCGCTTACAAGATTGTGTTCACTAAGTATTTCATTATTTTTTTTGTTTGTTTGTTTTTCTTTCTCTGTATTGCTTCATGTTTATGCTAAAAGGGGGAAGGTATGTGGTATTCTGCTTTTATGTCTCTTCTTTCTGTGCCTTGTATTGCGCAATCTCCTTTTCTGAGGTTGCTAGGTTGTGTTCTATTGTGGAACTCTCCCCCTTGAGAGAGAATGTTATTATTGGAAAGCTTTTGTCAGTTCGCTTGGGCTGTTGGTGGCTGAGGTCCCTTGCATGAGATGTACAATAAACCTATGCTGTTTCTTGAACTACTTTTGGTCTCTTTCCTGCTATTTATCCTGAGGAGAACACCTCAGTCACCCATCACCAAGGGCACAGTCTTCCACGGCGGCCATCTTGGAGCCATCCGCAATGCTAGGGCATTAAAAGCAAAAAAAACGGAGCAAAAAAGTCACTGGTGTGTTAAAATAAACCAAATCATAGAAAACATCAGTGTGATTTCTTTTTATTTTGTAGTGTTTTAGTTGGCATCTTGAGATAGTAAGATATGCCGTGACAGAAAATACAGCAATGCATGTGACATTTGAACACATTCAGATATATTTTAAATGAGTATTATGAACATCTTAACTTCACAGATATAAATATGCATTTGATTTTAAAAACACAAGGCTCTATGTTCATTTATATCTTAAATATGTTTTGTAACTTGCGGTGTCTATTCTGAGGAGGGATTTCTCATGGCAAGGCATGCAAATATAGAGCCACATCACATAAAGTCAGCTTGGAAAACACTGTTTCAGGGCGTAGCCTGTGATATGGATTTAGACTGACTGGATAAGAAATAAAGTGGGAGAGCTGCAGCAGTGGTGTGTTACCACATTTGGTAGTGATGAGTGATTGGTTTTCACTGGAACATTAATGCAATAAGCTGCATTTTGTTGGAAATGTAGCACTGCTTGTTGAAATCTGTAAAAGAACTACTTAACACAAAATAACACAGTAGCATACCAAAGCAACAAGACCATAATAGAAGAGAGCAGTACAAAACAGAACAGCTACAACGGAATTCATTATAAGAACACAATAACAACACAACCACAGTATAATATCATCACAATACACCACGCCAAATACAGACACACCTGTACAGCACAAAATCAAGAGTGCAGAAAAAAACACACCACAACAAAACTCAACAGTGACAACACAATACAAAAACACCACAACTTTAACACAATTGCACGAACAACACAAATGTCACAACCTAAGAAGACAATAAACACAAACACAATAAAATGTAACTAAAAAATAAAGCAATACTTCAATAACACACTACCAGAGCATAACACAAGGCACCACAAAACAACAGCATAACAACTAAACAGAACACCATCAAGCCAACATATAGAAGCAGCAAAAAACCGAACACATTACAATAAGAATATAAAGGAACTACACACCACAAAAATGCAATGCATACAAATGAACACAATTGCATAGCTGTGCTGTTACAAAGTATTGTGCTCTTTTTTCTTGAAGTATTTATGTACAGTGTTCTTATGTTGTTGTACAAGTTTGTAGTTGTTCTGTGTGAGTACCATGTTGAGGTGCTGTTTTTTTCAGCTGTCCTGTGTTGTGTTAGCCGTTGTGTTGGCATATATTTTTGAGTTGTCATTATGGTATCGGGTTTTGTTGTTGTGCTGTGTATTTGTTGTTTCTTTGTTGTGCTTTCATGGTGTGCTTATGTGCTGTATTCTTGTTGTGTTATTGTAATGTGGCGTTGTGTTGTTTTTATACCTAGGGTTCTGTCTGCTTTAAATATGCACAAACAAAATTCTCACATAATACCACAACCACACATCAGATTTCATCATGCAGTGGAAAACTGCATTTACAGCAAGCTCTGCACTACTTACTACTGTTAATGCTTAAGACCACTGAGTGCATTGTTGCTGCTGCCCGGTGTCTATGGATAGAAGTCCAATACCACACCGTAGCTCTGGGAAGTAGCCTACTATTACACCATTACTAGGGGCAGAAGTCTACTATTAAACCATAACTATGGATGGAAGTCTACTACTACACCATTACTAGGGACAGATGTCTACTACTACACTACATCTATGAGCTGAAGTCTACTACTACACTACATCTATGAGCTGAAGTCTACTACTACACTGTAACTCAGGACGGATGTATATTGCCATGTTATAAATGTGGACAGAAGACTACTCCCGCACTGTAACTTTGGCCAGAAGTCTACTGCAGCACTGTACGTATGGACGAAAGTCTACTACAATACAGTACTTATAGATGGAAGTCTACTGCCATACTGTACCTATAGATGGAAGTCTACTACTGCACTGTACGTATGGACGAAAGTCTACTACAATACAGTACTTATAGACAGAAGTCTACTGCCATACTATACCTATAGATGGAAGTCTACTACTGCACTGTACGTATGGACGAAAGTCTACTACAATACAGTACTTATAGACAGAAGTCTACTGCCATACTGTACCTATAGATGGAAGTCTACTACTGCACTGTACGTATGGACGAAAGTCTACTACAATACAGTACTTATAGACAGAAGTCTACTGCCATACTATACCTATAGATGGAAGTCTACTACTGCACTGTACGTATGGACGAAAGTCTACTACAATACAGTACTTATAGACAGAAGTCTACTGCCATACTGTACCTATAGATGGAAGTCTACTACTGCACTGTACGTATGGACGAAAGTCTACTACAATACAGTACTTATAGACAGAAGTCTACTGCCATACTATACCTATAGATGGAAGTCTACTACTGCACTGTACGTATGGACGAAAGTCTACTACAATACAGTACTTATAGACAGAAGTCTACTGCCATACTATACCTATAGATGGAAGTCTACTACTGCACTGTACGTATGGACGAAAGTCTACTACAATACAGTACTTATAGACAGAAGTCTACTGCCATACTGTACCTATAGATGGAAGTCTACTACTGCACTGTACGTATGGACGAAAGTCTACTACAATACAGTACTTATAGACAGAAGTCTACTGCCATACTATACCTATAGATGGAAGTCTACTACTGCACTGTACGTATGGACGAAAGTCTACTACAATACAGTACTTATAGACAGAAGTCTACTGCCATACTGTACCTATAGATGGAAGTCTACTACTGCACTGTACGTATGGACGAAAGTCTACTACAATACAGTACTTATAGACAGAAGTCTACTGCCATACTATACCTATAGATGGAAGTCTACTACTGCACTGTACGTATGGACGAAAGTCTACTACAATACAGTACTTATAGACAGAAGTCTACTGCCATACTATACCTATAGATGGAAGTCTACTACTGCACTGTACGTATGGACGAAAGTCTACTACAATACAGTACTTATAGACAGAAGTCTACTGCCATACTGTACCTATAGATGGAAGTCTACTACTGCACTGTACGTATGGACGAAAGTCTACTACAATACAGTACTTATAGACAGAAGTCTACTGCCATACTGTACCTATAGATGGAAGTCTACTACTGCACTGTACGTATGGACGAAAGTCTACTACAATACAGTACTTATAGACAGAAGTCTACTGCCATACTATACCTATAGATGGAAGTCTACTACTGCACTGTACGTATGGACGAAAGTCTACTACAATACAGTACTTATAGACAGAAGTCTACTGCCATACTGTACCTATAGATGGAAGTCTACTACTGCACTGTACGTATGGACGAAAGTCTACTACAATACAGTACTTATAGACAGAAGTCTACTGCCATACTATACCTATAGATGGAAGTCTACTACTGCACTGTACGTATGGACGAAAGTCTACTACAATACAGTACTTATAGACAGAAGTCTACTGCCATACTATACCTATAGATGGAAGTCTACTACTGCACTGTACGTATGGATCGAAAGTCTACTACAATACAGTACTTATAGACAGAAGTCTACTGCCATACTGTACCTATAGATGGAAGTCTACTACTGCACTGTACGTATGGACGAAAGTCTACTACAATACAGTACTTATAGACAGAAGTCTACTGCCATACTGTACCTATAGATGGAAGTCTACTACTGCACTGTACGTATGGACGAAAGTCTACTACAATACAGTACTTATAGACAGAAGTCTACTGCCATACTATACCTATAGATGGAAGTCTACTACTGCACTGTACGTATGGACGAAAGTCTACTACAATACAGTACTTATAGACAGAAGTCTACTGCCATACTGTACCTATAGATGGAAGTCTACTACTGCACTGTACGTATGGACGAAAGTCTACTACAATACAGTACTTATAGACAGAAGTCTACTGCCATACTGTACCTATAGATGGAAGTCTACTACTGCACTGTACGTATGGACGAAAGTCTACTACAATACAGTACTTATAGACAGAAGTCTACTGCCATACTGTACCTATAGACGGAAGTCTACTACTATACTGTAACTATGTCTGGAAGTCTGCTACTGCAATGTGACTATGGATGGAAGTCTGCTAGTATACTGTAACTCTGGACTGCAGTCTACTGCCATATTGTGATTGTGGACAGAAGACTACTCCTGTACTGTAACTATGGCCAGAAATCTACTACATCACTGTTTAAGTATGGACAGAACTCTACTACAATATAAAACATATAGATGGAAGTCTACTGCTATACTGCACCTATAGACAGAAGCCTAATGCCATACTGTACCTATAGACGGAAGTCTACTACTGTACTGTAACTATGGCTGGAAGTCTGCTACTGCAATGTGACTATGGACGGCAGTCTACTGCCATATTGTAATTGTGGACAGAGGTCTCCTGCTTCACTGTGACTAAGAACAGAAGTCTACTGCATCACTGTAAGTATGGACAGAAGTCTACTATGATACAGTACATATAGACAGACGTCTACTGCCATACCCTACCTATAAGTGTAAGTCTACTACTATACCATAACTATAGATGGAAGTCTACAGCCATAATATAATTGTAACCAGAAGACTACTCCTGCACTGTAACTATGGACGGAAGTGTAGGACCATACTGTACCTATGGATAAAAGTCTACTACCGGACTGGGACTATGGACAGAAGTTGACTGCTTCATTGCAACTATGGATGGAAGCCTAGTACCATACCGTAACTATGGTCGTAAATATATACTGCACTGTAACTATGACAGAAGTCTACTACCATACTGTACCGATGGATGGAAGTCTACTACCACACTGTGACTATGGACAGAAGTTGACTGCTTTATTGTAACTATGGATTGAAGCCTACTACCATACCGTAACTACGGACGTAAATATATACTGCACCATAATTATGGCAGAACTGCGATACAGCATCTGCACTAGAAGATAATTGATAGCAACCTCAAAGGGATATATTTCTTGCATTATGACTTCATCCAGTAGAGTTTACACAAAAAGTGAATTATTTAAATAGGCAGTGTGAGTAATATAGATATATAGTGTGCACTGTGTAATACACCTGTGCAAGGGTATGGAGAACGTACAGGACTCTACGGTTGAAAGGATGGAGACACTGAACTAAAGACGCTTGAAGGATTTGCTAACATTACACAAGTTGCGCCGCCCCAAAATGGTGTAGCGGGCGATCCCAGTAGTGTGGGCGCCGCAGGCACACTGACTCACCTGCCGCCCACAGAGGATGTTACACCTCGGATTACTTCAATGTAAACCGCAGCCAGCTGGGAGTATTTACAAGAGGTCAACTGCACACCCTGTCACTAATTGCCTGAAAAACTTTGCAGATGTCATAACATCTGATTAATAATTGTGGGTGAAGAAATTCATCAAAACCAGACTTTGTGGAACACAAAAACACACAGTTTTACTAATTATTTTCGTGAAGTAATTGAAACATATATTTAGAGATGTTATTTTGGTTCAGTACTAAAACCTGCTCGTTGCCCTTTTTACTTGAATTTTTTGCTGTAGTATTTTCTGTAGGCTTTTCTTGAGTAAAATAGTGCATTTATAAAGCCCTTTCACCCGCTCTAAATTTCATATAATGTAGTCATTAAACGCCCCCAGTGTATCTCAAATGCCAGTAATGGAATTGCCCCCACCGCCCTTGAATGCCTTAGGGGGTGATGAGCATCGAAGGAGCGCCTAGCGAGGCAGCACCAAAGCGCTGTACATCGAGGTAAGATTGACAATCCAATAGAGTGTACACCACCTTTCAGCCCAGAGGGTGCATGGATCTCATGTGAGTAGGGTACAGTGGCTGGGGCCTGTGGGGGTGCTATAACCCGGTACCCATGAATGGTGCAGTGTTCACTGTAGAAGCATGTCTGTCAGTAGAGCGGAGGGTTCAAACCTGGTGCAGCACTCTGTGCGATATCAAGCGAAGGTCTGCCAATCTGCACTGCACGTCATCGCTTCCAATCTGGCCATGCCCTGGCACCTAGCGATGGACTGCCACCTGAACCCAGAGCCGCGGGTACCCTGCCCTCAGGGCAGCACAGGGGCAAAGAGTTTCAGAACCAAAGGTGTAGTTTGTATTGGTGCAGTAGGTGCAGTGGAACCGAGGCCCAGAGGCTCAAGGGGCCCACTAAAGCCAGAGTATTGTTGTGTTGTACAATTCAACCACCGGCCAAGGGGGCAATTTCCTTCCTTGCACTAGGGGCCAGGACACACTAGCGACACCACTGTTAAGAACATGAGATAAAATGACAGTGTGCCAATTGGGCGCTCCTCCTGCCCTAGCAGCAGGGCTGTTTTTAAGCCTCTTTGTGGTAATCTGGTGCCCTCTTGACTGACAGGGTAAGGCAGCTGCCCACAGTGGCCTTAATGTAGCACCCGCTAAGCTCAGGAAGGGGGTCACCTTTACTTCACCCGCACAGAATCAGACAAAAAGTGATCTCATACAAGGGATTGCACAATGTTTGCAGCCTCTGCCCGGGATCCACAGTTTACCATCCGTACCCTCTGATCTCATTGTCTGGCATTGGCATTTGGAGATCTGCGAGGGAGGGAAATAGGTGCCTCATTCCAGTAACTCCCTGGGTGGATCTCAGCCACAAAGGAGAGGCCGCTGCACTCTTTTATGACTTCAGACTGAGGGCTGTGCTCCCAGCAGCCCTCTGAGACAGCAGGGCTATCCCTCTGGACTGACCGCGTCTCTGAGAGTAACATCTCTTGGCACCGACATGCAGAACACAACAACAGATTAACAATAATAATCAGCAGCTGGCTAACATAGAAGCAAATCAGCAGACTTTGTGGCAAGTTGTAGGGCTGGGGCTAAGTCAGTCAGATGTTAACCTCAGCCTCGCATCTGACGGACTCTTTCCTAAAGGCTACTATGAGGCTGACCCTCGCCCGGCCCCATGGGCCGCTCTGGAGCCCGCCTTCCATGCTGATCAATCTGCCTCTGAATCAAATGTGAACAGTATTAAAAAGATATATTACATGTATAGCATCATCATATAGCACTCATAGGTGTCTAGGCACTATATGTATACTGCAGAGATTATGCATAGCTGTGTAATATAGAACTATACGGCCATTAAGGGGCTCCCTGCAGATTGCATTAGAGAAATATTAATTTTTTTAATGTAATGTATAATAAAAGATTGAAGTAACTTCTTGGGATTATGGGACTTTGAAATTATAGGGAACCATCAACTGAGCTATATATACATAGAATGTCTTAACACATAAACTAGATGCCCTTCCATCCACAAGGGGGGGTGGGGGGGGTTCCCATCGAGTCCAGAAGTAAGCCACTGAACTGATCCTTACAGGCCACACTCGCCACGCCTCAGACGTCGGCACAGTTCGAAGAGGCGCGTGAAAAAACAAACAGAACTTCTGAACATACTTTCTGTTCTCCCCGAGGAAGATATATTTAAAAAAAGAAATAAGCCGGGTACTGTACAGCTCTGCTCACAACATTTCACAAAACAGATAAAATGAGTTAAAAAATACTATGAGAGAGGTATTTGTGTAGTGGAGAAAGTGTAGACCGCATTCATGCCCAATTTGGGGGAAGAGGAAACTGTAATGGTAACTTTGCTTGCAGTTCGTAGGGCTCACCACTAGATGGCAGATGGCTGCAAAGCTTTAAAAGCATGCACTGGACGGTGGGGGCTGTGAGCTTCCATTATGCTGCAGTTCTGTCTTCTTAGCACTAGTCGGCAGTGTAGGATAGTGGACCGTCACTAAGAGCGTGTGCTAAAGTCAAGGCACACAATGAGCAGACACTAAATCGCCAGGGCATATCAGAGGCGTTGTTGGCAGCAGTGTGTGCCAGGGTGGCTGGCACCAGGAGAGAAGCGAGGCCTCCTTCCAGCCCATTGTCCAGTCGAAGCCACCCCACCCTGGCCAGGTGCTGGGGCGCTCCTGGTTCACTTCACAAGCAGGGGTGGCGCACACATCCTGACGTCACGGTGTCTGCTGGGCAGGCCGGCCCGTCGTGCAAGGTCACCAGCTTCCTGCTCCGGGGCATTCCTGGAGAGAGAAGGAGAGAGATGTCACGTCATGTGTCAGACCTCTGGGAAATGTTTACTCATAACAGCGATAATGCAACAGTAAACTGCCTCAACTTTCTGTCTAATTCTGGCCACCGCGTAACACAAATACTAATTATCTCTAGATAGTAACACGTAGTTACTGTTACAGTATGTAACCGGGCGCTGCCCTGCCCCTCTCACCTGCACACAGGGGGTGGGGGGTGGTACAGGGACAAGGAACGCACGGTTCGGTTCACAAGTGCTAGAATCTTCATTCACTGCCGGCAACACTCAGGGTTTTCACACGTAGTAAACAACACTGGACGTTATGGTGCAGCATATGGAAGTCAGGGCAGCATGAGTGCATACGGTAAGTCGGCTAGTTGGGTGCCATTGTATCTTATACAAGTAACTGCAACTATGCGAGCCACATGCTTAAATGGATGTTGCTGAATTTCAGTCCGTGCCCTTTATTCTTCTACAAAGTGCCAGCGCAGTGCACACTGCTCAAATTAATTTCCAATTTCCCTATATTAATTTCCCACTAATCGAGTTTGGGTTCCGGAGTAGCGTGCTACCCGCCAAAAAGCGCTTCAACACCTCATCAGGAGTAGCAAGCTCTATATATATGTTTGCATTTATATAGTGCTTACTACCCCTGACGAGGCGTCGAAGCGCTTTTTCTGTGAGTAGCACGCTACTCCGGAACCCATAATGGATTAGTGGTGAATTAGTATAGTGAAATATGAAAGTAATTTGAGTGGTGGATATGTTAGTTAGTTATTAGTTATTTGGATTGAGAAGGATAGTGGAGGGATAGAGGAAAAACTGTTTGCATTCATATAGCGCTTACTACCCCTGACAAGGCGTCGAATCGCTTTTTATGTGAGTAGCACGCTACTCCGGAACCCATAATGGATTAGTAGTGAATTAGTATAGTGAAAATATGAAATTAATTTTTGAGTGGTGGCCATTTTAGTATGCTGTTTGGATTGAAAAGGATAGTGGAGGGATAGAAGAGGGAACTCGTAGCAGTAGGAGGAGGCTTGGGGTTGAGTAACAGGGAGGTGGAGGGGCAAATGTCAGAGGGAAGGGTTTAGAAAGGCTTGTTTGGGAGATCTGAATAGTAAAAGAGGTATGAGATGATGCAAGGAGGGGTAGAATAGGGAAGAGTCTAGAAAGGGTTATTTTAGGGATGACAGTAGTTGTATGGATTTTGGGATGAATGAGACATTGGAGGTATAGGATGTATTGATAGAGGTATAGGGTGAGAAATAGGGTAGTGCATTGGAGAATGAGTACTAGAATGAGGTTTCAGATGAATCAGAGTTGAGGTAGAGGATATAGTGAGAGAGGTATAGGGTAAGGAATAGGGTAGTGCATTGGAGAATGAGTAGTAGAATGAGGTAGAGGATGAATCAGAGTTGAGGTAGAGGATATATTGAGAGCGGTATAGGGTAAGGAATAGGGTAGTGCATTGCATATGCTGAATTAGAAGAATAGTAATAAATATATAGATACATAGGTACATGGAAGGTATATATATATAGGCACAAGGAAGGTAGTATATGTAGATTAAAGATGCATTTGATAAACTCTGGCTTTCAAGTGTTGTTTTAGTTTAAATTAATTTATTCATCATTCCACATATCCGCCTGATAATTTACAATTCTGAAAATGTATGTTCTAAAGGAGAAATCTTGTTAAACATGCACATCCTGACATTCACTTCAATCATTTTACGAAGGACTGCACTCGGATGTATCTGTATGAGTATCCTAATTGCTCTAAAGGGTTCTGTTTGGAATTACATTTACTAAAACAGCCCATATATTGCATAGACAAGAATATGGGCTAACTTTAGTGCTTTGATGGGGCCAGCAAAACCAACGGGTTCTTTGCTGGTCAAAGTCCATTCATCTGGCAGAGTAACAGCTAGTCTCTCACATCAGCTGTACACGAGGGAAAAGGCTTTATTTGCTACAGTGACGGAAAGATGTGTAGTGATGGAACTGTAATATCATCAGCTTCTAGGTGTGGAACCTGAGGGCACTGGGTTGTCACGGGGGATTACAGGCTTAAAAGGGATCAAGTTGTTATGCATGCCAAAAAACCTGCCATACAAGAGCGTTTATGGAGATTCCGAGCTGAATGATGTCGTAGCTATTGTTCGCAAGTCGGAGCTATCTAGTAGGTGTGCTGACGCATTAACACAGGAAGTGAAGGAGAATGAACAAAATAGGTTTTACAGGTGTGGCAGTAAGGAGCATTTGGCCTACAGCAAAAATAGTCCAGCTACTAAACAACGTTACTGAGTAGACATTTTGTTTGGAACATTACACCACAATCAAAACCAGAATGTTGGATGACCATTGGTGGGGTGTTTTTAAAAATCTATGCAGATTCTGGATTACCTTAAAAATCATCAATGAGGATCTTTGGGAAAACAAATTTGTACATACAGTGGGGGTCAAACAAATGCAAACCTTTCCCTCTTCTATCCCTCCACTATCCTTCTCAATCCAAATAACAGACTAACATACTTTACTAGTCACATGTGATCCCTCGGGGGATCACATGTGACTAGTGGACAGCACACAACATCCCCCCTCTTTCCCTAGATAGGCTCAGAAACTTGTTTGCCCTTCTAATTTTCCCATATGACCATATGAACCTAGAGACCACTGTACCTATTGTTTTAAACCAAAAGTCCTCCAACTCCAAAGCAATTGTTCGGAAAATATATAGTAATTTTGGGAGAAAAATCATCTTCACTAGATTGCATTTCACCATGACAGACAGATGTATGTTATCCAATCTTAAAAAAATCTTTTTTAGCTTTATCAATAATTGGGGACATATTTGTCTCCACTATCTGTTTCACCTTGGCGGTAATAGTAACCCCCAGATACACTGCCTGTTCTATGACCCGATAATCTTGGGTTCCAGTGTATCTATTCGCTACTAATTGCGGTGTTGCTGGTGTGTGCTGTCCACTAGTCACAGGTGAGCCCCTGGTGTTCCGGTTATGGCTGCTCACTAGTCAAAGGTGTGCCCCTGGAGCTTCTGTTGTGTGCTGCTCACTAGTTACGTGAGCTCCTGGTGTTCCTGTTGTGTGCTGTCCACAAGTCCTAGGTGAGCCCTGGTGTTCCTGTTATGTGCTGTCCACTAGTTACAGGTGAGCCCTGGTGTTCCTGTTATGTGCTGTCCACTAGTTACAGGTGAGCCCTGGTGTTCCTGTTATGTGCTGCTCACTAGTCAAAGGTATGCCCCTGGAGGTTCTGTTGTGTGCTGCTCACTAGTCACGTAAGCTCCTGGTGTTCCTGTTGTGTGCTGTCCACTAGTCCTAGGTGAGCCCTGGTGTTCCTGTTATGTGCTGTCCACTAGTTACAGGTGAGCGCTGGTGTTCCTGTTATGTGCTGCTCACTAGTCAAAGGTGTGCCCCTGGAGCTTCTGTTGTGTGCTGCTCACTAGTCACGTGAGCTCCTGGTGTTCCTGTTGTGTGCTGTCCACAAGTCCTAGGTGAGCCCTGGTGTTCCTGTTATGTGCTGTCCACTAGTCACAGGTGAGCCCTTGGTGATACTGCTCACTAGTCACATGTGTGCCCTTGGTGCTCCTGTTGTGTGCTGCTCACTAGTCACAGGCAGCCGCGGTCTGTGCAGGTAACAGCGGTGGGGCCGTGTAAGGGGTGATTCCGAGGGAAAATTAATTATTTATTTAATTTTCCCTCAGCATCGTCCCTCGGAATCCCCCCTTACATGGCCCCACCACTGTTACCTGCACGGACCAGGGTTGGTCACAGGTGAGCCCCTGGTGTTCCTGTTGTGTGCTGCTCACTAGTCCCATGTGAGCCCCTGGTGTTCCTGTTGTGTGCTCCCCACTAGTCACAGGTGAGCCCCTGGTATTACTGCAGACTATTCACTGGTGAGCCCCTGGTGTTCCTGTTGTGTGCTGTTCACGAGTCCCAGGTGAGCCTCTGGTGTTCCTGTTATGTGCGCCCCCACTAGTCACAGGTGAGCCCCTGGTGTTCCTGTTGTGTGCTCCCCACTAGTCACAGGTTAGCCCCTGCTGCTCCTGTTGTGGACTGTTCACTAGTCACAGGTGAGCCCCTGGTGCTCCTGTTGTGTGCTGTCCACTAGTCACAGGTGAGCTCCTAGTGTGACTGCAGTCTAGTCACAGGTGAGCCCCTCGTGCTCCTGTTGTGTGCTGTCCACTAGTCACAGGTGAGGCCCTGGTTAACCTGTTGTGGATTTTCACTAGTCACAGGTGAGCCCCCAGTGTTCCTGTTGTGTGCTGTTCACTAGTCACAGGTGAACCCTTGTGTTACTGCAGACTAGTCACAGGTGAACCCCTGGAGCTCCTGTTGTGTGCTCCCCACTAGTCACAGGTGGGCCCCTGGTGTTACAGCAGACTAGTCACAGGTGAGCTCCTGGTGTTCCTGTTGTGTACTGCTCACTAGTCACAGGTGAACCCTTGTGTTACTGCAAACTAGTCACAGGTGAGCCCCTGGTGTTCCTGTTGTGTGCTCCCCACTAGTCACAGGTGAGCCCCTGCTGCTCCTGTTGTGTACTGTTCACTAATCACAGGTGAGCCCCTGGTGCTCCTGTTGTGTGCTGTCCACTAGTCACACATGAGCTCCTAGTGTGACTGCCATCTAGTCACAGGTGAGCCCCTCGTGCTCCTATTGTGTGCTGTCCACTAGTCCCAGGTGAGGCCCTGGTGATCCTGTTGTGGCTTTTCACTAGTCACAGGTGAGCCCCAGTGTTCCTGTAGTCTGCTGTCCACTAGTCACAGGTGAGTCCCGGTGCTCCTGTTGTGTGCTGCTCACTAGTCACAGGTGTGCCCCTGGTGCTCCTGTTGTGTGCTGCTCACTAGTCACAGGTGATCCCCTTGTGTTACTGCAGAATAGTCACAGGTGAGCCCCTGGTGTTCCTGTTTTGTGCAGTCCACTAGTCACTGGTGTGCCCCTGGTGTTACAGTAGAGTAGTCACAGGGGAGCCCCTGGTGCTCCTGTTGTGCGCTTCCCACTACTCACAGGTGATCCCCTGATGCTCCTCTTGTGTGCTGTTCACTAGTCACAGGTGAGCCCTTGCTGCTCCTGTTGTGTGCTGCTCACTAGTCACAGGTGAGCCCCTGATGTCCTGTTGTATGCTGTATACTAGTCACAGGTGAGTCCCTGCTGTTAATGCAGACTGGTCTCAGGGGAGCACATGGTGTTACTGCTGTGTATTGCTCACAAGTCACTGATGAGCCCCTGGTGTGACAGCAGACTAGTCACATGTGAGCCCCTGGTGCTCCTGTTGTGTGCTGTTCACTAGTCACAGGTGAGACCCTGGTGTTACTGCTCACTAAACACATGTGAGCCCCTGGTGTTCATGTTGTGTGCTGTCCCCTAGTCACGTGAGCTTCTGGTGTTACTGGAGACAAGTCACAGGTGAGCCCCTAGTGCACGTATTGTGTGTTGCTCACTAGTCACAGGTGAGCACCTAGTGTTACTACAGACTAGTCACAGGTGAATCCCTGGTGTTACTGCAGACTAGTCACAGGTGAGACCGTGGAGTTCCTGCTGTGGACTGTTCACTAGTCACAGGTGAGCCGCTGGGGCTCCTGTTGTGTGCTGCTCACTAGTCACAGGTGAGTCCCTAGTCATACTGCAGACTAGTCACAGGTGAGCCCCTGGTGTTCCTGATGTGTACTGCTCACTAGTCACAGGTGAACCCTTGTGTTACTGCAGACTAGTCACAGGTGAACCCCTGGTGCTCCTGTTGTGTGCTCCCCACTAGTCACAGGTGGGCCCCTGGTGTTACAGCAGACTAGCCACAGGTGAGCCCCCGGTGTTCCTGTTGTGTGCTGTTCACTAGCCCCAGGTGAGCCTCTGGTGCGCCTGTAGTGTGCTGTCCACTAGTCACAGGTGAGCCCTGGTGTTCCTGTTGTGTGCTGTCCACTGGTCACAGGTGAGCCCTGTTGTTCCTGTTGTTTGCTGCGCATTAGTCACAGGTGTGCCCCTGGTGCTCCTGTTGTGTGCTGCTCACTAGTCATAGGTGAGCCCATGGTGTTACTGCAGACTAGTCACAGGTGAGCCTGTGGTGTTCTTGTTGTGTGCTGCCCAATAGTCACAGGTGAGCCCCTGGTGCTCCTGTTGTGTGCTGCTCACTATACACAGCTGAACCCTGGTGTTACTGCAGACTAGTCACAGGTAAATCCCTGGTGTTACTGCATACTAGTCACAGGTGAGACCCTGGAGTTCCTGCTGTGTACTGTCCACTAATCACAGGTGAGCCCTTGGTGCTCCTGTTGTGTGCCGGTCACTAGTCACATGTGATCCCCCGAGGTTCCTGTTGCGTGCTCCCCAGTAGTCCCCGGTGAGCCCCTGGTGCTCCTGTTTTGTACTACTCACTAGTCACAGTCGGCCTCCTGAGGTCCTGTTATGTGCTCCCCACTCGTCACAGGTGAGCCCCTGTTGTGTGCTGCTCATTAGTCACAGGTGAGCCCCTGGTGTTACAGCAGACTAGTCACAGGTGAGCCCTTGGTTTATCCTGTTGTCTGCTGGCTCAGTGGACTAATGGGTCCACTACAGGGGCCTCTGTTCGACCTCATGGTCACAGGTTCAAATCCCGGTGGGTCCAATCAGCCTTTCATCCATCTGAGGTCGATAAAATGAGTACCATTGAGTTGGGTGACAATAAACATGTGTTATTCAGCACCAAGATACCTATGGGTGAACCTGCGCTTTACAAATACTTTACCTACTAGTGACAGGTGAACCGTGGTGTTACTGCAGACTAGCCACAGGTGAGCCTCTAGTGCTCTTGCTGTGTGCTGCTCACTAGTCCCACATGAGCCGCAGTGCTCCTGGTGTGTGCTGCTCTCAAGTCACAGGTGTTCCTCTGGTGTACCAGCAGACTAGTCACAGATTAGCCCCTGGTGATCCTAGTGTGTGCTCCCACTAGTCACAAGTGAGCCGCTGGTGTTCCTGTTGTGTGCTGTCCACTAGTCACATGTGAGCTCCTAGTGTGACTGCAGACTAGTCACAGGTGAGCCCCTGGTGTTCCTTTTGTGTGCTGCTCACTAGTCACAGGTGAACCCTGGTGTTACTGCAGACTAATCACAGATGAGCCTCTGGTGTTCCTGGTGTGTGCTCCCACTAGTCATAGGTGAGCCCCTGGTGTTCCTGTTGTGTGCATTCCACTTGTCCCAGGTGAGCCCCTGGTGCTTCTGTTGTGTGCTGTTCCGTAGTCACAGGTGAGCCCTGGTGTTCCTGTTGTGGGCTGTCCCCTAGTCGCAGATGAGCCCCGAGCGTTCCTGTTGTGTGCTGTCCACTAGTCACAGGTGAGCCCCTGGTGTTACTGCAGACTAGTCACAGGTAAGCCCCTGGTGGTGTTTCTGTTGTGTGCTGTCTACTAGTCACATGTGATCCCCCGAGGTTCCTGTTGTGTGCTCCCCATTAGTCCCAGGTGAGCCCCTGGTGTTTCTGTTGTGTACTACCCACTAGTCACAAGTGAGCCCCCAAGGTCCTGTTGTGTGCTCCCCACTAGTCAATCAATCAATCAGGGAATTGTAAGCGCGCTACTCACCCGTGAGGGTCTCAAGGCGCTGAGGGGGGGGGGGGGTCCGCAGATCTGTTTAGCCGAAGAGCCAGGTCTTGAGGGTCTTCCTGAAGGTGTTCAGGGAGGGGGCGCGTCTGATGTCTGCCGGTAGCTCGTTCCAGGTCTTGGCTGCAATGTGAGAGAAGGATCTTCCGCCTGCTCTAGCTCTGTGGATGCGCGGGGTTTCGGCCAGTGCGGGGTTGGAAGATCGGATGTTTCTTTTGGGTACGTGGAAGTTGATTCTGTTGTTGAGGTATTTGGGTCCGTTGTTGTGTTGGCATTTGTAGGCGTGAGTGAGGATTTTGAAAGTGACTCTTTTCTCCACGGGGAGCCAGTGGAGACTTCGTAGGTGTTGGCTGATGTGTTCGTGTCAGGGGATGCCGAGGACGAGTCTGGCGGCGGTGTTCTGTACTGTCTGGAGTTTGCGGAGTAGGGACTTGTTGATGCCGGCGTAGAGTGCGTTTCCATAGTCCAGTCTGCTGGTGATGAGTGCGTGGGTGACTGTCTTCCTTGACTCAGGGGGGATCCACTTGAAGGTCTTGCGGAGGGTGTTGAAGCAGCTGGAGGTGACGGCGTTGACCTGTCGGTTCATGGAGAGTGATGAGTCGAGTACTATGCCGAGGTTCTTGGCGTGGTCTGAGGGGGTAGGTGGGCTTCCGAGGGCGGTCGGCCACCAGGTGCTGTCCCATGCAGAAGAGGTGGTACCGAGGACTTCTGTCTTCTCGGCGTTGAGCTTCAGGCAGCTGTTGGTCATCCAGACTGCGACGTCTTGCATTCCTTTCTGGAAGTTGAGTTTGGCAGTGGTGGGGTCTTTGGTGAGGGAGAGGATGAGCTGGGTGTCGTCGGCATAGGATACGATGTTGAGGCCGTGTTGTCGGACGATGGCTGCGAGGGGGCCATGTAAATGTTGAAGAGGGTGGGGCTCAGTGATGAACCCTGTGGGACTCCGCAGATGATTTTCGTGGGGTCGGAGAGGAAGGGTGGGAGTCTGATCCTTTGGCTTCTTCCGGTGAGGAATGATCGGATCCAGTCCAGGGCTGTTCCTTGTATGCCTGCGTCGTGGAGTCTGACGACTAGTGTGCGATGGGAGACGGTGTTGAAGGCCGCTGATAGGTCGAGTAGGATGAGGGCTGCGGAGTGGCCTTGGTCCAGGAGGGTGCGGATGTCATCTGTGGCGGCGAGTAGTGTGGTCTCTGTGCTGTGGTTGCTTTGGAATCCGGATTGGGACGGGTCGAGGACGGCGTTCTCTTCAATGAATCGTGTCAGTTTCCTGTTGACTGTTTTCTCTGCAACTTTGGCTGCGAAGGGGAGGAGCGAGATGGGCCGATAGTTCTTGAGGTCGGTGGGGTCAGCTGTGGGCTTCTTGAGCAGGGGTCTGACTTCTGCGCGCTTCCAGTCGTCTGGGAAGGTGCCTGTTTTGAAGGTGGTGTTGATGGTGCGTTGTAGTTCGGGTGTGATGGCGGCCACGGCTCTGTGGTAGATGTGAGGGGGGCAGGGGTCGGTGGGGGCCCCCGAGTGGATGCTTTTCATGGTCGAGGCGGTGTCTTCGGCCGTGATCAGTGTCCAGTTGGAGTTGGTGGGCTGGCTGGTGTTTCTGAGGGGCGGGGGCCGTCTGTGGCGCCTGGTGGATGGTCGATGAAGTTGTCGTAGAGGTTTTTGATCTTGAGGTGGAACTAGGTTCCAAGCTTGTCGCAGAGGTCTTGGGATGGGGTGATGTCTGTGGCTTCGCTGCGTGGGTTGGTGAATTCTTGAATGACACTGAAAGGTTCCTTGGAGTTGGTGGAGTTGGCCAGGATTTTGTTGTGGATGAAGTTCCTTTTGGTGGCTCTGATCTGGTTGTGGTAGTCCGTCATGGCGTCCTTGTAGGTGGAGTGGTTTTCGGTTGCCTTGGTGTTTCTCCAGTTCTTCTCCAGGCGTCTGCAGGTGCGTCTGGCTTCTTGGAGAGCGGTTGTGAACACGGCGGCTTTCCTGGGGCGTTGTCTGTCGGGGTTGCGTAGCGGTGCGAGCTCATCTGCGCAGTTGGAGATCCAGGTGTGGAGTTCTCTGGCTGCGTCGTTTGCGCCGGGTGCCCAGGTGTGGTTGTTTCGGGTGAGGGTGGAGTTAAGTTGCTCATCGGTAACCTTGCTCCAGTTCCTTCGTGGTGGGCGTGGGGCTGGTTTGGGTGCCTTGGGTTTGTTGATGGCGAAGTGTACGCAGTGGTGGTCGTCCATGGCGGCTGCGTTGTGTGGCTGAAATGGACGCTGTTTCCTGCCACGAAGATGGGGTCGAGGGTGTGTCTTGCTCTGTGGGTCGATGTGTTGACGAGTTGTTTAAGTCCGATGCTGGCGAGGTTGTCACGAAGGATAGTGGAGTTGGGGTCGCTGGGGTTGTCGAGGTGGAAGTTCAGGTCTCCAATGAGTATGTAGTTTGTTGAGGCGATCGCGTGGGGTGCGATGAAGTCGGTGATGGTGGTGGCGAAGGGTGTTCGGGGGCCGGGGGGTCTGTAGACGAGGGTTCCTCGGAGTGTGGCTTTGGGGGTGGTCTGGATCTTGAAGTGCAGGTGTTCGGCGGAGGGGAAGGTTTCGCTGGAGGTGGTGAGGCGGAGGGTGCTCTTGTGGGCAATGGCGAGGCCCCCTCCTGGGTGGTTGGGGCGGTCTTTCCTCTGGATCTTGTATCCGTCTGGAATGGCGGTGCTGATGTCGGGGCGGAGGATGCGTTGGTCCAGGTCTCTGTGAAGAAGGCGATGTCGGGTGAAAGAGAGTCGAGTAGGTTCCAGATTTCCATGGCGTGTTTGTGTATGGAGCATACGTTGAGGAGGATGCATTTTAGGGTGTTGCCGGTGCTGGCGTCGGCGGTGTTGGAGGCCGGGGTGGCGGTGAGGGTCTGCCGGCAGTGGAGGCAGGAGAACTGGCCATGGGTCGTGTTCGGCGAAGCCTGTTGGCATTCTCTAAGTCTTCCAGGGTTGAGTGCGAGGAGGGTGGTGGTGTCGTAGCGATGGGTAGTGGGAGGTCCAGGGTTGCTGGCGCTGGCTGCGGTCGGGTTGCGGACGGGCTTGCCTTTGGCGCGCCGGCGGCGCGACCGCGCAGCGGCCGCCATTAAGTAGGGGACTAGTCACAGGTGAGCCCCTGGTGTTCCTGTTGTGTGCTGTCCACTAGTCACTTGTGACTTCCTGTTGTGTGCTGTTCACTAGTCACATGTGAGCTCCTTGTGTGAAAGCGGACTAGAACCAGGTGAGCCCCTGGTGCTCCTGTTGTGTGCTGCTCACTAATCACAGGTGAGCCCCCGGTGTTCCTGTTGTGTGCTGTCCTTTAGTCACATGTGAGTCCCTGGTGTGACTGCAGACTACTCGCATGTGTGCTTCTAGTGGTCCTTTTGTGTGCTGTTCACTAGTTCCAGGTGTGCCCCTGTTGCTCCTGTTGTGTGCTACCCACTAGCCAAAGGGGAGCCCCTGGTGTTCCTGTTGTTTGCTCCCCACTGGTCACAGGTGATCCCCTGGGGTTCCTAGTGTACCTGCAAACTAGGCACAGGTGAGGTGGGCTTCTTGGTGCTAACTGCTTTGTGGTCATTCAGGTCAAACATGCATTACAGCAGGTCAGTACAGCTCCTACTGTGAAAGACTCTGGGGTTCCGTGTGTGCTCCACACTGGTCACAGGTCTGGACAGCTCCTAGTGAGAGAGACTCAGGGGTTCTGTGTGTGCTGCCCACTGGTCACAGGTCAGCACAGCTCCTAGTGAGAGAGACTCTGGGGTTCCGTGTGCGCTGCCCACTGGTCACAGGTCAGGAGAGCTCCTAGTGAGAGAGACTCAGGAGGTCTGTGTGTGCTGCCCACTGGTCACAGGTCGGGACAGCTCCTAGTGAGAGAGACTGGGGTTCCGTGTGTGCTGCCCACTGGTTACAGGTCAGGACAGCTCTAGTGAGAGAGACTCAGAGGTTCCATGTGTGCTGCACACTGGTCACAGGTCAGGACAGCTCCTAGTAAGAGACTCAGGAGGTCTGTGTGTGCTGCCCACTGGTCACAGGTCAGGACAGCTCCTAGGAAGAGAGACTCTGGGGTTCTGTGTGTGCTGCACACTGGTCACAGGTCGGGACAGCTCCTAGTAAGAGAGACTCTGGGGTTCCGTGTGTGCTGCACACTTGTCACAGATCAGGACAGCTCCTAGTGAGAGAGACTCAGAGGTTCTGTGTGCGCTGTCCACTGGTCACAGGTCAGGACAGCTCCCAGTGAGACAGACTCAGGGGTACCGTGTGTGCTGCTCACTGGTCATAGGTAAGGACAGCTTCTAGTGAGACAGACTGTGGCGTTCCATGTGTGCTGCCCACTGGTCACAGGTCAGGACAGCTCCTACTGAGACAGACTCAGGAGGTCTGAGTGTGCTGCTCATGGGTCACCGGTCAGGAAAGCTCCTAGTGTGAGAGACTCTGGAGTTCCGTGTGCTGGCAACTGGCACTGGTCAGGACAGCTCCTAGTGAGACAGACTCTGGGGTTCCGTGTGTGCTGCCCACTGGTCACAGGTCAGGACAGCTCCTAGTATGAGAGAGTCTCTGGGGTTCCGTGTTTGCTGCCCACTGGTCACAGGTCTGGACAGCTCCCAGTGAGACAGACTCAGGGGTTCTGCGTGTGCTGCTCACTGGTCACAGGTCAGGATAGCTCCTAGTGTGAGGGACTCTGGGGTACCGTGTGTGCTGCTCACTGGTCATAGGTCAGGACAGCTTCTAGTGAGACAGACTGTGGGGTTTCGTGTGTGCTGCCCACTGGTCACAGGTCAGGACAGCTCCCAGTGAGACAGACTCAGGGGTACCATGTGTGCTGCTCACTGGTCATAGGTCAGAACAGCTTATAGTGAGACAGACTGTGGAGTTCCATGTGTGCTGCTCACTGGCTACAGGTCGGGACAGCTCCTTGTGTGAGAGACTCTGGGGTTCTGTGTGTGCTGCCCAATTGTCACAGGTGAAGACAGCTCCTAGTGAGACAGACTCTGGGGTTCTGCGTGTGCTGCTCACTGGTCACAGTTCAGGACAGCTCCTAGTGAGAGTGACTACGGGGTTCCGTGTGTGCTGCCCGCTGGTCACAGATCAGAACAGCTCCTAGTGAGAGAGACTTAGGGGTTCCATGTGTGCTGCTCACAGGTCAGGACAGCTCCTAGTGAGAGAGACTTAGGGGTTCCATGTGTGCTTCTCACAGGTCAGGACAGCTCCTAGTGAGAGAGACTCTGGGGTTACGCGTTTGCTGCTCACTAGTGACAGGTAAGGACAGCTCCTAGTACGAGAGACTCTGGGGTTCTGAGTGTGCTGCTCACTGGTCACAAGGCAGAGCAGCTCCTAATGAGACAGACTCTCGGGTTCTGTGTGTGCTGCTCACTGGTCACAAGGCAGAGCAGCTCCTGGTGAGACAGACTCTGTGTGTGCTGCCCACTGGTCAATCTATCAATCAGGCAGTCAGCATTTGTAAAGAGCAACACTGTCACCCCTTTCGGGTATCTGGGCACTGTGTCTCCGTTGATGAGCCAGGTCTTGAGTCTCTTTCTGAAGTCTGCCAGCGAGGGGTCTGTATGTAGCTGGAGGGGAAGGTTGTTTCAGGTCTTGGCAGCGATGTAGGAGAAGGAGCGGACACCGCTGCGATGGATGTGGGGGGTGTTTGCGAGGGTAGGTGAAGAGGAACGCAGGTGTCTAGAGGGTTGGTGGAAGTTCAGTCAATGGTTAATGTAAGCAGGTCCCAGGCCGTGGAGGGCTCTGTAGGCGTGTGTGAGGTTCTTGAACTGCATCTCTTCTGGGTGGGGAGCGAGTGGAGGTCTTTCGGGTGGGGGATGATGTGGGTTCGTTTGGGAAGGTCAAGGATGAGTCTGGGTTTGGCATTCTGCATGGTCTGGAGTCTTTTGAGGAGCTGGGTGGAGATGCCGGCAAAGAGTGTGTTGCCGTAGTCGAGGTGGCTGGTTATGAGAGCCTGTATGAGGATCTTTCTGGTGTTGGTTGGAATCCATCTGAAGATTCTGCAAAGCATGCAGAGTGTGTGGAAGCAGGAGGAGGCGACTGCGTTGACTTATCGTTTCATGGTCAGTTGGCTGTCTAGGATGATGCCGAGGTTGTGTGCATGGTCGGTCGGTGTGGGTGTAGGTCCGAGTTCTGCAGGCCACCAGCTGTGGTCCAAAGTGGAGGTGTTTTTCCTGAAGATCAGAACTTCAGTTTTTTCAGAGTTGAGTTGGAGGCAGTTGTCTCATCCATTTGACTACGTTGGTCATGGTGTGGCAGAAGTTGGTTTTGGCGTTGGAGGGGTCCTCGGTGAGCGCGAGGATCAGTTGAGTGTCATTTGCGTAGGAGATTATGTTATGTCCATGGGATCTGACAAAGTCTGTGAGGGGGGTCATGTAGATGTTGAACAGGGTGGGGCTAAGGGATGAACCTTGTGGTACGCTCCATATGATGTCTTTGGTTGCGGAGGTGAAGAGAGTAGTCGGATGCTCTGTGTGCAACCTGTAAGGAAGGAGGCGATGTACTTGAGGGCATCTTGCTGTATGCCTATGTTGTAGATTCTGTTGATAAGGGTGTTGTGGGAGACGGTGTTGAACACCGTGGAGAGATCGAGGAGGATCAGTGCCACAGTTCTGATGTCATCTGTGGCGGCAATCAGTGCGGTCTCAGTGCTGTGGTTGGCACAGAATTCTGATTGTGACTCGATAGTAGGTGGTTTGTTCCAGGAATTCAGTGAGGTACTGGTTGATGGCTTTCTCGAGTACTTTGGACGGGTAGGGGAGCAAGGAGATCGTATGGTAATTTTTTTAATCGCTGCGGTCAGTGGAGGCTTTCTTTAGGGGTGCCTGACGTCTGTATGTTTCCACCTGACCGGGAAGGTTGCTGTGGAGATGGAGGTGTTAAGGATGCTGGTGAGTTGCGTGCTGATTGGGTTTGTTGCGAGGTTGTAGAGGTGGTGGGGACAGGGGTTGGTGGGTGCTCCGGAGTGGATCGAAGACATGATGGCTGAGACCAGGTGGCAATGGTTTGGCTGATAATCACTGGTTGGTAGAGGTCATTGGGGTTGAGGGTGGCGGGTTGGAGGTTGAAGTTGTTGTAGATGTTGATGATCTTGCTGTGGAAGTAGTCAGAGAGGGTGTCACAGAGTTCTTGGGAGGGGTGGATGGAGTTCTCAATGGATGTTGGGTTGGCGAATTCTTTGACTATTTTGAAGAGTTCCTTTGTGTGTTTGGCCGTAGAGTCGATGTGGGTGATGATGGCTTTTTTCTTGGCTTCTTTGATGTGCCGGTGATAGTTGCCGAGGGCTGTTTTGTGAGCTGCTCTGTCTGCGGTGTTCTTTGTGGCAATCCATCATTTCTCAAGTTGATGGCCGTTGTGCTTGTTGGTCCTGAGTTCTGGGGTGTACCAGCTGGCCTGTTTGGAGGACTTGTGGGATTTAGTAGGTTTCAGAGGGGTGACTTTGTCAGAGCTGTCGGTGATCCAGGCGGTGAAATTCTGAAGGGCCTCGGGTTGGGAGGTGGTGAGGGCCCGTGACCACTGAGTTTCGGGGCCCTTGCTCCAGCTGTGGTGGGGTGAGATCTGGTGACGGTGTGCTGGGCACCGGTGATGGTGGTGTACGAAGGTGTGGTCAGCCCAGGTGAGTTCTGTGGTGTGGTTGAATTTGATTCTGCCGCTGGAAGTGAAAATGGGGTCTAATGTGTGCCTGGCTTTGTGTGTGGGTTTGGTGACCAGTTGGGTAAATTCGATGTTGCTTAAATTCTCCAAGAGGGTGATGGAGTTGGCGTCGTTGGGGTAGTCGATGTGGAATTGAGTAGGACATAGTGGTGAGAGTCAATTGCTAGGGGGCGATGAGGTTGGGGTATTGTGTAGCAGAATGTTGTTTGGGGTCCCAGGGGTCTGTAGGAAAGGGTGCCTTTTATTGTGGTTTTTGCGTCAGTTTGTAGTAGGAAGTTGAGGTGTTCCATGAGAGGTGTGGGGTCGTCGGTGGTGGTGCATCTGTTGGTTTCCTTGAAGATGATAGCGATGCC
The DNA here is from genome assembly GCA_963921515.1 of Calotriton arnoldi. Taxonomy (NCBI): domain Eukaryota; kingdom Metazoa; phylum Chordata; class Amphibia; order Caudata; family Salamandridae; genus Calotriton; species Calotriton arnoldi. The sequence goes on along the minus strand of CAWUFW010012266.1, from coordinate 315,317 downwards.
TCCGCCTTGTTTGTTGGGGTGGTCTCTAATCATCTTGTAGCCTCCAGGAGTGGCGGTGGTGATGTCGGGGATTGAGGAGGGGTTGAGCCACGTTTTAGTGATGAAGGCAGCGTCCGTGGAGAGGATGGAGATGGTGTCCTAGATTTCTGTGCCGTGTTTGCATAGTAAGCGGGCGTTGAGCTGGATGCAATGGATCGGTTGCGGGGTGTTCTTGGTCTTGTGTGCAGGAGGGGTGCGGGATCTTTCGTAGGTTATGTCGCAGGAGAAGTGGCATTGTTAGCAGGTGAAGGGTCCTTTGGTGAAACGTGGGGGGTAGGAGACGCAGCTGTAGTTTTGGCATATGGGGCCCAAGTCCAGGAGTTTCTTGGCAGTATAACGTCGGGTGGCAGTGGAGCCAGGGGTTCTGCCACTGGACGTTGTCCAACCAGCAGTGCGTTGGTGGCCCGCCCATCGAGTGCGTTGGTGCGTGATCATGTGGCAGCCTACATTGGTGGTCCAGGTAGTTGGTCCTAGGTCCCGGCAGGGACCTGGAACGGGCAGTGCAAGGGCAGGGACAGCAGGCAGCAAAGTGACAGGGATAGCAGTCAGTGCAGGGACAGGGATAGCAGGCAGTGCAGGGACAAGGATAACAAGCAGCGCAGGGGCAGCAGCCAGCGCAGGGGCAGCAGGCAGCACAGGGACAGCAGGCAGTGCAGGGACAGCAAGCAGTGCAGGGATAGCAGGCAGCGCAGGGGCAGCAAGCATGCAGGGACAGCAGGCAGTGCAGGGATAGGGACTGCAAGCAGTGCAGGGACAGCAGACAGCGGGCAGCAAAGGCACAGCAGGCAGTGCAGGGACAGCAGGCAGTGCAGGGATAGGGACAGAAGGCAGCGCAGGGACAGCAGGCAGCGCAGGGACAGCAGGCAGCGCAGGTACAGCAGGCAGTGAAGGGACAGGGATAGCAGGCAGGGCAGGGACACAGTACCTTATGCTGGGGTCAGGCAAAAGAGGGGTAGCCCAGCCTCCTCTGGGCTCTGCCGGGTGCGGACTGGCCCACCCTTGGTCCGGGCTTTGCCCGGGCACTGCCCGTGCACGTCCCACTAAGCGGGAGCTACAGGGATCATTATTGGAGCTGGGAGGCGCGAAAATCTGCTCACCCAGCTGGCCCTGCTTCCGGGGCTGCTGGGACATGGAGTCCTGGTCTTGTCTGGTGGTTGGAGGGGAGTACGAGGCGCTCTTTGCACTCTCAGCGCTGTGATGCAGGCGGCAGGAACAGGGGGGGAGACACCTCCTGGAGGGAAGGGCGGAGACAAACCACCCAAGCCTATCTGCCCAAGGCGCAATCTCTCTGGGCTAAGACAACAGGTTTCTCATGCTCGGAGCATTCCACAACAACAAAGCCGTTTGAGCCGGCCCCCGGCGAGAAGGTATCCAGCCCTGTGGAACTCATCGTCAGATACAGCCTGCAACTTTGACCCGCTGGAGGGTTCTGAGCTCCGAAAAAGGACGCAGTTCAAAGGTAAAAATATTCACTGGGCAAAGGCACCAAAATTATCCGTCCGGAGTCAGAAGTTCCCTGGGTGTGAAATTTGAACCTGTCCTGCTTGGAGCTTTTCCTGCCACAACCAGCAACTTCAGCAGGACCTCATCCAATGCCTCTCCACCTTTGTGAAGACTTCTTTAGATACAGCGTGCTGCCTTACCCCTCTGAAGTATTTTGACTTTTATTTTTGAGCCGAACCCCAAGGAAAAACCTTCAATCGGGTCGAACTTAGTTTGTGTATCCAGCACATGCCCCATCGTGGTTTGACTGAAATCACAAAAAGGTCCTTGTCTATTGCAACCATTGACTACCCATGGTGCATTGCACTTTTTGGTTCTATTTTCACTTAAATCTTTAAAAAATCATATTTCCAGTATCCCCCCCACTGTATTTTTGTCGTTTTGGTGCCATTTTATTAGTTACATTTTTCTCTATTTCCTGAATCAGTTTGGGATTTCTATTGCTTGGTGTGTTGACTTTATTCCTCTTTTGGTGCTGCATCAACACTTCACATTGCCCTGAGTTAAGCCTGTCCGCTCTGTGCCATGGCTGCCAGGGGGTTGCGCTCAGGTTCATTTAATGACTATGATGGTTCACCCCGATGAGAGTTGCGATTATTTCTTGAGGTGGGCAGTCACTCACCCCAATTAATAATCCAATTTCTTCCAGCTGGCATGTATTATCCTTGTGAAACAGTGAACTGTTTAGACCAGATGTATCCAACCAGTCGATCACGAGCTACCACTAGCTCCCAGACACCTTCAGAGTAACACGCAGCCTTGAGATCATTTTTAAATAAGCACAGGGTCACATTTCTTTTTAAAGTTAAGGGAAGGTTATGTTTATTTTACGTTATTATCATGGGGCTGCAGATAACAGGGTCTGATAACGAGCAGCGCTCAGTCCGATTAATGACCCAGGCTGGGGCACAGAGGTGAAGAACTGAAGCTCTGAGGTACTTAACTCTTAAATAAAAGTTCCTGTCAACTCAATATTGGAGCATGAGAACAAAATTATGTTTCTGAATGCTTTTAAACGGGAGAAAATGAAAATGAAAGATTACCCTCATGATTAAGTAAACTCTTCATTTTAATTTTCTCCCATTTCAAAGTGTCACATAAAACATCAGGCCTCTCGCTCCCACTGGCCAGTAGACACTGTTCCATATTTATAACTGAAAAATACAGCCATTTTTATTTTAAGAAAAGAAATTAAAAGTGAATAAAAATATTTCTATGAAGCAATGTCTTAATGTTTTTCTCCACTTTCAATTAAGCCAATTACATCTCAATCTTTCATTAAGTTGTTTCTCCACTATAAACAAAAATGGTTGTGTGTCTGTGTTATAAATGTAACTGTGCCACATATGGCGAAAGGTATGTCCTGTGCCACAAGTTCATATGTCACAGGCTCTCAGTCATCCACACAAATATATCCCCTTCATACACACACATATTCATAATCCCCAAAGACCACACGCTCAATGACACACATGGCCTCCCTGTCACAGTGCCCCTTGTCAAAGTATTTTGTTCAAACCATAGTATCTGGCTCTATGGCTTAACGTCAATGAAGATGGGCCTGCGGGTGTCTGGCAACAATGCTCGAGTTACTTAGCCTTCACTAGCTCACGATGATTTTCACTGACCAGTAGTAGCTCTGACTACAGAAAAGGTTGGAGACCACTGGTTTAGACACACTTAATGAGGTACAAAAAGGAGCAAGAGCCTGGAGAGGAGGAACTGCTGAAGGAACTTGGTGGGAGGGAAACACTGCTGAAACCTGGAAGAAGGAAGCACTGCAGGAACCTGAGGAAGGGGAGGGCTGCAGGAACCTGAAGGGTAGAGGAGGGCTACAGGGCGATGAAGGCAGGGAGCACTGCAGGAGCCTGGAGGAAGACAGCACTGCAGGAACCTGAGAAAGGGGAGGGCTGCAGGAACCTGAAGGGTAGAGGAGGGCTGCAAGACGATGAAGGCAGGGAGCACTGCAGGAGCCTGGAGGAAGGAAGCACTGTAGGAACCTTAGAGGAAGGGGAGGGTAATAGGGCAATGAAGACAGGGAGCACTGCAGGAACCTGAAGGAAGAGTGTACTCTAGGAACCTGGAGAGAGGAGTGCTGAAGGAACCTGAAAGAAGGGAATGCCTGCAGAGACAGCAGTGATGTAGGAACATCAAGGCAGAGAAATGCTAGAAGAAACTGGAAGGGAAGGCATTTTTGCAGGAACCCTGAAGGAGTGAAGTGCCTCCAATGTTTGGAGGAAGGTGGCGCAACAGCAGCGACGAGGGAGGTGTCGCTGCAGGTATCTGAATTATAGGAACCGAGTGCTGCACAAGCTTTGTATGAGGAGCAACAGGAGCCAGGAGGGAGGTGGGAGGGAGTGCTGCAGAGGCATGGTAGGAGGAGGGCTTCCTGGTCTTGTAAGAAGAGAGGGAGTGCAGCAGCCAGGAGGGAGGTAGAAGGGAGTGCTGCAGAGGCATGGGTTGAGGAGGGCTTCCTGGGCTTGTAAGAATAGAGGGAGTGCAGCAGCCAGGAGGGAGGTGGGAGGGAGTGCTGCAGAGCCATGGTAGGAGGAGGGCTTCCTGAGCTTGTAAGAAGAGAGGGAGTGCAGCAGCCAGGAGGGAGGTAGAAGGGAGTGCTGCAGAGGCATGGTAGGAGGAGGGCTTCCTGGTCTTGTAAGAAGAGAGGGAGTGCAGCAGCCAGGAGGGAGGTAGAAGGGAGTGCTGGAGAGGCATAGGTTGAGGAGGGCTTCCTGAGCTTGTAAGAAGAGAGGGAGTGCAGCAGCAGCCAGGAGGGAGGTAGAAGGGAGTGATGCAGAGGCATGGTAGGAGGAGGGCTTCCTGAGCTTGTAAGAAGAGAGGGAGTGCAGCAGCCAGGAGGGAGGTAGAAGGGAGTGCTGCAGAGGCATGGTAGGAGGAGGGCTTCCTGGGCTTGTAAGAAGAGAGGGAGTGCAGCAGCCAGGAGGGAGGTAGAAGGGAGTGCTGCAGAGGCATGGTAGGAGGAGGGCTTCCTGGGCTTGTAAGAAGAGAGGGAGTGCAGCAGCCAGGAGGGAGGTAGAAGGGAGTGCTGGAGAGGCATGGGTTGAGGAGGGCTTCCTGGGCTTGTAAGAAGAGAGTGCAGCAGCAGCCAGGAGGGAGGTAGAAGGGAGTGCTGCAGAGGCATGGGTTGAGGAGGGCTTCCTGGGCTTGTAAGAAGAGAGGAGTGCAGCAGCCAGGAGGGAGGTAGAAGGGAGTGCTGCAGAGGCATGGGTTGAGGAGGGCTTCCTGGGCTTGTAAGAAGAGAGTGCGGCAGCAGCCAGGAGGGAGGTAGAAGGGAGTGCTGCAGAGGCATGGTAGGAGGAGGGCTTCCTGGGCTTGTAAGAAGAGAGGGAGTGCAGCAGCCAGGAGGGAGGTAGAAAGGAGTGCTGCAGAGGCATGGTAGGAGGAGGGCTTCCTTGGCTTGTAAGAAGAGAGGGAGTGCAGCAGCCAGGAGGGAGGTAGAAGGGAGTGCTGCAGAGGCATGGTAGGAGGAGGGCTTCCTGGGCTTGTAAGAAGAGAGGGAGTGCAGCAGCCAGGAGGGAGGTAGAAAGGAGTGCTGCAGAGGCATGGTAGGAGGAGGGCTTCCTGAGCTTGTAAGAAGAGAGTGCGGCAGCAGCCAGGAGGGAGGTAGAAGGGAGTGCTGGAGAGGCATGGGTTGAGGAGGGCTTCCTGAGCTTGTAAGAAGAGAGGGAGTGCAGCAGCCAGGAGGGAGGTAGAAGGGAGTGCTGCAGAGGCATGGGTTGAGGAGGGCTTCCTGGGCTTGTAAGAAGAGAGTGCGGCAGCAGCCAGGAGGGAGGTAGAAGGGAGTGCTGCAGAGGCATGGGTTGAGGAAGGCTTCCTGGGCTTGTAACAATAGAGGGAGTGCAGCAGCCAGGAGGGAGGTAGAAGGGAGTGCTGCAGAGCCATGGTAGGAGGAGGGCTTCCTGGGCTTGTAAGAATAGAGGGAGTGCAGCAGCCAGGAGGGAGGTAGAAGGGAGTGCTGCAGAGGCATGGGTTGAGGAGGGCTTCCTGGGCTTGTAAGAATAGAGGAGTGCAGCAGCCAGGAGGTAGGTAGAAGGGAGTGCTGCAGAGGCATGGGTTGAGGAGGTATTCCTGGGCTTGTAAGAAGAGAGAGTGCAGCAGCCAGGAGGGAGGTAGAAGGGAGTGCTGGAGAGGCATGGGTTGAGGAGGGCTTCCTGGGCTTGTAAGAAGAGAGGAGTGCAGCAGCCAGGAGGGAGGTAGAAGGGAGTGCTGGAGAGGCATGGGTTGAGGAGGGCTTCCTGAGCTTGTAAGAAGAGAGTGCGGCAGCAGCCAGGAGGGAGGTAGAAGGGAGTGCTGGAGAGGCATGGGTTGAGGAGGGCTTCCTGGGCTTGTAAGAATAGAGGGAGTGCAGCAGCCAGGAGGGAGGTAGAAGGGAGTGCTGGAGAGGCATGGGTTGAGGAGGGCTTCCTGGGCTTGTAAGAAGAGAGGGAGTGCAGCAGCCAGGAGGGAGGTAGAAGGGAGTGCTGCAGAGGCATGGTAGGAGGAGGGCTTCCTGAGCTTGTAAGAAGAGAGTGCGGCAGCAGCCAGGAGAGAGGTAGAAGGGAGTGCTGCAGAGGCATGGGTTGAGGAGGGCTTCCTGGGCTTGTAACAATAGAGGAGTGCAGCAGCCAGGAGGGAGGTAGAAGGGAGTGCTGGAGAGGCATGGGTTGAGGAGGGCTTCCTGGGCTTGTAAGAAGAGAGAGTGCAGCAGCCAGGAGGGAGGTAGAAGGGAGTGCTGGAGAGGCATGGGTTGAGGAGGGCTTCCTGAGCTTGTAAGAAGAGAGTGCGGCAGCAGCCAGGAGGGAGGTAGAAGGGTGTGCTGGAGAGGCATGGGTTGAGGAGGGCTTCCTGGTCTTGTAAGAAGAGAGGAGTGCAGCAGCCAGGAGGGAGGTAGAAGGGAGTGCTGGAGAGGCATAGGTTGAGGAGGGCTTCCTGAGCTTGTAAGAAGAGAGGGAGTGCAGCAGCAGCCAGGAGGGAGGTAGAAGGGAGTGATGCAGAGGCATGGTAGGAGGAGGGCTTCCTGAGCTTGTAAGAAGAGAGGGAGTGCAGCAGCCAGGAGGGAGGTAGAAGGGAGTGCTGCAGAGGCATGGTAGGAGGAGGGCTTCCTGGGCTTGTAAGAAGAGAGGGAGTGCAGCAGCCAGGAGGGAGGTAGAAGGGAGTGCTGGAGAGGCATGGGTTGAGGAGGGCTTCCTGGGCTTGTAAGAATAGAGGAGTGCAGCAGCCAGGAGGGAGGTAGAAGGGAGTGCTGGAGAGGCATGGGTTGAGGAGGGCTTCCTGGGCTTGTAAGAAGAGAGTGCAGCAGCAGCCAGGAGGGAGGTAGAAGGGAGTGCTGCAGAGGCATGGGTTGAGGAGGGCTTCCTGGGCTTGTAAGAAGAGAGGGAGTGCAGCAGCCAGGAGGGAGGTAGAAGGGAGTGCTGCAGAGGCATGGGTTGAGGAGGGCTTCCTGGGCTTGTAAGAAGAGAGTGCGGCAGCAGCCAGGAGGGAGGTAGAAGGGAGTGCTGCAGAGGCATGGTAGGAGGAGGGCTTCCTGGGCTTGTAAGAAGAGAGGGAGTGCAGCAGCCAGGAGGGAGGTAGAAAGGAGTGCTGCAGAGGCATGGTAGGAGGAGGGCTTCCTGGGCTTGTAAGAAGAGAGGGCGTGCAGCAGCCAGGAGGGAGGTAGAAGGGAGTGCTGCAGAGGCATGGTAGGAGGAGGGCTTCCTGGGCTTGTAAGAAGAGAGGGAGTGCAGCAGCCAGGAGGGAGGTAGAAAGGAGTGCTGCAGAGGCATGGTAGGAGGAGGGCTTCCTGAGCTTGTAAGAAGAGAGTGCGGCAGCAGCCAGGAGGGAGGTAGAAGGGAGTGCTGGAGAGGCATGGGTTGAGGAGGGCTTCCTGAGCTTGTAAGAAGAGAGGAGTGCAGCAGCCAGGAGGGAGGTAGAAGGGAGTGCTGCAGTGGCATGGGTTGAGGAGGGCTTCCTGGGCTTGTAAGAAGAGAGTGCGGCAGCAGCCAGGAGGGAGGTAGAAGGGAGTGCTGCAGAGGCATGGGTTGAGGAAGGCTTCCTGGGCTTGTAACAATAGAGGGAGTGCAGCAGCCAGGAGGGAGGTAGAAGGGAGTGCTGCAGAGCCATGGTAGGAGGAGGGCTTCCTGGGCTTGTAAGAATAGAGGGAGTGCAGCAGCCAGGAGGGAGGTAGAAGGGAGTGCTGCAGAGGCATGGGTTGAGGAGGGCTTCCTGGGCTTGTAAGAATAGAGGGAGTGCAGCAGCCAGGAGGTAGGTAGAAGGGAGTGCTGCAGAGGCATGGGTTGAGGAGGTCTTCCTGGGCTTGTAAGAAGAGAGGGAGTGCAGCAGCCAGGAGGGAGGTAGAAGGGAGTGCTGGAGAGGCATGGGTTGAGGAGGGCTTCCTGGGCTTGTAAGAAGAGAGGGAGTGCAGCAGCCAGGAGGGAGGTAGAAGGGAGTGCTGCAGAGGCATGGGTTGAGGAGGGCTTCCTGGGCTTGTAAGAATAGAGGAGTGCAGCAGCCAGGAGGGAGGTAGAAGGGAGTGCTGCAGAGGCATGTGTTGAGGAGGGCTTCCTGGGCTTGTAAGAATAGAGGGAGTGCAGCAGCCAGGAGGGAGGTAGAAGGGAGTGCTGGAGAGGCATGGGTTGAGGAGGGCTTCCTGGGCTTGTAAGAAGAGAGGGAGTGCAGCAGCCAGGAGGGAGGTAGAAGGGAGTGCTGCAGAGGCATGGTAGGAGGAGGGCTTCCTGAGCTTGTAAGAAGAGAGTGCGGCAGCAGCCAGGAGGGAGGTAGAAGGGAGTGCTGCAGAGGCATGGTAGGAGGAGGGCTTCCTGGGCTTGTAAGAATAGAGGGAGTGCAGCAGCCAGGAGGGAGGTAGAAGGGAGTGCTGCAGAGGCATGGGTTGAGGAGGGCTTCCTGGGCTTGTAAGAAGAGAGGGAGTGCAGCAGCCAGGAGGGAGGTAGAAGGGAGTGCTGGAGAGGCATGGGTTGAGGAGGGCTTCCTGAGCTTGTAAGAAGAGAGTGCGGCAGCAGCCAGGAGGGAGGTAGAAGGGAGTGCTGGAGAGGCATGGGTTGAGGAGGGCTTCCTGGGCTTGTAAGAATAGAGGGAGTACAGCAGCCAGGAGGGAGGTAGAAGGGAGTGCTGCAGAGGCATGGGTTGAGGAGGGATTCCTGGGCTTGTAAGAATAGAGGAGTGCAGCAGCCAGGAGGGAGGTAGAAGGGAGTGCTGGAGAGGCATGGGTTGAGGAGGGCTTCCTGGGCTTGTAAGAAGAGAGGAGTGCAGCAGCCAGGAGGGAGGTAGAAGGGAGTGCTGCAGAGGCATGGGTTGAGGAGGGCTTCCTGGGCTTGTAAGAATAGAGGGAGTGCAGCAGCCAGGAGGGAGGTAGAAGGGAGTGCTGGAGAGGCATGGGTGAGGAGGGCTTCCTGGGCTTGTAAGAAGAGAGGGAGTGCAGCAGCCAGGAGGGAGGTAGAAGGGAGTGCTGGAGAGGCATGGGTTGAGGAGGGCTTCCTGAGCTTGTAAGAAGAGAGTGCGGCAGCAGCCAGGAGGGAGGTAGAAGGGAGTGCTGCAGAGGCATGGGTTGAGGAGGGCTTCCTGGGCTTGTAACAATAGAGGGAGTGCAGCAGCCAGGAGGGAGGTAGAAGGGAGTGCTGGAGAGGAATGGGTTGAGGAGGGCTTCCTGGGCTTGTAAGAAGAGAGGGAGTGCAGCAGCCAGGAGGGCGGTAGAAGGGAGTGCTGGAGAGGCATGGGTTGAGGAGGGCTTCCTGGGCTTGTAAGAATAGAGGGAGTGCAGCAGCCAGGAGGGAGGTAGAAGGGAGTGCTGCAGAGGCATGGGTTGAGGAGGGCTTCCTGGGCTTGTAAGAATAGAGGAGTGCAGCAGCCAGGAGGTAGGTAGAAGGGAGTGCTGCAGAGGCATGGGTTGAGGAGGTCTTCCTGGGCTTGTAAGAAGAGAGGAGTGCAGCAGCCAGGAGGGAGGTAGAAGGGAGTGCTGGAGAGGCATGGGTTGAGGAGGGCTTCCTGGGCTTGTAAGAAGAGAGGAGTGCAGCAGCCAGGAGGGAGGTAGAAGGGAGTGCTGCAGAGGCATGGGTTGAGGAGGGCTTCCTGGGCTTGTAAGAATAGAGGAGTGCAGCAGCCAGGAGGGAGGTAGAAGGGAGTGCTGCAGAGGCATGTGTTGAGGAGGGCTTCCTGGGCTTGTAAGAATAGAGGGAGTGCAGCAGCCAGGAGGGAGGTAGAAGGGAGTGCTGGAGAGGCATGGGTTGAGGAGGGCTTCCTGGGCTTGTAAGAAGAGAGGGAGTGCAGCAGCCAGGAGGGAGGTAGAAGGGAGTGCTGCAGAGGCATGGTAGGAGGAGGGCTTCCTGAGCTTGTAAGAAGAGAGTGCGGCAGCAGCCAGGAGGGAGGTAGAAGGGAGTGCTGCAGAGGCATGGTAGGAGGAGGGCTTCCTGGGCTTGTAAGAATAGAGGAGTGCAGCAGCCAGGAGGGAGGTAGAAGGGAGTGCTGCAGAGGCATGGGTTGAGGAGGGCTTCCTGGGCTTGTAAGAAGAGAGGAGTGCAGCAGCCAGGAGGGAGGTAGAAGGGAGTGCTGGAGAGGCATGGGTTGAGGAGGGCTTCCTGAGCTTGTAAGAAGAGAGTGCGGCAGCAGCCAGGAGGGAGGTAGAAGGGAGTGCTGGAGAGGCATGGGTTGAGGAGGGCTTCCTGGGCTTGTAAGAATAGAGGGAGTACAGCAGCCAGGAGGGAGGTAGAAGGGAGTGCTGCAGAGGCATGGGTTGAGGAGGGCTTCCTGGGCTTGTAAGAATAGAGGAGTGCAGCAGCCAGGAGGGAGGTAGAAGGGAGTGCTGGAGAGGCATGGGTTGAGGAGGGCTTCCTGGGCTTGTAAGAAGAGAGGAGTGCAGCAGCCAGGAGGGAGGTAGAAGGGAGTGCTGCAGAGGCATGGTAGGAGGAGGGCTTCCTGAGCTTGTAAGAAGAGAGTGCGGCAGCAGCCAGGAGGGAGGTAGAAGGGAGTGCTGCAGAGGCATGGGTTGAGGAGGGCTTCCTGGGCTTGTAACAATAGAGGGAGTGCAGCAGCCAGGAGGGAGGTAGAAGGGAGTGCTGGAGAGGCATGGGTTGAGGAGGGCTTCCTGGGCTTGTAAGAAGAGAGGGAGTGCAGCAGCCAGGAGGGAGGTAGAAGGGAGTGCTGGAGAGGCATGGGTTGAGGAGGGCTTCCTGAGCTTGTAAGAAGAGAGTGCGGCAGCAGCCAGGAGGGAGGTAGAAGGGTGTGCTGGAGAGGCATGGGTTGAGGAGGGCTTCCTGAGCTTGTAAGAAGAGAGGGAGTGCAGCAGCCAGGAGGGAGGTAGAAGGGAGTGCTGGAGAGGCATGGGTTGAGGAGGGCTTCCTGGGCTTGTAAGAAGAGAGGGAGTGCAGCAGCCAGGAGGGAGGTAGAAGGGAGTGCTGCAGAGGCATGGTAGGAGGAGGGCTTCCTGAGCTTGTAAGAAGAGAGTGCGGCAGCAGCCAGGAGAGAGGTAGAAGGGAGTGCTGCAGAGGCATGGGTTGAGGAGGGCTTCCTGGGCTTGTAACAATAGCGGGAGTGCAGCAGCCAGGAGGGAGGTAGAAGGGAGTGCTGGAGAGGCATGGGTTGAGGAGGGCTTCCTGGGCTTGTAAGAAGAGAGGGAGTGCAGCAGCCAGGAGGGAGGTAGAAGGGAGTGCTGGAGAGGCATGGGTTGAGGAGGGCTTCCTGAGCTTGTAAGAAGAGAGTGCGGCAGCAGCCAGGAGGGAGGTAGAAGGGAGTGCTGGAGAGGCATGGGTTGAGGAGGGCTTCCTGAGCTTGTAAGAAGAGAGGGAGTGCAGCAGCCAGGAGGGGGGTAGAAGGGAGTGCTGGAGAGGCATGGGTTGAGGAGGGCTTCCTGGGCTTGTAAGAAGAGAGGGAGTGCAGCAGCCCGGAGGGAGGTAGAAGGGAGTGCTGGAGAGGCATGGGTTGAGGAGGGCTTCCTGGGCTTGTAAGAATAGAGGAGTGCAGCAGCCAGGAGGGAGGTAGAAGGGAGTGCTGCAGAGGCATGGGTTGAGGAGGGCTTCCTGGGCTTGTAAGAATAGAGGAGTGCAGCAGCCAGGAGGGAGGTAGAAGGGAGTGCTGGAGAGGCATGGGTGAGGAGGGCTTCCTGGGCTTGTAAGAAGAGAGGAGTGCAGCAGCCAGGAGGGAGGTAGAAGGGAGTGCTGGAGAGGCATGGGTTGAGGAGGGCTTCCTGAGCTTGTAAGAAGAGAGTGCGGCAGCAGCCAGGAGGGAGGTAGAAGGGAGTGCTGCAGAGGCATGGGTTGAGGAGGGCTTCCTGGGCTTGTAACAATAGAGGAGTGCAGCAGCCAGGAGGGAGGTAGAAGGGAGTGCTGGAGAGGAATGGGTTGAGGAGGGCTTCCTGGGCTTGTAAGAAGAGAGGGAGTGCAGCAGCCAGGAGGGCGGTAGAAGGGAGTGCTGGAGAGGCATGGGTTGAGGAGGGCTTCCTGGGCTTGTAAGAATAGAGGAGTGCAGCAGCCAGGAGGGAGGTAGAAGGGAGTGCTGCAGAGGCATGGGTTGAGGAGGGCTTCCTGGGCTTGTAAGAATAGAGGGAGTGCAGCAGCCAGGAGGGAGGTAGAAGGGAGTGCTGGAGAGGCATGGGTTGAGGAGGGCTTCCTGGGCTTGTAAGAAGAGAGGGAGTGCAGCAGCCAGGAGGGAGGTAGAAGGGAGTGCTGGAGAGGCATGGGTTGAGGAGGGCTTCCTGGGCCTGTAAGGAGAGAGGGAGTATGTGTATAAGAAAAAGCCGGCAGAAGGTAGCAATACAGTAAGTGTTAGGAGTTTAAGACAAGCATTTGCAATGCAACAGGTCTCGCAGTTACGCAAGTTTGAGCTATTGGCATTGTAAATGGTTATGCCTTTTATTTTGGTTTTGGTTTTTAAAACATAAATAAAAGACATTGTCATTTACAATGGCAATAGCTTAAACTCGCGTAAATGCGAGACCTATTGCATTGCAAATGCTTGTTTTAGGACTTGTGCCCTGGCTGCACTTCAGTTTGTGCCTCGTCGTGGTCCAGCCTGAGGTGGCAGGCAGGGCCGGTCCGTCTCCTCGCCAATGTGGTTTTGTGGGCCCAAGGCCCACATGTTAGAATAATAACTAACACAGACACCAGGGATGTGGGTGTAGAACTGGCTATGGGCACGTGCGCCCGCTTCTTTCATTGACATGATCGCCTGATTGGTAACGCCTGTGAACCATGGATATGAGGTGGGTGTAGGCACAGCCCAGAGGGAGGGGCTGCCTCGTTACATGTCCATCAGGACACTACACACAGCGTCATACAGTACAATCCGAGTCTCTTCATAACCGAAATCAATGGTTCTCCAGCTGTCAACTTTGAAAGTGTAAAAGGCTGAGTGCGTCAGCTCCATCGAGACTGGAACCTACAAGCTGCAGGATGCATAAACTTCTCTACAGCAGGTGCCCAACCGAACAAGCCTTAGTGCACCGTGAGCCCGTCTTATATCGACTGTTTTCTTCTAATATGCACCATCCAAAAACCGACTGAGAATAATTAATACCGAACCATAGGTCAAATGGTACATGCTAAAATCGGAACAACACGTCACGCTAGCCTAGCGTCTCTGAAAGGCTGGCAAGCCCGAGGTAGAGGCGGGGAAGTCAGGCCAGTTTGCCTGCCTGAGGTGGCACTCACTAATCCCATGACTGCACAGGCACTTCCTGGGCGTATCACAAGCCCCTGCAGCCCTTGTGGAGCAGAGGGGGTGTAATGTTAGCCGCACCGGGACGCTACAGGGGGCACCTGCCAGTGCCTTCATGAGCTCACAACCAGCCTAAGGATGAATATATATGCAAGATACAGGACTCTCAGGGGCATCACGGCCTCGTCACATCCTGCAGTGGGGGCCCGATCACTTTGTGTTACTCCCACTGGTCCGGAAGCTCTGGTATGTGCGAACTCGGAACGCATCCCGATTTCGAAAGGGCATCAGAGTCTATGAAAAACACGTTTAAAGGCAACACTGTTGTCTTTCCTGACTACTCATCAACATTATTTTAAGAGCACGACTGAAATCTCGAATGTGTGCAAAGCGACGTGCCAAATAAAGCAAGCCACACGACTTGGACATGAATGGCAGCAGACCCCGCCTCCCCCAGCAGGCAGGGAGGGTGCTGCAGCAGTGGGAATCGTCAGAGTTCACTATAGCCAGCAGCACATCTGTCACTGGGTGCTCCGCAGCTGTGCGCCCCAGTGAGACATGGCAGTCCAGCAGAGCCCCGCGGGAACGGCACGCCAGCTCTGGAGTTTACTGGTAAGTCCTGGGCGCAGACCCGTGGAGAAGCACTAACCCTAAAGGCAACGCGTGGGTGGGCGTCCAGCTACGGAAGTTATTTACACATTTTTTGTGCAGTTTTTTATATAGGGCGACCTCGACCCGAAGGTACTGGAGCGCTTTACATGGGCACCAGTTACATTACACACATCGGGATGAATATATTATTAAAACCACTGAATACATATTGAGACCGAACAAGGGAAAGTAAAAGAGCGCCATGCGCGCGTTGTAGGCACGCCGTGAGCGTGCACATCGGCGTGGCCTGCGGCTCGTGCCCAGTGGCGGCGCCTGCGTACTTCGCCGCCGTAGTTGAAGAAGTGCTGCGGGGATCGTGCGGTACAGGGACGGGGCCGCGAAAGCAAAAAAAATACAAACAGTAGAGGAAGTCCAGCAGGAGCCCACCCCGCCTTTGTGAATGCCGCATGGTGCGGCCAAAGCAGGATTTTAGGCGGGGCTCCTGGGAGCAAGACGGAGCCCAGCGTGTTGCTGCAGTGACCGGCTGAAGACGGAGACCAGCCGAGGAGCAGCGCAGAGTCCCCACAACAGCAGGTAAGTGGAGTGAGGCATGCTGTGCATGTAAAACGTGCCACGCTTGGAGCTTGCGTGCGCATTTAAAAGTGCTATTGCATGAGGCTTGCAAGGACGGAAGGGGGACAGGAGATGTGCACAGTGCGTGTTCACGGGCGCGTTCACATTTCCAGTCCGTCCTGCGCGTGCACAGCTCCTGTCTCCCTTCCGAAGCAAGTCAGCAACTATAAGTCTCGCTAGCGACAGCGCTTCGCGCTGCGTCGCTAGGTCGAGACCTAATAAAGGGGGAGTACTGGCTCACAGAGGGGCACTGCGTGCAGTTACAGCTGAACAATTCCCCACAGGGGTATTTGCACTGTTTTGCTCTCCCTGCTGACATTGGAGGTAATTCCTCTGCTTGGTATGATTATTATTTCCCTGGGAGAAAGGCACCCTATTGCAAGGAAACATTCTACAACCAGATGTCAATATTTATGTTTGCGATAAAGTGTCACTCGAGGTGTCACACATAAAACATTCAGCAGTCTCAAGCACATTTCAAACGTAGATATGTCACTCAAGCAGACAGAAAACTTGACAGCCCTGTATTTGATACAGCAGAGACCTATCTCTGAGATGCAGTTTACAGAGAACATTTTAATGTCAGCAGGAGCTACTGAAACTTAAAGTGCTGCACATAGAACAATGTGGTGTGTGGAGGCCAGTGAAGACCAGATTCAGAAACTATGCTGTGCTGAGCATTATGTAGGAGCATGCAATTGTCTCAGGACTGTGAATGAATTATTTTTATATTAATTGATATTACACTTCATATATTTACAATTTTATACACAGGGAGTTGGTGATTTGACCCGACTCACATGATTGTTCACCCCTCATACCTTTTTCTCCCAGTTATACTCCACGGATCGCCCCCGTGGCTGCTGCTGGACCAGAGGCCGGAGCTCAGTCTTCTCCAGTGTGAAGTTTTTCACAAAATTATCCTCTGCGGATCGCACCTGGGGCCATTGCTGGACCGGAGACCGAAGCTCAGCCCTCTCTGGTGCAAAGTTATTCTGAAGGATGTAGGTCACAGAACTCACCTGGGGCCACTGCTGGACTGGAGGCCGGAGTTCAATCTTCTCCGGTGTGAAGGTTTTCTCAAGGTTGTACTTCATGGAGCACACCTGGGGCCATTGCTGAGCCGGATGTTGGAGGTTGGTCTTCTCTGGTGTGAAGGTTTTCTCGTGGTTGTACTCCATGGAGCACACCTGGGGCCATTGCTGAGCCAGAGGCAGGAGCTCGGTCTTCTTTGCTGTGGAAGTTTTCTCATGGTTGTACTCCATTGAGCACATCTGGGGCCATTGCTGAGCCAGAGGCAGGAGCTCGGTCTTCTTTGCTGTGGAAGTTTTCTCATGGTTGTACTCCATGGAGCACACCTGGGGCCATTGCTGAGCCGGAGGCTGGAGCTTGGTCTTCTCTTCTGCAAATTTCTGCTGGCGGTTGGACACTATGGAGCGCATCTGAGGCCATTGCTGAGCTGGAGGCCAGAGCTCACTCTTCTCTGGTGCACTGTTTTTCTCAACGTTATACTCTGCAGATCGCACCCGGGGCCGTTGCTGGACTGGTGGCCGGAGCTCATCCCTCCCTGGTGCGAAGTTATTTTCAAGGTTGTACTCCACAGAGCGCACCCGGGGCCGTTGCAGGATCGGAGGCCGGCGCCCCGTCTTCTCTGGTGTAAAGTTGAGGTTCTTGGCGATCTTCACCATGACAGAGAGTTGGACATTGGTCCTGAGGTTCATTCTCGAGAAGGTCTGGCCACACTGGGGGCAAACAAAGGCTCCTGTGGGCACCTTCCGCCAGTGGCCAGTGATGCAGGCCCGGCAGTAGCTATGGTCACAGTCGATGGCCACAGGGTCTTCGAAGTACCTGGTGCAGAGTGGACACACCGTCTCGTCCTGTAGCTCCCGTACAGGGCCAACCACAGCCATGGTTGTTTCAGTGGCAGGACACACACAGGATGCACAGAGGGATGCAAGTGTCAACTGTTAGAGAAAGGGACACTGAAACTGAGAGTTACAGCCTGCACAAGCACTGAAATGTGGTGAACGTAGAGGGGCAGGACCGGCTGGTTAAGAGTGCGGCACAGACACTGAAGAAAACAGGATCCAGCTGGCACAGAGTGTGGCACAGACTCTGAGGGTGCAGGATCCGCCTGGTGAGAGTATAGCACAGTCACTGAGGGTGCAGGATCCGGCTGGCACAGAGTGTGGCACAGACTCTGAGGGTGCTGGATCCGCCTGGTGAGAGTATAGCACAGTCACTGAGGGTGCAGGATCCGGCTGGCACAGAGAGTGGCACAGACTCTGAGGGTGCAGGATCCGCCTGGTGAGGCACAGACACCGAGGGTTCAGGATCCGGCTGGCACAGAGTGTGGGGCAGACGCTGAGGAGTGCAGGATCCGGTGGTGAGAGTGTGGCGTAGACGCTGAGGGCCACAGGATCCTCTGGCTGGCACAGAGTGTGGCGCAGACACTGAGGGGTATAGGATCCGGCTGCTAAGAGGTTTGGCGCGGATCCGGCTAGTGAGAGTGTGGCGCAGACACCGAGGAAAACAGGATCCAGCTGGCACAGAGTGTGGCACTGTCACTGAGGGTGCAGGATCCAGCTGGTGAGAGTGTGGCACAGTCACTGAGGGTGCAGGATCCGGCTCTCACGAGAGTGTGGCGCAGACGCTGAGGTTACAGGATCCGGCTGGTGAGAGTGTGGCGTAGACACTGAGGGTGCAGGATCCGGCTGCTAAGGGTATGTGTTGCGCGGATCCGGCTGGCACAGACACCGAGGGACACAGGATCCGACACGAGGACCGAGGGGTGCAGGATATGGCCACCAGAAGCACACACCCACCGAGGGGTGTGGCGCCCGGAGGTGTGCAGGGTCCCGCTCTCTCACGCGGCGCAGGCCTCCCTCTCACACGTCCCGGTGATTTACTGCCTTGTTGTTCCTGTAGTAAGAGGAGGGCGTGCCTCTCGCCGGGCCCCGGGCGGTGCTGGGAAGGGAGTGGGGAGAGCGGTTACATAAGGGCTTCCTCCTTACTCAGAAGAAAGGCATCTGAGCTCACCTGGGATTGTTTTCGTGTGCCTCACTGGCACACGCTAGGTGAGGCCCGCCTTCCACCTGGCGCTCGTCCATGGTAATAACAGCTCGTGGAAGAGGCTGCAGGCGCTGTTCAGGGCAAACAAACATCTCATTGTGAGACGAAGACTTCACCTAATATAGTAACCATTGGGCGCACCACACTGGAGCCTGGGCCCTCGATCAATAAACTAGGAAGAGACAGCAGAAGGGGCATCATCAGAGCAAGCCTCCCTCACACACAACAAGCATAACACACATCAGCAGTGCAAGCTTCACTCACACAGTCAGGACATCATCAGTGCAAGCTTCCCTCACACCTTAGGGATATGATCAGTGCAAGCCTCCCTCACACACAACAAGCATAACACACATCAGCAGTGCAAGCTTCACTCACACAGGAAGGACATCATCAGTGCAAGCTTCCCTCACACCGGAGGGATATGATCAGTGCAAGCTTCGCTCTCTCAGGAGGGACATCATCAGTGCAGGCTTCCCTCACGCCGGAGGGATATGATCAGTACAAGCTTCACTCAGGAGGGAGGGACATCATCAGTGCAGGCTTCCCTCACACCAGAGGGATATGATCAGTGCAAGCCTCCCTCACACACAACAAGCATAACACACATCAGCAGTGCAAGCTTCACTCACACAGGAAGGACATCATCAGTGCAAGCTTCCCTCACACCGGAGGATATGATCAGTGCAAGCTTCGCTCTCTCAGGAGGGACATCATCAGTGCAGGCTTCCCTCACGCCGGAGGGATATGATCAGTACAAGCTTCACTCAGGAGGGAGGGACATCATCAGTGCAGGCTTCCCTCACACCAGAGGGATATGATCAGTGCAAGCCTCCCTCACACATAACAAGCATAACACACATCAGCAGTGCAAGCTTCACTCATACAGGAAGGACATCATCAGTGCAAGCTTCCCTCACACCGGAGGGATATGATCAGTGCAAGCTTTGCTCTCTCAGGAGGGACATCATCCGTGCAGGCTTCCCTCACACCGGAGGGATATGATCAGTGCAAGCTTCACTCACTCAGGAGGGACACCATCAGTTCAAGCTTCCCTCACACAGGAGGGGCATTGTCAGTGCAAGCTTCCCTCTCACAGGAGGGACATCATCAGTACAAGCTTCCCTCACACAGGAGGGGCATCATCAGTGCAAGCTTCCCTCACACCGGAGGGATATGAGCAGTACAAGCTTTGCTCTCTCAGGAGGGACATCATCAGTGCAGGCTTCCCTCACACCGGAGGTATATGATCAGTGCAAGCTTCACTCACTTAGGAGGGACATCATCAGTTCAAGCTTCCCTCACACAGGAGGGGCATAGTTAGTGCAAGCTTCCCTCTCACAGGAGGGACATCAGTACAAGCTTCTCTCACACAGGAGGGGCATCGTCAGTGCAAGCTTCCCTCACACAGGATGGGCATCATTAGTGCAAGCTTCCATCACACAGGATGGGCATCATTAGCGCAAGCTTCCATCACACATATAAGTGCAGAACAAGCAACAACAGTGCAAGCTTCCCTCGCACACAGAACAGGTGCATCACAAGCAACAGCACTGCATGCTTCCCCATTACACAGAACAGGTGCATCACAAGCAACAGCAGTGCAAGCATCCCTCACACAGAAGAGGTGTATCACAAGCAGCAGCAGTGCAAGCTTCCCTCACACAGAGCCGTCACAACACAGACCGCATCAGTGCAGGATTCCCTCATAGGAGACAGACACAACACAGACATCATCAGTGCAGTTACCTGACATGCAAAACAGGTACAACACAGCAGCAGTGCAAGCTTCCCTGACACACACACACCAAGTACAGCAGAGGCAGCAGCAAGTGCATTCTTCTTTTAGCCATAACAAGTAGAACAAGGTACCAGCAGTGCAGGTCTTTCTCACAAAAAACAGGTATGACAAGGAAGCAGTGCATGATTCCCTCAAACAGAGCAGGCACAACATAGCAGAAGCACAAGCTTCACTCATATGGAACAAGAAGAGTGAGGTAATGCAGGGCTATCATTACTGCTCTAGGGTCAGTCGCACTAGGGCCCAGGAGTGACACCGACCCCTTGCACCCAAATGATTACAAGTGTCGTTTAAATCCCAGCTTGGGACGGTGTCAGAGAGCCGCTGTACTTGAGTGCGCCCTCAGATTCATTCATTCATACATCCCAGCTTGGGGCGGCGTCAGAGAGCCGCTGTACTTGAGTGCGCCCTCACATTCATTTATTCATACATCCCAGCTTGGGACAGCGTCAGAGAGCCGTTGTACTTGAGTGCACCCTCACATTCATTCGTTCATACATCCCAGCTTGGGACGGGGTCAGAGAGCCACTGTAGTCCAGTGGGCCCTCACATTCATTCATTCACACATCCCAGCTCGGGACGGCGTCAGAGAGCCGCTGTACTTGAGTGTGCTCTCACATTCATTCATTCATACATCCCATCTCGGGACGGCGTCAGAGAGCCGCTGTACTTGAGTGCGCCCTCACATTCATTCATTCATACATCCCAGCTCGGGAAGGCGTCCGAGAGCCGCTGTACTTGGGTGCACCCTAACATTCATTCATTCATACATCAATCAATCAATCAAGCATTTGTATAGCGCGCTACTCACCCGGAGGGTCTCAAGGCGCTTGGGGGGGTCCGCTACTGTTCGAACAGCCAGGTCTTGAGTTGCTTCCTGAAGGAGAGGTGGTCTTGGGTAAGGCGGAGGTGGATGGGTAGGGAGTTCCACGTCTTGGCAGCCAGGTAGGAGAAGGATCTTCCTCCCGTTGTGGCTCTTCGGATGCGGGGACGGCGGCGAGGGCGTGGTTGGTCGATCGTAGCTGGCGGGTGGGAGTGTAGAAGGTCAGACGGTCGTTGAAGTATCTGGGGCCTTGGTTGTGGAGAGCTTTGTGTGCGTGGATGAGGAGTCGGAACGTGATTCTCTTGCTGACGGGGAGCCAGTGCAGGTCTCTCAGGTGTCCGGCGATGTGGCTGTGTCGGGGGATGTCCAGGATGAGTCGAGCTGAGGCGTTCTGGATGCGTTGGAGTCTTTTTGAAGTTTGGCTGTGGTTCCGGCGTAGAGGGAGTTGCCGTAGTCCAGTCGGCTGGTGACGAGGGCCTGGGTGACCGTCTTCCTGGTTTCGGTGGGGATCCACCGGAAGATCTTGCGCAGCATGCGTAGGATGTTGAAGCAAGACGAGGAGACGGCGTTGACTTGTCGGGTCATTGAGAGGGAGGAGTCCAGGATGAAGCCCAGGTTGCGTGCGTGGTCCGTTGGTTTGGGTGCGTTGCCGAGGGCAGGGGGCCACCAGGAGTCGTCCCAGGCGGAGGGTGATGATCCTAGGATGAGGACTTCCGTCTTATCTGAGTTCAGTTTCAGGCGGCTGTTCCTCATCCACTCGGCTACGTCCTTCATCCCTTCATGTAGGTTGGTTCTGGCGGTTGTGGGGTCGTTGGTGAGGGAGAGGATCAGCTGGGTGTCGTCGGCGTAGGAGATGATGTTGAGGTTGTGTTGGCGTGCGATGGCTGCGAGGGGGCTCATGTAGACGTTGAAGAGGGTGGGGCTGAGTGATGATCCTTGTGGTACGCCGCAGATGACTTCGGTGGCCTCGGAACTGAACGGGGGGAGGCGGACTCTCTGGGTTCTTCCGGCGAGGAAGGAGATGATCCACTCCAGTGCCTTCTCTTGGATTCCGACGTTGTTCAGGCGTTGCACTAGGGTGCGGTGGCAGACTGTGTCGAACGCTGCGGAGAGGTCCAGGAGGATGAGGGCCGCTGTTTCCCCGTTGTCGAGCAGGGCTCAGATGTCATCGGTGGCTGCGATGAGGGCGGTCTCGGTGCTGTGGTTGGCCCGGAAGCCGGACTGCGAGTGGTCGAGGGATCCATTCGTCTCGAGGAAGGCGGCCAGTTGTCTGTTGACGGTCTTCTCGATGACTTTGGCAGGAAAAGGAAGGAGCGAGATGGGGCGGTAGTATTTGAGGTCGGTGGGATCCGCTGACGGTTTCTTCAGTAGGGCGCTGAGTTCGGCGTGCTTCCAGCTCTCTGGGAAGGTGGCGGTGTCGAGGGAGGTGTTGATGATGTCCCGGAGGTGGGGTGCGATGACGGCGTCGGCCTTGTTGAAGACGTGGTGAGGGCAGGGTCGGTTGGTGATCCGGAGTGGATGGAGTTCATCGTGCGGATAGTGTCTTCGGTGTTGATCGGGGTCCAGGCTCGGAGGGTGGAGGTGGGGGACGTTGGAACGGTCGTAGGGTACATCGGCTGTGTGCTGAAACTGTTGTGTATGTCTGCGATCTTGCTGTGGAAGAACGAGGCGAGCGAGTTGCAGAGGTCTTGCGAGGGAGTGATGTCGTTGTTTCCGGCGCTGGGGTTCGAGAGTTCTTTGACGATGATGAAGAGTTCCTTGCTGTTGTGGGCGTTGTTGTCCAGTCGTTCCTTGAATGCGGTTTTCTTGGTGGTGTGGATCAGCTGGTGGTGTTTTCGGGTGGCGTGCTTGAGGGTGGTCATGTTGTCTGCAGTCGGGTCTCTGCGCCATGCTTTCTCGAGGGCCCGGCAGTTCTTCTTGGATTTCTTGAGTTCGTCGGTGAACCAGGATGCTTTCTTGTTGCCGGGTCTGACTGGGGGGGTCTTCAATGGGGCGAGGTCGTCTGCGCAGTTGGTGATCCATCTTGTGAGGTCGCTGGCGGCTTGGTTGGGGTTCGTTGAGCTGGCGGGAGGGTTCTGGCTCAGGGATGTGGTGAGTTGGTCGGTGGTGATCTTGTTCCAGCTTCTGCGCGGAAACTGTTGCGGGTGGTGGTGCGTGGTGATCCTGCTGAAGCTGAAGTGGACGCAGCTGTGGTCTGTCCAGTGGAGTCCGGTGGTGTGGCTGAAGGAGATGTCCTTGCTGGAGGAGAAGACGGGGTCAAGCGTGTGGCCGGCATGGTGTGTGGGGGTGGTCACCAGTTGCTTGAGTCCGAGGTTGTCGAGGTTGTCCAGCAGGGTGGTGGTGTTGCGATCGTTGTTGTTCTCTAGGTGGAAGTTGAGGTCCCCAAGGAGGATGTAGTCAGCCGAGGGGAGGGCGTGCGGGCTGATGAGGTCGGCGATGTCTTCGCTGAATTGTGTGCGTGGTCCTGGGGGTCTGTAGATGAGGGTGCCTCTGAGGGTGGTCTTGGGGTCGGTGTGTATCTGGAAGTGCAGGTGTTCGCCGGCTGTGAAGGTGTCGTCGGAGTTGGTCGTGATGCGGATGGTGTTCTTGTGGACGATGGCGATGCCTCCTCCGGTCTGGTTGGCTGGGGGCGGCGTCAGAGAGCCGCTGTACTTGAGTGCGCCCTCACATTCATTCATTCATACATCCCAGCTCGGGACGGCATCAGAGAGCCGCTGTACTTGAGTGCGCCCTCACATTCATACATCCCAGCTCGGGATGGCGTCAGAGAGCCGTTGTACATGAGTGCGCCCTCACATTCATTCATTCATACATCAGAGCTAGGGGACGGTGTCAGCGAGCCGCTGTACTTGAGTGCACCCTCACGTTCACTCATTCATACATCCCAGCTCGGGGACGGGGTCAGAGAGCCCCTGTACTCGAGTGCGCCCTCACGTTCACTCATTCATACATCCCAGCTCGGGGGTGGCGTCAGAGAGCCGCTGTACTCGAGTGCGCCCTCACGTTCACTCATTCATACATCCCAGCTCGGGGGCGGCGTAAGAGAGCCGTTGTACTCGAGTGCGCCCTCACGTTCACTCATTCATACATCCCAGCTTGGGGCGGCGTCAGAGAGCCGTTGTACTCGAATGCACCCTCATATTCACTTATTCATACATCCCAGCTCGGGACCGCCTCAGAGAGCTGCTGTACTCGAGTGCGCCCTCACATTCATTCATTCATACATCCCAGCTCGGGCTGGTGTCAGAGAGCCGCTGTACTTGAGTGCGCCCTCACATTCATTCATTCATACATCCAGGGCTTTAAGTGGGATGAAAAAACTGGGGGGTCTCTCAAAGGGGCGTGGCCAATGTAATTAAGGGCGTGGCTTAAATCACATAAGCTAAAAATCTGTGCTTAGCATAGTGTGCTGCCGACTTGTATTTTGCTGTTTCTGTCATTGCATCCAGATATATGATACAACAAGTAACATCATACCCACAACAAGTCAGGACTATTGGCATTGTCAATGGTTGTTAGTTGCATAACAGCAACTATGGCTTGTATATAATATTGAAAAAGCTTCCACTTAAAGCCCTGGTGACACCACGACAATGTTGCTGCTCCTGAGTTTCAAAAAGAGAAGGGAAATCCAGAGAGAAAATGACTCTCTTTAAAGGATTTCCCTTCCCCTACAACGCTCACCTGGCATGACAGTGACACCACGACAATGTTGGTGCTCCTGAGTTTCAAAAAGAGAAGGGAAATCCAGAGAGAAAATGACTCTCTTTAAAGGATTTCCCTTCCCCTACAACGCTCACCTGGCATGACATCATGCCGTAACTTCTCCACTAGTGAGAAGTGAGTAGTGTGAGCAGCGCACATCGATGTGCCTGCTGTCAATGCAGTCTGGGGAAAAACGGACCGCCTGTGCCAGAGCACAAAACAGAGGCCGATAAAGACCCGTTGCGAGGTCCCCTTTAAAAAACTGCCAGTGCTCAGCACCGGTGAGACCCGGCCCACTTAAAGCCCTGCATACATCCCAGCTTGGGACCGCGTCAGAGAGCCGCTGTACCTGAGTGCGCCCTCGTTACACCACTTGTGCACGGATAACCTGACCGCCTGACTCTTCTGCTTGGGTGGTGCTCCCACACCCCCACCTCCCCCCTGCCTCGGTCCTCCCACTCAGACTTCCTGTCCCTTGTGGACTGCAATGTGTTCTGCCCTCACCCCCGCTGTCTCTCCTGTGTGCCTCGCTTTGACGCTTGCTGTCTCTCGGCTGTGCCTCTTTATTTCATGTCCGGGTCATTGTGCCTCGTTTGTGGCCTCTTGCTATCTCTCTTTTCTCGTTTTGCCTCCCGCTGCCCCTCTTCTGTCTCTCTTCTGTCCCTCTCTTCCTGTACTTCCCTTCGTTTAATGCTGCTCTTTTCCACTTGCTGGCTCTCCCTTTCATCCTCTTTTGCCTTCTGCCCCTCTTTTTAGGTCGAGCCTTCGAGACCTATTGTCCTATTGAATCTTCTTCTGGGGGTAAAGTCCACTCACTGCTTCTCATTTGTGTGTTTGAGTGTCCTTTAAAAATCCTCTGTTGCTATTGGTCAGTCATTCCTCTTGTCCCTCCTTTTTGACTTTCGTTTCCTCCCACACAGCACGGCCTGACTACTGTATCATTACGCCTTGGTTCTTTATTTGTGTTTTGTGGGACTATTTTCATCTTCCTTTCCTGCCCGTGCTTGCTGTTGCCTGTGTTTTTGGTCACTCTGTTTATTATCTTGTTGCAGTTGTTATTCATTGAAAGACTGCCCCTTTAACAATCCTCATAGTTTGTCATGCTCCTTTAATTTCTGGCCGTACAGACCATCTGTTGTGCTCCGATCGGAGCTGTTTGCCGCACAAGACTTATCGTCATGGCGCCTCACTTATAGCCCGCATTTATGTTATTCCGTGCCGCTACTGCAATTTTTTATACACTGCAGACACAGTGCAGCCTTGTTCCAGTGCTACCTCATCCTGGGCTACTCGTGCCAGTACTGAATAACCAGTGCTGCTTCCTTCCAGAGCAGTTTCACTCGAGAGAAGCCTCATTCTGGTGCTCTCTCGCCCAGCCCCTGCAGCCACTGTTTCCTCATGTAGCGCTCTCTTGCTCCTGGGCTTCATTAGCATAGCCCACTCCTCTGCATAATAGAATGTAAATATTATGTCTTAAGGAAATGATGCAGTACCACAGGCTGTTACTAGGTGTCCCTAGTAACAGCCTGTGGTACTGCACCCTTTCCTTGAGACATAATATAATAATTCAATTACTATGTGGCTCAATGAACGGGCGTGAGCATTCTTTCCTTTATAAGTGGAAAGGCTAAAAAAGATTTAAATGCTCCCGCTCGTTTCTGAAGCCTCACGGTAATGGCATTCCTATATTATGTCTTACGGAAAGGGTGCAGTACCACAGGCTGTTACTAGGTGTCCCAGGGACACCTAGTAACAGCCTGTGGTACTGCACCCTCCTCTAAAGCCTAATATAGGAATTCCATTACCACGAGGCTTAAGGAACAAGCGTGAGCATTTCTGTGCATTTTTTAGGCTTTGGTAGCCTTTGTGATAAGAACAGAAATTGTACTTCTTAAAGAAAAAAACTGCGCTAGTTCCTTAAGCCTCATGGTAATAGAATTCCTATATTAGGTCTTGAGGAAATGGTGCAGGACCACAGGCTGTTACTAGGTGTCCCTAGTAACAGCCTGTGGTACTGCACCCTTTCCTTAAAACATAATATAGGAATTCCATCACTATGTGGCTCAAGGAACGAGCGTGAGACTTTTTTCCTTCATTAGTGGAATTCATTTTTTTATTGCAAAGGCTACAAAAGATTAAAATGCTCGTACTCGTTTCTTAAGCCTCATGGTAATGGAATTCCTATATTGTTTTAAGGAAAGGGTGCAGTACCAATGGCTGTTACTAGGTGTCCCTAGTAACAGCCTGTGGTACTGCACCCTTTCCTTCATGTGGAATTAATTTCTTATTATGTATGCTACTGCTGGCATCATTTTTTGTTACAGTGACGGCTTCCACCACACATAAAATTTCAACTTTAAAAATGGAGCAGCGAGGAAAACACCACCTAGGACATTTTTTTCCTTTAAAGATAATTGTTAAATTAATTAATTTACTTATTGTCAGGACCACTAGAATTGTGCAATTCTGCTGCTGTGGCATTTTCCGCAAAATTACATATTTGCTGCACTGGCTACATAATCCAGCATCTTCTGCATAATGCACAGATTTGCAAAACAATAGTGAACAAGCATTTGCAATGCAATAGGTCTCACATTTACACATTTGAGCTATTGGCCTTGTAAATGGCAATGCCTTTTATTTATGTTTTGGTTTTCAAAACATAAATAAAAGGCATTGTCATTTACATTGCCAATTGTTTAAACTTGCGTAAATGCGAGACCTATTGCATTGCAAATGCTTGTTGTGTCTAGTACTGTCTCTCTTTTGTGCCCTGTATTTGTTTTGTCTGGCTAATCTCCACTTTGGTGCTACTCTTTGATTTCCCTTCCTGCCCTAGTCCTGCCAGCCACCCTAGCCTCACCCTCCCTGAATTCTTCCTATAGCGCCCGCGGCACAGAGCAGCCATTGAAGGAGGCTGCCTGGCCCTGCCTGCCCTTCTGCTTGGGCAGGGCTCCAGCGACCCCTGTCTCATCCCTCTGGCCAAGGCTTCCAGGCCCGTGCAGGCCTGCAACGTTTTGTGACCCCCTATGCTGTCTCTCTTTTGTACCTTGCTTTGAATCTTGCTGTCTCTCGTTTTGCCTCTTTTTATTTACTGTTCCTGTCTTTGTGCCCTGTTTGTTATCTCTTGCTGTCTCTTTAGCGTCGCTTGGCCTCTTTTTATTTACTGTTCCTTTCTTTGTGCCCCATTTGTTATCGCTTGCTGCCTCTTTAGCGTCGCTTGGCCTCTTTTTATTTACTGTTCCTTTCTTTGTGCCCCGTTTGTTATCGCTTGCTGCCTCTTTAGCGTCGCTTGGCCTCTTTTTATTTACTGTTCCTTTCTTTGTGCTCCGTTTGTTATCTCTTGCTGTCTCTTTAGTGTCGCTTGGCCTCTTTTTATTTACTGTTCCTTTCTTTGTGCCCCGTTTGTTATCTCTGCTGTCTCTTTAGTGTCGCTTGGCCTCTTTTCATTTACTGTTCCTTTCTTTGTGCCCCGTTTGTTATCTCTGTGTAGAAATTAAAGAAATCCAGATAGGTTCCAAGTAATTTATTTTCTTGATGCAGCACAGCAACATACACAACTGACCAGCAAGAAGGACCAGCGTAACTGAACCCTCCTAGCTGGCACAGCAACAAGGTTCCAAATGGAACTAGAATGCACATCATAAAATGCACAGTAATGAAATACATTATGACAGTGAGTTAAAGATAACAAGCATTGAAATTTAAAAATATAACATACCTCCCTTATATAATAAAAAAAACAAAAACTAAAATAGAGAAAAACAATAGAATAAAAACAACAAAAACTCATCTAACGAAATCAGACAATATTCTGGGAAATTGTCTAATGCGATCTGAACCTTTAACTCTAGAAGCAACTGTATCTTCTGAACCATTGTGTGCTTCAGTACGTGAGTTTGAAGTCAATTCTTGATTTAATCTATGACAAAAATCACCACATCTAACTAAAGATATTCCGGTGATTCATCATCAACTTTTACCATATAGGATCCATTTGGACATTTGGCAACCAGCTTAACATTCCACAATTTACCATCCTCCGTGATAACACTGTTATTGAAAACTTTAATAATCTTCATGGCCTTACCAAATCTATCCGAGCATTTACTAATGAAACCAGGTTTTCTAATTTTAACCCAGTCTCCAACTTTAAAATCATGAGATTTCGTTTTCCACTTATTGTCATACCAGACTTTTGTTTTAAACTGCTTAGCGTCCACTCTTTGTGCAGCACCATTCACCATTTTATCAGAAACAAGATTTTTTTTTACACTTCTCCTTGAACCACCAAGGACAAATCTTGGACGCAGGATCTCTTCCTTTTAAAAGGCGAAAAGGACTAACCTCAGTAACGGTATGTGGCGTGATACGATATAACCACTATCTTTCTCTTATTAAATTTTTCCAGTCACCTCCCAACTTAATGACATCAGCTACATAACCCTTCAAAACTCGGTTAAAGCGTTCGACTTGACCATTCTCATGTGGTTCATACAATGAGGTTGTTACATGTTTAATATTGTGACACTTAAGAAACTCTTCCATCTCAATTGAAGTAAGCTGCACTCCATTATCTGTAACAAGAAGTGAAGGACAACCCTCTCTGGCAAAGACTTCTTTATAAAACTCCATAACAATGTTGGTAGTTGAGTGTGACACAAACTTCACTTCCGGCCACTTTGAATGGTAATCCACAAGCACCAAAGCATATCGTGAATCATACGGTAAACACATGAAAGGACCAGAAATGTCAAAAGCCAATTTTTCCGACGGTTCATCAGGCCACTTTGAATTTGTTAAAGGAGGAACATGCATTTTCAACATTTTCTCACTAGACATGCACACTTCACATTCCCTGACTGTGCGATCAACCATGCGATCCAAACCTGGCCACCAAAAATAATTTCTTACAAGACGTTTCATGGCAGACATGCGAGGATGAGATTTATGTGCCAACTCCAAGATTAAATTCTGCACACCAGAAGGTGGCACACATTTGCCATTTTTGTACATGAGTTCACCTTCTAACTCTAACTCAGCTGCACCCTTAAAGATAGGCATGACTTCAGCACACAAGTTCTTTTTCTTTGGCCATCCCTTCAGAATATACTCCCTGATGGTCTGCCATAAGTAATCTTCTTTTTCACTCAATCTCCACATGTCCTCAGAAATACCTTCAAACTCACCAGAGACAACATCCTGAATGGTGGTAACTACATCAGAATCATCAAAACTCTCACAAACATTTTCCTGACAAGGATGACGTGACATGAAATCGGCCATAACATTCTTTTTCCCAGGAACAAACTCTGTCTTGAAACAATACTCCTGTAACCTGGAGGTAAGTCTCGCAATGTGTGCTGTAGAGTTCCATCCACCTCCTGGAGATAAAATATTAACGAGAGGTTTGTGGTCCGTTCCTAAAATGAACTTACTTCCCCAGACATAATTCCGATAATGTTCAATCGCCCAGACACAAGCTAATAATTCTTTTTCAATTACAGCATATCTGCGTTCTGTTTCATTCAAAGTGCAGGAAGCAAAGCACACATTCCACTCCTCCTTTCCACACCTCTGCGACAATACCCCTCCAATCCCATACAAGCTTGCATCCACTGTGATTACACATTCTTTGTTCATGCAGAACGGTTTAAGAGTGGGAGCTTTAACAATATCTTCTTTTATAGATTCAAAAACCTGTTGTTGTTCCTCTTTCCACTCAAATACTGCTTTAAGTCTCAATAACTTTCTTAAAGGTTCCATTTTTGATGCAAAATTACTAACAAACTTACTGTAGTATTCGCACATACCTGCAAAAGTCAACAATTGTTCCTTGTTGGTGGGAGCCGGTGCATTGACAATCCCATCTACATTTGATTTTTTAGGCACCACCCCATTACCTGTCAACGTATGTCCCAAATATTCCACCATGTTTTTGAAAATTTTACACTTATTTGCTTTAAGAGTTAACCCATTTTTCCTTAACCTTTCGCATACCTCCATTAAATGTTTTAAGTGCTCCTCCTCATTGGATGAAAAAATTAAAATGTCATCTTGAAAACATCTTACAAACATATCTGCATCTCTAAAAATATTGAACATGACTCTTTGAAAAACTGAGGCAGCTGATGCTAACCCAAACGGCATCCTTGTATATTGATATAACCCCTGTGGTGTAATCAATGCTGTTAGCATTTTAGACTCCTCAGCCAAAGTGATTTGGTGATAAGCTGATCTTAGATCGAGCGTTGAAAAAACTTTAGCACCTTCCAACATTGACACAACTTTATTAATGTTAGGGAGAGGGTGACAATCCACCACAATCCCAGCATTCAATGCTCTGAGATCCACACAGACTCTCAATTTCTTGTCAGGTTTTCGAACAAAAATGATGGGAGAAACCCATTCAGCTGAGTCAATAGGTTCAATGATGCCTTCATTAACCAATTAATTGAGCATATTTTTCAATTCTTCCCTGACATTTATGGGTACTCCTCTAAGTTTTTGTTTAACAGGTATAGTGTTATTTGTAAGTTTAATCTTGTGCGAGTAATCTTTCAATTTACCTAGTTCCTCAGAGAACACATCCTTACATTTCTCTTTTATGAATACTTCCTTGTCTTCACACCCTGTGACTGCTACATTTTCAACATAGATACTTTCATCCAACATAACGGGTTCTTTTGAGCGGGGATTAAGAATAATACCTAATTTCCATTGTTCTTTCCACCCTAAAACATTTACTCCTTTAACAGCAATGTACAGTTTAATAGATGCAACTCTGCTTTTGAAGCGTAAGTTAATCTAAAAAACCCTTCCATATCGATCTTAGAGCCATCATAACTCTCCGCTATGATGTCAGGCGGTAATATTTCCCTAAAATTTAAAACATCACTAAGTTTTTCCATAAAATATTGTTTTGAAATAATAGTCCATGGTGAACCTGAATCCGCCATGAGTTCTAACTCTACACCTGAAATCTCGACAGAACACATGGGGGCTTTCTTGGTAAACTCATACTCAGAGTTATTTACATTGGAAATCTTCTCCAAAAGAGATACAACAAAACCTTTGTTCTCCTCTGTACCCGTACAACTTTCACACTTATATATACTGTCACATCTTTCTGATGTGCAGGACACCTTTCCATGTGTTTGAGATGTATTTCTCCTTTGATCCTCGCACACAGTGGAAAGATGACCCATTCTACCACACTTCCTACACTTCTTGTTTATCGCAGGACACCCCCATAGGATGCCATGTGTGTTTTACTACCACATCTATAACATGCACCAGATCTTTCATTCTTATCAAATTTTTTAAAACCACCATAGTTATTCATGCAAGATGTGTTCAATCCTGAAGTTGAAGCCTCATTGCGCTGAAAATCCGACCGTTTAACTGCACACACTTCTTCATTTTTTCAGTCTTATTGTTCACATTCCTTACAGTGTGCATCCACTTTTCGGACTGTTCTAATGCCTTGGCTGTTGAAATGGCTTCAGAAAGTTTTGGGTCTCCCAATACCCATAATTGTTCCTGCGTTTTTTTACTTTTCACATGAACAATTATCTGATTTCTGATCATCTCATCACACATATTTCCAAAATTACATTGCATGCTCAGAGATCTTAAAGCAGTTATAAAATCATCAAAAGATTCATTTTCATTTTTAGCCCTTGTATAAAATTTGAATCTATTAAGTGCGATGTTTGTGGTGGCCTTAAATCTTTGTTCCATTCTTTGTATGGCCTCTTTATAAATATTAGCATCAACATCACCCTCCGCAGAAATGATTTGAGGTAAAGCTCTAAAGACAACTTGTCCTTCAGATCCCAAACAATGTAAGAAAATACACTTTTTCCTTTCTGCCCCCATGCGTTCCCCATCAATTGCCTTCATGTAATTTAAGAATTCCTCCTTCCACCTTGTCCATGGTATTGGGGGATCTCCTTTGCTTTGTAGGAATTTATCAGGCGGATCAAATTGCATATTTCAAGTAACAGAATAACTGTAATAAAAGTATATATATATATTTTTTAAATATCAAAAGTGTTCCTGCAGAGTTAATTCCCAAAAATAAACTTACTTGTGGGTGATTTTAACAAACACTCGAATTGTGGATCCACGTGGCTCTAAGTTTAATTTCCTTTTTGCACATGAAAATAATAAGGGTCATTTATGTTTGCTTGACGATTGTTGCTTCCTTCTTTGCTGATTTTTCGAAGTGCGCATTGATTCACTGCTGACTAACGCAATGCGTGTAGAAAATTATCGTTGCTATGGTTACCTAAAATGAAGCAGGATAACCAAGATGGCTGCCACGTTGCGTATTACCTCATCGCGTAACATGCGTGACGTACGCTCGTCCTGAAACAAAGCAAAATGGAACGGAGTGAACGGAGGCAGAACTGGAATCCTCCGTCAGCCTGCACGTTCAAGCCTCACTCGACAAGGTATTTCCTTTCAAATATGCTCAACGTTTGCTCCTCGATGGCTTAATCCAACGTCTGCGCTGATGTAGAACAAACACAAAGAACATCAAAATTGTCTAACTCTGGGTACCAAACTCACCCGAAATCCCGGTTTCGACGGGGTGCCTCAGGACCGTGTGTCCATTTCTTACTTAGTAATAAATCCTCAGACTAGCATACCAAGCTCTTCCATGGGTTCAGGAACACACCGCTCCTGTGCTGCTACAACCTGTTGACAGGGGTGTTCTTCTCCTCAGCTCGTCGCCACTTGTAGAAATTAAAGAAATCCAGATAGGTTCCAAGTAATTTATTTTCTTGATGCAGCACAGCAACATACACAACTGACCAGCAAGAAGGACCGGCGTAACTGAACCCTCCTAGCTGGCACAGCAACAAGGTTCCAAATGGAACTAGAATGCACATCATAAAATGCACAGTAATGAAATACATTAGGACAGTAAGTTAAAGATAACAAGCATTGAAATGTAAAAATATAACACTCTGCTGTCTCTTTAGTGTCGCTTGGCTTCTTTTTATTTACTGTTCCTTTCTTTGTGCCCCGTTTTTTTTCTCTTGCAGTCTCTTTAGCGTCGCTAGGCCTCTTTTTATTTACTGTTCCTTTCTTTTTGCCCCGTTTGTTATCTCTTGCTGTCTCTTTAGTGTCGCTTTGCCTCTTTTTATTTACTGTTCCTTTCTTTGTACCCCGTTTGTTATCTCTTTAGTGTCGCTTGGCCTCTTTTTATTTACTGTTCCTTTCTTTGTGCCCCGTTTGTTATCTCTTTAGTGTCGTTTGGCCTCTTTTTATTTACTGTTCCTGTCTTTGTACCCCGTTTGTTATCTCTTGCTGTCTCTTTAGCGTCGCTTGGCCTCTTTTTATTTACTGTTCCTTTCTTTGTGCCCCGTTTGTTATCGCTTGCTGCCTTTTTAGCGTCGCTTGGCCTCTTTTTATTTACTGTTCCTTTCTTTGTGCTCCGTTTGTTATCTCTTGCTGTCTGTTTAGTGTCGCTTGCCCTCTTTTTATTTACTGTTCCTCTCATTGTGCCCCGTTTGTTATCTCTGCTGTCTCTTTAGTGTCGCTTGGCCTCTTTTTATTTACTGTTCCTTTCTTTGTGCCCCGTTTGTTATCTCTGCTGTCTCTCTAGTGTCGCTTGGCTTCTTTTTATTTACTGTTCCTTTCTTTGTGCCCCGTTTGTTATCTCTGCTGTCTCTTTAGCGTCGTTTGGCCTCTTTTTATTTACTGTTCCTTTCTTTGTGCCCCGTTTGTTATCTCTGCTGTCTCTTTAGCGTCGTTTGGCCTCTTTTTATTTACTGTTCCTTTCTTTGTGCCCTGTTTGTTATCTCTGCTGTCTCTCTAGCGTCGCTTGGCTTCTTTTTATTTACTGTTCCTTTCTTTGTACCCCGTTTGTTATCTCTTGCTGTCTCTTTAGCGTCGCTTGGCCTCTTTTTATTTACTGTTCCTTGCTTTGTGCCCCGTTTGTTATCGCTTGCTGCCTCTTTAGCGTCGCTTGGCCTCTTTTTATTTATTGTTCCTTTCTTTGTGCTCCGTTTGTTATCTCTTGCTGTCTCTTTAGTGTCGCTTGCCCTCTTTTTATTTACTGTTCCTTTCATTGTGCCCCGTTTGTTATCTCTGCTGTCTCTTTAGTGTCGCTTGGCCTCTTTTTCTTTACTGTTCCTTTCTTTGTGCCCGTTTGTTATCCCTGCTGTCTCTTTAGCGTCGCTTGGCCTCTTTTTATTTGCCGTTCCTTTCTTTGTGCCCCGTTTGTTATCTCTGCTGTCTCTTTAGCGTCGTTTGGCCTCTTTTTATTTACTGTTCCTTTCTTTGTGCACCGTTTGTTATCTTTTGCTGTCTCTTTAGCGTCGCTTGGGCCTCTTTTTATTTACTGTTCCTTTCTTTGTGCCCGTTTCTTATCTCTTGCTGTCTCTTTAGTATCGCTTGCTGTCCTCCTTCTGTCTCTCTGTTGTGCATCTCCTCTTTTACTGCCCTTCATTATGCGCCGCTGTTTGCTGCTTACAGGCTTTCTCTGTGCCACTCTTTTTGTGCCTCTTACTGTCTCCCCTTTTGTGCCCCTGTATCTCTTTTGCTCTCTTTTTTCTTGCTTTTCAGATTTGTCTCTCCTTGCATGACCCGCTCTGATTTCCCACCCTTCCCCTTAATGCCCTTAACCCCTGAGCACTGTTAGCCCCGCCCACTGCTCTCCCCTGTCCCCAAAGCCATCTTAAGAGTGGCCGCAGCATGGATGGGTAGCGGCCGTGCGCAGTGGGCACACTGCTGGCGCACCAAAGGCGAACAAGCCTGTGCCACGACCGCGCCCAGCACCAAGACCCCTAGCCCACCAGCCACCCAGAGCAGCCCGACATGCTACTTGGCCAAAACCCTCCACCCTCTGAAGTGCGGATACCCGTCTCCTCACTGCACCCGGGCCTCCCCTACAGAGACTGAAGGTGCATTCTCGTGCCTCTTCTGTCACCCTACCACAGCCCCATTCACTGCCTCCTCCCACCACAGCACACATTACACACAACCACACCAAGCCCTCTGCCACAATTACCCAAACAATTCCGCAAGATTACATATAATTACATGAAAAGAGAAATTCTGCTTTTAGTGCTATTTCTTAATGCAAAAATGCCCCCTTGCATCCAAATGGGAGCACAAATGCATTTTGCGCTAAGAAATAGTGCTAAATGCAACAGAACACGAATAGCAAGCACAAGCAGCTGCTCGCGCTCACTAAATGTGCTCTTGTGGTAGGATTGTCACCCAACTTATCCCCCAGTGTTTATTGCTATTTTCTTATCGGAAAATGCCCCCTTTGCATCCAAAATGGGCGCAAGAAGGAATTTTGTGCTAAGAAATAGCACGAAATGTGCTGTTGTAGAATTTCCCCCCAGCGTACTCCCAGCATTTCAAACTATTTTCTTAGTAGAAAATTCTACCTTATGTCCAAAATGGACACGAGGATGCATTTGCGTTAAGAAATAGTGCTAAATGCAGCACAACACAAATAGTGAGCTTGAGCGGCCACTCATGGTCGCTAAATGTGCTCCCTCTGTAGGATTGTTTCCCACCAAATTGCTCCTAACTCCGCAAGCCGGCGTGATGGCTGCTCCAATGACTGCCTCCCAGCCTTGTGGACTGGTTCAATGGCTGTAGGAAGCTGTCTCTGTATATATTATACCAAAGTAATCTATAGTGCGCACAGAGTCCAGGGAGTCCTCAGAGGTACAGCAGAGGGTAAATAAGGTAAGTACTAACAGCTCTCTTTGTGGTAGTGTGGGTGAGCAGTTAGGTTTATCTAGAGGGAGGGTAAAGCACTTATTGTATTCACTCAATCAACACTGAAGGCGCACACTCAGAGACTGAATCCAGACCAATTGAGTAAGTAAAAAAAACGGTATACTTGTATTTTATTTCTAGAACCAAGCAGGACTTGGTACAAGTAGGTAAATATACTTTCAATAGTAAACCTCTACATAGAAATGCAATTGAGGATGGATTTGCAGTCGTTACAGGTTTGTATCACTTCAAAATGCAGTTTGAAATACACAGTAATTACTTTCAGATGACTTTTTAGTTACTTTTCGATTACTTTAAGTACTGGGGTTGGTATGCCTAGATACCACACCTTAAGATCTCAACATACACAGTAAGTAAGACTTTTTATACTTTGCAGTTTAGTTCTCTATTCTCCATACAAATATCAGGTCAACACTTAAAACATTTTAGGCCTAAACAAATCTTAACATGGGTTCCTATGGGAGAAAAGTGTTAGCGGTTTCTCAGGTAAGTACACAGCTTACGAGTGGGAGTTTTGGGGTTTAGGACCAAGGTTCCCCAAGGTCTAGAATGGCCCACAAGTTGCACCACCAGCGGCACAGGGGCGGCCGGGTGCAGAGTGCAGGGGCCCAATGTTACACAATGGGGCAAAGGGCCCTTCGGTTAGGGACTGCTGACGAGCAGGCCACTTGGGTGTGGGAGCAAAGCTCCTAAGGTTAAGGTCAGCACTGCAGGGGCCAACGGCCAGCACAGGAGCTGCACCACCAGCGGCACTGGGGCCGCCAGGTGCAGTGTGGAAAAAGGACGTCGGGGACCCTGTGCTTTTCAATGGAGACCCTCGGTTCGACAAAGTTGCTGCAGGCTCGGGCAGGGAGACTTCCTGAAGGTGACCACCAGCTGGAGAGGTAAGTTGGGTTCTTGGGGGATGCCTGGACACTGTCGGTTGGGCCACACAAGGCCGTGGGTCGTCGGGTGCAGGGGTGTCTTCTGGCGTAGGGTTTTCTTACCAGCTCTGGCCGCGGTCGGGGGGACCCTTCAGGTTGAGGCTGCAGGCATCGTCTCGAAGCTTGAGGGAGGTCGGGGATCACCAGATCCCAGGTCAGGTTAGCTGGGGAGACCTCCTTGTGGTGTTGGGCCACTCAAACTCGGGCCGTGGCGTCTAGTGCAGAGCAGTGCAGAATCACGGAGTCGCCCGAATCTTGATTCTGTGGGTGAGTCTTTGCTTGAACAAGTCCGGTGCTCACGGGAGACAGAGTCTGTAAGATGCTTGTAGAGCAGGTCCGTTGGTCTCTGGGAGTTGCTGGCTGCTGGACTCACCGGGGTTCTTGCGGTAGGCAGGCCGTAGACAGGACAGGCCGGTAGGGCTGGGGCAAAAGCAATTGGTTTCCACTTCTTCTTCCTGGATCAGCACAGCTCTTCGGTCCTTCTTCTTTCTTCCTCTAATCTGAGGAGGCCAGGTTCAGGGTTGCTCCTAAATACTAGATAAAGGGGCATTGAAGGGGTGTGCAGGCCGGGACCAATGGGTCCCTTCCTTGAGGTGGGTACACTCCCTATTATGCCATCCTCCAGTGGGAGGGAGCATGAGCCTCTCCCTAATGGCTGAGCCCCCCATCTTCAAGATTGAGGGGACTGAGATGTGTGCTTCAGCTCGCCTCCTCCACCCAAGGGGTGGGGTTGGCAAAGGTGGGAACACCTCTTTTCCTTGCTTGGTTTTCCAGCCGATTCTCCCGCCCAAAGTGGGGGCCAGAACCGGTGGGAGCCAGTTACTGGGATCAGCAAAAGGCAGGGACAGCTTCCAAAGGCGGCAGGCCTTTGAAGCTTTCCCTTTCGTGGACCCAGCCCATCCTGGCGGAGGAGGCATGACACATATGCCCAGAATGGGCTTTGCTTCTGGACCCAGAGAGCGGAGGATCTCTACCCAGGGGTCCAGAACCCAGTCTAGTGGTGGCAAATGGCGGGCAGCCATTCAGGAACCACACCAGGGCTCGTCGATTTTCAGGGGACATCTCTAAGATGCCCTCTGAGTGCATTTTACATTAAATACAACACTGGCATCAATGTGGGTTTAATATGCTGAGAAGTTTGCTACCAAACTTCCTAGTTTTTAGTAAAGCCATTAAGGAGCTGTGGAGTTCGTAATGACCAACTCCCAGATCATATACTCTTTATGGCTTTACTACATTTACAATGTCTAAGAATGGGCTTAGACACTGTAGGGGTACAGGGATCATGCCACTGTACCCTCAACTTAGGGCTAGTGCACCCTGCTAGGGGTGCCTTACCTAGGCCCCAGGCAGTGGGTTGCAGGCACGGCACACACGGATGTATGCCATGTCGACTCTTCACTTTTCTCTGCACCAAAACATGCAGCCTGCAATGGCAGTGTGTGAGTGTTAAGGTATAGGGCATCTACTGGTGACACAATAGGTGCTGCATCCCTTAGAGGCCTTCCCTGGTCACCATGCCAGTGGTACCCATGGTACCTTTTACAAGGGGTTTAACTGTGACCTGAGAGGTGTCAATTGTGGGTACAAAGGTACAGTCTTGGTAATGAACACAGCCCCTGGGAACCTGATTGGCAGGGACCCAGGGCACATCAAGTCAGGTTGCATCAGATGTCAGGCAAAAAGTGGGGGGTAACCATTTAAAAAGGGGCACTTTCCTACAATGGCTGTCTCCCAGGCTTGTGTGCTGCTCCAATGGCTACCTCCCAAGCTTGTGTGCTGCCATAATGGCTGCCTCCCAAGCTTGTGTGCTGCCATAATGGCTGCCTCCCAGCCTTGTGGATTGCTTCACTGGCTGCCTCCCCGACTTGTGATCTGTTCCGGAGAATAGCTGCCACCCAGCCTTGTGGGCTGCTCCAGAGAATAGCTGCCTCCCAGCCTTGCGGGCTGCCCAAACAATACCTGCCTCCCAGTCTTGTGGGCCGCTCCAATGACTGCCTCTCAGCCTTGTGGGCTGCTTCAATAGCTGCCTCGCAGTCTTGTGGGCTGCTCCAATAGCAGTCTCCCAGGCTTGTGTGCTGCTCCAATGGCGGCCTTCCAGCCTTGTGGGTTGCTTCAATGGCTGACTCCCAGCCTTGTGGGCTGTTCAGGAGAATGGCTGCCCCACAGCCTTGTGGGTTGCTCCAGAGAAAGGCTGCCTCCCAGTCTTGTGGGTTTTTTCAGTGGCTGCCTCCCAGCCTTGTGGGCTGCTCCGGAGAATGGCTGCCACCCAGCCTTGTGGGCTGCTCCAGAGAATGGATGCCTCCCAGCCTTGTGCGCTGCTCCAATGGCTGCCTCCCAGCCTTGTGGGTTGCTCCAATGGCTGCCTCCCAGCCTTGCGGGCTGCTCCAATGGCTGCCTCCCAGCCTTGCGGGCTGCTCCAATGGCTGCCTCCCAACCTTGTGCACTGCTCCAGGGAATGGCTGCCTCCCTGCCTAGCGGTGCTGCACTAATTGCTGCCTCCCAGCCTTGTGGGCTGCTCCAATGGCTGCCCCCAGCCTTGTGGGCTGCTCCAATGGCTGCCCCCAGCCTTGTGGGCTGCTCCAATGACTGCCTCCCAGCCTTGTGCACTGCTCCAGAGAATGGCTGCCTCCCTGCTTAGTGGCGCTGCTCTTATAACTGCCTCCCAGCCTTGTGAGCTGCTCCAGTGGCTGCCCCCCAGCCTTGTGGGCTGCTTCAGTGGCTGCCTCCCAACCTTGTGTACTGCGCCAGAGAATGGCTGCCTCCCTGCTTAGTGGCGCTGCTCTAATAACTGCCTCCCAGCCTTGTGAGCTGCTGCAATGGCTTCCCCCCAGCCTTGTGGGCTGCTTCAATGGCTGCCTCTCAACCTTGTGTACTGCTCCAGAGAATGGCTGCCTTCCTGCCTTGTGTTCTGCTCCAGAGAATGGCTGCCTCCCTGCCTTGTGTGCTGCTCCTCCCAGCCTTGTGAGTTGTATGTTTTGCTACTAGTCTTAGATTATCTGAACTCAGGAGATTCTGTTGTCACCAGAGATCTAGATGGATGAAAGGAGTTACTCTGGGTGCCGATGACGTAGCCCTTTAAAGCACATCATGAACATGGTCCTTTAAATGCAGGTCACCCTTGATTTAGACCTGGCCGGGGGGGGGGGGGGATACCTGCCCCCTCATTGGTCCTCTAACTATGAGGGGCTTCTTAGTGTTCACAATTCACCATGACTAGAGGCCCCTATCTAGTATTAAAATTCGCCAGGTATGAGGGAGGTGTGTGCAAGATGATGTGACACACAAAAAGATGGTGTGTTTCACTGACAAGCACCTCACAAGTGTGACAGACCCTTTAACCCCAGTGAGAGGCTCCTAGTGAAACTCTCTGGAGTCCTGACCTTGCAGTGCATCGACCACTCTGGCGCTTAGCCACCTTACAAGGCTCACTCATCCTTTATTCACTCACTCAGTTGTTCCACCTACCCGCAGCCACTCATCAGTGGGGCTTCTGGCGGCAGGGTCCCAGGAGGACCCTGATAAATCACTCAGAATCCTGGGTTTCTAAAGCTCACCTCTCACCAACAGTGATCCACTATGTCAAGTTGTGGCTGTACTGGTTTGTGACTGAACCAGGAGCTAGGGAGCTAACCTCAAGAAAGGTCCCTGGTGTAAAGTTGGCCCTGGGCTAGCAGTGCTGGCGTGCAAATAACCTACAGGTGCTTGGGAAACCTGACTCAGGTCGTCCTTGTACGACTGTGGTTATCACTTTATTAATTTCCCAGTGTCGCACCCATCAACAGGATGATGGCCTTCGTGCATGTTGGTCTGACATGTGCACACGGATCACGTGGTACACTACGTTCCTCAAGTTTTCTTTTTGCATTTGAAAATCAACCAATCAACAATAAGAAGACAGTAGATACGTGTCCAACCACAGCCCTAGGCTCATCCCCCATAGTTACTGGCGTATATAGTCTTGCAATCTTTGGGATGGCCTGATAGAGGATCTCAGACGGTATTTTGGGGTGCTGTTCGAAGGACTCCCAGTTCTTTTTGTCGGAATCAGACTAGGTGAAGGTTTGCCTGGTTTTCTCGCTTACTGCCCTTTTTGGGGAGTTCCCCAGTGGCTCAGGCCATTCTTCCTCTCTGCCTTCAGATATCCTATTTTCATTGGCTTGGAAACATACTTCTGACCACTCCCTGCAGCCCCTTCTGTATACTAAAATGCCACCGCGGCGCACATGTCTGTTGTGCTCTCAGAGCACTTTTTGCAATATGGCCCCTGGTGATTTGGGTTTTTTGGCATCCTTGATATCAATGTTCTCCTGGTCCTGATCTACACTGATCCCCTCTTCGAAAAAGATGTAGCTGTGAACTCCGCCTCCTGCTGAAGGAACTGACATTTTCCTCTGTTGAGGGTGAGTCTCAAGTATTTGATTCCTTGCAGGGCAGCGGCCAGCCTTTGATGCTGTTCCCCAACTGTGGGGGTATGGATGACAATGTCATCACTGACATTTAGAATGCTGACTAGCCCCAAGAACATATAAGATTTTGAAATACTTCAGCTGTCATCGAGATACCGAAGTTGAGGCGGCGGTATCTCCATAGAGCAATGTGGGTGGAAAAGGTTGTGATGTACCTGCTCTCTTCACTCAGCTCCTGCTGGTGTTATCCTTAGTTGCGGTGGAACTTTGAGAACCACCTGGCTCCACTGAGGTCAGGTCATTGATCGTCGATTTAATCGCTCTGTTGAGG
Organism: Calotriton arnoldi; assembly: GCA_963921515.1. Taxonomy (NCBI): domain Eukaryota; kingdom Metazoa; phylum Chordata; class Amphibia; order Caudata; family Salamandridae; genus Calotriton; species Calotriton arnoldi. Next base: position 274,075 of record CAWUFW010012266.1, on the reverse strand, counting down.
AGCCGCATGTCAACACAGATTTGTATGCAGCTTGGTTGCAATGGCATGCATGGAACGACCATTGAAGTCACCCGTTGAGTGGGTCCAGAAAGCTTCTCTATGACCCCCAAGTCTTCGAGATTTTGGAGTTCTGATTCCACCACGAGCTGAAGATGTCAGGGGACTCTGTGGTGTCTGATAGCGACTGGTTTATTAATTTAAAAGGGAATTGCGCCTTTTAGGTGGGCTCTTACTTGTCACTTTGGGGGTGTATGGTCGAACCTTTTAGTAGCATGTGCTCTGTTGTATGCCACTGGAAAAAAACAAGAGTGTTCTTGGTGTGGCCATTGTAGATATTGTCAAGTGCAAATTACTATGTCCTTCGCCTATGGGGCAGGTTTGCTGCATGTGATCCTGCTTACTACTTTCATGTGGTATGTTCCAGGTACCTGTGGGTTGTGACAGCTCAAGGCTTGGCATAGTCGGAGCTCACTGGTGGGTTGAGGCACTCCTCCCCAGTGTGAAGTTAGCCCTGGGGTAGCAGTGCTTGTGCGCAAATAACAGGCAGGGCACATGAGCTGCTTAGGAAACATGACTCGGGTGGTCAATGCACAGCTGTGATCATCTCTTTATTATTGTTCTGGCGTGGAACCCAGGACCAGGATGACGGCCTACATACATGACCGTCTAACGTGTACACATGTAACACATGGTACACTACACCTGGAAGGGCTTTGAGGCAAGAACTACCCTCAACCTAACTTCTGAAGGGACTCCTTCTCCGAAGAATCCTGGAAGGATTGCCAGTCCTTCTCCACGCTTTTTCTCTTCCTGGAGTCTGACTTTAGCCCAACTGTTTTTCTCTTTGGTGAAAACCAATTTCATCCAGCCTGAACACTATACTGTGCCATCACAGTCTCTCGCTGTGCAGCTGGATCACATGAATGAGGCATTAGTCCACCACATACATAATCATACCCCCACAGCAAAAGAAAACACTTAAAGGCACGTACCCGCTGTCTCTAAAGCAACGTATTACACAAACACAAATAACCCCCAGTTACATTAGGGCAGCTCTCTACAACATAGATCATCATGAGGCGGAAGCAATCACTGCTGGTGCGACGTGACTGCGACAGACACATGACCGTTTTCTCTCTTCCCACAGTGGTACACTCCTGTGTGAACAGAGGGAAGGAGCCCCAGTGGTACACTGCTGTGTGAAAAGAGGGAAGGAGCCCCAGTGGTACACTCCTGTGTCAAAAGAGGGAAGGAGCCACAGTGGTACACTCCTGTGTGAAAATAGGGAAGGATCCCCAGTGGTACACTCCTGTGTGAAAAGAGGGAAGGAGCCCCAGTGGTACACTCCTGTGTGAAAAGAGGGAAGGAGCCACAGTGGTACACTCCTGTGTGAAAATAGGGAAGGAGCCCCAGTGGTACACTCCTGTGTGAAAAGAGGGAAGGAGCCACAGTGGTACACTCCTGTGTGAAAATAGGGAAGGAGCCCCAGTGGTACACTCCTGTGTCAAAAGAGGGAAGGAGCCCCAGTGGTACACTCCTGTGTCAAAAGAGGGAAGGAGCCCCAGTGGTACACTCCTGTGTCAAAAGAGGGAAGGAGCCACAGTGGCACCTTCTTCTGTGAACAGAGGGAAGGAGCCACAGTGGCACCTTCTTCTGTGAACAGAGGGAAGGAGCCACAGTGGCACCTTCTTGTGTGAACAGAGGGAAGGAGCCACAGTGGCACACTCCTGTGTGAAAAGAGGGAAGGAGCCACAGTGGCACCTTCTTGTGTGAACAGAGGAAAGGAGCCCATGGTGCTAGTTATACTTTCCTGTGTGAATAGAGGGAAGGAGCTGACAGTGGTTCATTCCTGTGTAAATAGAGAGAAGAAGCCAACAGTGGTTCATTCTTGTGTAAATAGAGGGAAGGAGCCCACAGTGGTACACTCCTGTGTGAAAAGAGGGAAGGAGCCACAGTGGCACCTTCTTGTGTGAACAGAGGGAAGGAGCCACAGTGGCACACTCCTGTGTGAAAAGAGGGAAGGAGCCACAGTGGCACCTTCTTGTGTGAACAGAGGAAAGGAGCCCATGGTGCTAGTTATACTTTCCTGTGTGAATAGAGGGAAGGAGCTGACAGCGGTTCATTCCTGTGTAAATAGAGAGAAGAAGCCAACAGTGGTTCATTCTTGTGTAAATAGAGGGAAGGAGCCCACAGTGGTACACTCCTGTATGAAAAGAGGGAAGGAGCCCCAGTGGTACACTCCTGTGTGAAAAGAGGGAAGGAGCCACAGTGGTACACTCCTGTGTGAAAATAGGGAAGGAGCCCCAGTGGTACACTCCTGTGTCAAAAGAGGGAAGGAGCCCCAGTGGTACACTCCTGTGTGAAAAGAGGGAAGGAGCCACAGTGGTACACTCCTGTGTGAAAATAGGGAAGGAGCCCCAGTGGTACACTCCTGTGTGAAAAGAGGGAAGGAGCCACAGTGGTACACTCCTGTGTGAAAATAGGGAAGGAGCCCCAGTGGTACACCCCTGTGTCAAAGAGGGAAGGAGCCCCAGTGGTACACTCCTGTGTCAAAAGAGGGAAGGAGCCCCAGTGGTACACTCCTGTGTCAAAGAGGAAGGAGCCACAGTGGCACCTTCTTGTGTGAACAGAGGAAGGAGCCACAGTGGCACCTTCTTGTGTGAACAGAGGGAAGGAGCCACAGTGGTACACTCCTGTGTGAAAATAGGGAAGGAGCCCCAGTGGTACACTCCTGTGTGAAAAGAGGGAAGGAGCCACAGTGGTACACTCCTGTGTGAAAATAGGGAAGGAGCCCCAGTGGTACACTCCTGTGTCAAAAGAGGGAAGGAGCCCCAGTGGTACACTCCTGTGTCAAAAGAGGGAAGGAGCCCCAGTGGTACACTCCTGTGTCAAAAGAGGGAAGGAGCCACAGTGGCACCTTCTTGTGTGAACAGAGGGAAGGAGCCACAGTGGCACCTTCTTGTGTGAACAGAGGGAAGGAGCCACAGTGGCACACTCCTGTGTGAAAAGAGGGAAGGAGCCACAGTGGCACCTTCTTGTGTGAACAGAGGAAAGGAGCCCATGGTGCTAGTTATACTTTCCTGTGTGAATAGAGGGAAGGAGCTGACAGTGGTTCATTCCTGTGTAAATAGAGAGAAGAAGCCAACAGTGGTTCATTCTTGTGTAAATAGAGGGATGGAGCCCACAGTGGTACACTCCTGTGTGAAAAGAGGGAAGGAGCCCCAGTGGTACACTCCTGTGTGAAAAGAGGGAAGGAGCCCCAGTGGTACACTCCTGTGTGAAAAGAGGGAAGGAGCCACAGTGGCACCTTCTTGTGTGAACAGAGGGAAGGAGCCACAGTGGCACACTCCTGTGTGAAAAGAGGGAAGGAGCCACAGTGGCACCTTCTTGTGTGAACAGAGGAAAGGAGCCCATGGTGCTAGTTATACTTTCCTGTGTGAATAGAGGGAAGGAGCTGACAGCGGTTCATTCCTGTGTAAATAGAGAGAAGAAGCCAACAGTGGTTCATTCTTGTGTAAATAGAGGGAAGGAGCCCACAGTGGTACACTCCTGTGTGAAAAGAGGGAAGGAGCCACAGTGGTACACTCCCGTGTGAAAAGAGGGAAGGAGCCATAGTGGTACACTCCTGTGTGAAAAGAGGGAAGGAGCCACAGTGGCACCTTCTTGTGCCGGATCTGGTGGCTCAGTGGACTAATGCGTCTACTGCAGGGGCCTGTGTTCGACCTCATGGTCACAGGTTCAAATCCCGGCGGGTCCACTCAGCCTTTCATCCATCTGAGGTCGATAAAATGAGTACCATTGAGTTGGGTAACAACAAACATCTGTTATTCAGCGCCAAGATACCCGTAGTGGTGAACGTGCGCTTTACAAATACACATGTTATGTTGTGTGAACAGAGGGAAGGAGCCACAGTGGCACACTACTGTGTGAACAGAGGGAAGGAGCCCATGGTGCTAGTTATACTTTCCTGTGTGAATAGAGGGAAGGAGCTGACAGTGGTTCATTCCTGTGTAAATAGAGAGAAGAAGCCGACAGTGGTTCATTTCTGTGTAAATAGAGGGAAGGAGCCCACAGTGGTACTTTTCTGTGTAAAGGAGAAGGAGCCTACAGTGGTAAATTTCCTACCTGGATGGGAGAAGGAGGCGTACGGCTGAGCTTCCTGTGACTCAAAGCCAGTAATAGGCACTTATGACAGCGCAATGATTTAATTAATAAACCTTACGCAAGCGTCCTGCGTGTAAGCAAGGGGTTATTTTAGGAGTGGAAATGTCTCCAGGAATGTGATACGTGCAGGGCTGAGTCTTCACACCATCCTGGTATAATACTACAATGAGATTATTATATAACCTGATATATCAACATTCCGAAATTAGACTGGAGTTTCCCAGTTTATTAAATCTATTTTTTACCTTTCTTCCTCTTAACGGCCCATTTATGAGTTAGATGCTGCAAGAGTGCCGAAATTACCAAGGCAGAATGTAGATTTCCCCCAGCTTTGATGGTCAGAAAATCTGCATTTTATTAAAGACACAGAGGCTAATATTATTGCAATCTCCTTTAATTGCTACCACTCAGCAGCCTCTTTAAAGAACTTTAGAAGACTTAACATAAAAAATTCCATCCTAATAAAAAGGCCAGAACCCTCTGCCATCTTCCTTCTTTTTAGCTGGCCAAACATCACATAACTATTGAAGCATATTCTTCCAACTTTTCAAAAGTATCCATAAGACCAAGTCCATAATCTGCTTCCATGAACGAATCCTACTCCAGAAACTCCAAGAAGATTCCCCATCACAAATGACTCGTTTTTCTCGGTTGTATGTCGGAACGACGAGTTTCTCAACAACGCCTACGTTTACAACAAGGTCTCTACAGCGACCGCGTCTAAACCATGAATTGCTTTACATAGACAACAGGATGTGGGAGCACACCGCTGACCTCTCAGGCAAGGTTCGCCCCTGGCATTCTGGTAAATGCAGTCTCTTGTAGCTCGCTCCGATATTTTCGAGTGTTTCGCCCAAGTTGGCGCAGATAGTGCTGATCTCTAGACACGTGTTTCTGGTTTATTAACCGTCATCAGTAGAGAATACAGTCTTATATTTTGGGGTTTGCTGAGTAGGCTGCCAAACATTATATCAGGTCCGGTACCTCTCACTGGCGCGCAGGTGCTTCATCCACGAGCTCGTCAGCTCAATGACTCACGGGAGTACTTTAAATAGACAACAGGATGTGGGAGCACACTGCTGACCTCTCAGGCAAGGTTCGCCCCTGGCATTCTGGTAAATGCAGTCTCTTGTAGCTCGCTCCGATATTTTTGAGTGTTTCGCCAAGGTTGGCGCAGATAGTGCTGATCTCTAGACACGTGTTTCTGGTTTATTAACCATCATCAGTAAAGAATACAGTCTTATATTTTGGGGTTTGCTGAGTAGGCTGCCAAACATTATATCAGGTCCGGTACCTCTCACTGGCGCGCAGGTGCTTCATCCACGAGCTCGTCAGCTCAATGACTCACAGGAGTACTTTAAAGAGACAACAGGATGTGGGAGCACACCGCTGACCTGTCAGGCAAGGTTCGCCCCTGGCATTCTGGGAAATGCAGTCTCTTGTAGCTCGTTCCGATATTTTCGAGTGTTTCGCCAAGGTTGGCGCAGATAGTTCTGATCTCTAGACACGTGTTTCTGGTTTATTAACCGTCATCAGTAGAGAATACAGTCTTATATTTTGTGGTTTGCTGAGTAGGCTGCCAAACATTATATCAGGTCCGGTACCTCTCACTGGCGCGCAGGTGCTTCATCCACGAGCTCGTCAGCTCAATGACTCACAGGAGTACTTTAAATAGACAACAGGATGTGGAGCACACCGCTGACCTCTCAGGCAAGGTTCGCCCTGGCATTCTGGTAAATGCAGTCTCTTGTAGCTCGCTCCGATATTTTCGAGTGTTTCGCCAAGTTTGGCGCAGATAGTGCTGATCTCTAGACACGTGTTTCTGGTTTATTAACTGTCATCAGTAGAGAATACAGTCTTATATTTTGGGGTTTGCTGAGTAGGCTGCCAAACATTATATCAGGTCTGGTACCTCTCACTGGCGCGCAGGTGCTTCATCCACGAGCTCGTCAGCTCAATGACTCACGGGAGTACTTTAAATAGACAACAGGATGTGGGAGCACACCGCTGACCTCTCAGGCAAGGTTCGCCCCTGGCATTCTGGTAAATGCAGTCTCTTGTAGCTCGCTCCGATATTTTTGAGTGTTTCGCCAAGGTTGGCGCAGATAGTGCTGATCTCTAGACACGTGTTTCTGGTTTATTAACCGTCATCAGTAGAGAATACAGTCTTATATTTTGGGGTTTGCTGAGTAGGCTGCCAAACATTATATCAGGTCCGGTACCTCTCACTGGCGCGCAGGTGCTTCATCCACAAGCTCGTCAGCTCAATGACTCACGGGAGTACTTTAAATAGACAACAGGATGTGGAAGCACACCGCTGACCTCTCAGGCAAGGTTCGCCCCTGGCATTCTGGTAAATGCAGTCTCTTGTAGCTCGCTCCGATATTTTCGAGTGTTTCGCCAAGGTTGGCGCGGATAGTGATGATCTCTAGACACGTGTTTCTGGTTTATTAACCGTCATCAGTAGAGAATGCAGTCTTATATTTTGGGGTTTGCTGAGTAGGCTGCCAAACATTATATCAGGTCCAGTACCTCTCACTGGCGCGCAGGTGCTTCATCCACGAGCTCGTCAGCTGAATGACGCACGGGAGTACTTTAAATAGACAACAGGATGTGGGAGCACACCACTGACCTCTCAGGCAAGGTTCGCCCCTGGCATTCTGGTAAATGCAGTCTCTTGTAGCTCGCTCCGATATTTTTGAGTGTTTCGCCAAGGTTGGCGCAGATAGTGCTGATCTCTAGACACGTGTTTCTGGTTTATTAACCGTCATCAGTAGAGAATACAGTCTTATATTTTGGGGTTTGCTGAGTAGGCTGCCAAACAGAGCAAAGCAAGCAACAAGAGACTGCATTTACCAGAATGCCTGGGGCGAACCTTGCTGGGAGGTGAAACGGTGTGCTCCCACCCCTGTTCCTGTTTAAAAGTACTCCTGTGAGTCATTGAGCTGACGAGCTCGTGGAAGAAGCACCCGCGCGCCAGTGAGAGGTACTTGACCTGATGCAATGTTTGGCAGCCTACTCAGCAAACCCCAAATTTGAAGTCTGTATTCTCTACTGATGACGGTTAAAGAACCAGAAACACGTGTCTAGAGATCAGCACTATCTGCGGCAACTCTGGCGAAACACTCTGAATACTAGAGCAAAGCAAGCAACAAGAGACTGCATTTACCAGAATGCCAGGGGCGAACCTTGCTGGGAGGTGAAGCGGTGTGCTCCCACCCCTGTTCCTGTTTAAAGTACTCCCGTGAGTCATTGAGCTGACGAGCTCGTGGAAGAAGCACCCGCGCGCCAGTTAGAGGTACTTGACCTGATGCAATATTTGGCAGCCTACTCAGCAAACCCCAAATTTGAAGTCTGTATTCTCTACTGATGACGGTTAAAGAACCAGAAACACGTGTCTAGAGATCAGCACTATCTGCGCCAACTCTGGCGAAACACTCTGAATACTAGAGCAAAGCAAGCAACAAGAGACTGCATTTACCAGAATGCCAGGGGCTAACCTTGCTGGGAGGTGAAGCGGTGTGCTCCCACCCCTCTTCCTGTTTAAAAGTACTCCCGTGAGTCATTGAGCTGACGAGCTCATGGAAGAAGCACCCGCGCGCCAGTGAGAGGTACTTGACCTGATGCAATGTTTGGCAGCCTACTCAGCAAACCCCAAATTTGAAGTCTGTATTCTCTACTGATGACGGTTAAAGAACCAGAAACACGTGTCTAGAGATCAGCACTATCTGCGCCAACTCTGGCGAAACACTGAATACTAGAGCAAAGCAAGCAACAAGAGACTGCATTTACCAGAATGCCAGGGGCGAACCTTGCTGGGAGGTGAAGCGGTGTGCTCCCACCCCTGTTCCTGTTTAAAAGTACTCCCGTGAGTAAGTGAGCTGACGAGCTCGTGGAAGAAGCACCCGCGCACCAGTGAGAGGTACTTGACCTGATGCAATGTTTGGCAGCCTACTCAGCAAACCCCAAATTTGAAGTCTGTATTCTCTACTGATGACGGTTAAAGAACCAGAAACACGTGTCTAGAGATCAGCACTATCTGCGCCAACTCTGGCGAAACACTCTGAATACTAGAGCAAAGCAAGCAACAAGAGACTGCATTTACAAGAATGCCAGGGGCGAACCTTGCTGGGAGGTGAAGCGGTGTGCTCCCACCCCTGTTCCTGTTTAAAAGTACTCCTGTGAGTCATTGAGCTGACGAGTTCGTGGAAGAAGCACCCGCGCGCCAGTGAGAGGTACTTGACCTGATGCAATGTTTGGCAGCCTACTCAGCAAACCCCAAATTTGAAGTCTGTGTTCTCTACTGATGACGGTTAAAGAACCAGAAACACGTGTCTAGAGATCAGCACTATCTGCGCCAACTCTGGCGAAACACTCTGAATACTAGAGCAAAGCAAGCAACAAGAGACTGCATTTACCAGAATGCCAGGGGCGAACCTTGCTTGCTGGGAGGTGAAGCGGTGTGCTCCCACCCCTGTTCCTGTTTAAAAGTACTCCTGTGAGTCATTGAGCTGACAAGCTCGTGGAAGAAGCACCCGCGCGCCAGTGAGAGGTACTTGACCTGATGCAATGTTTGGCAGCCTACTCAGCAAACCCCAAATTTGAAGTCTGTATTCTCTACTGATGACGGTTAAAGAACCAAAAACATGTGTCTAGAGATCAGCACTATCTGCGCCAACTCTGGCGAAACACTCTGAATACTATAGCAAAGCAAGCAACCTGAGACTGCATTTACCAGAATGCCAGGGGGGAACCTTGCTGGGAGGGTGAAGCGGTGTGCTCCCACCCCTGTTCCTGTTTAAAAGTACTCCCGTGAGTCATTGAGCTGACGAGCTCGTGGAAGAAGCACACGTGCGCCAGTGAGAAGTACTTGACCTGATGCAATGTTTGGCAGCCTACTCAGCAAACCCCAAATTTGAAGTCTGTATTCTCTACTGTTGACGGTTAAAGAACCAGAAACACGTGTCTAGAGATCAGCACTATCTGCGCCAACTCTGGCGAAACACTCTGAATACTAGAGCAAAGCAAGCAACAAGAGACTGCATTTACCAGAATGCCAGGGGTGAACTTTGCTGGGAGGTGAAGCGGTGTGCTCCCACCCCTGTTCATGAATTGCTTTACCACACATTCCTTTACCACGAATTTCCGTGATAAAGGCATGCATTGTAAACGGCTAACCGTGGCTAATGCTACCACCCCCTTCCTCTCCCCCTGAGCCCTAAATACATCCACCACCCCTAAACACTTCCCGAACACCTTCCCACCCCTAAAAACTACCCTAAATCATCCCCAACCCGTAAAAACTACCCCAAACCCCCACCCCTAAATACTACCCCGAACCCCCCTCACCCTCTAAAAATTACCCCGAACCCCCACCCCCTAAAAACTACTCTGAACCCCTCCAGCCCCCTAAAAACTACCACGACCCCCTCCACCTACTAAAAACAACCCCAAACCCCCACACCCACTAAAAACTACCCCAAACCCCCACCCCCTAAAAACTACCCCAAACCCTCACCCCCTAAAAACTACCCGAACCCCCACCCCCTAAAAACTACTCCAAACCCCTCTTACCTGTCCTGTTCAATTTCGGATGATCCTCTCTCCCTGCCCATCCCGAACACTAGACCGACTTTGCCTTAACCAAGCACATGCGTAGTTAAGGCAAAGTCGTTGTTCGGGCAAGTCGTTGTTCGGCTTGCATGCTTCCGGAACTTGTGGCTCTGGCCTCGTGTTCCGAATGTTTCTCCTTTTTCTCCATCCGCTTCCTCTATTGTTGACCACGGCCTACAAAATAACACATTCAAATGTATACAGGTACGGGTACAGGATAGGAATAATATTAGCCTCCATGTCTTTAATAAAATTCAGATTTTCTGAACATCAAAGCTGTGAAAAACCTACATTTTATATCAAGTTCAAAGCTTTCTTAATAAACAACAAGCTGCATTCTCAAAAGGCTTGAAGTAAAACATACAAAAAACTGCGTAATTTGACCAATCAGCGCATCTCAATATGTCTTGTAATGCAACTCCCAGGATAAAAGCTTGCGAAGCAGACGCACCCCTTACTAAATGCGCTCTAAACAAGCTCACATCCACATCACTTCCTTCACCCATCTCGCCAGAGTTGGAGATGACACACCTTTATGAGGATAAATAAAGGAATTCAACAATTGTCTCACATTCACCAATCTTAATTGCAACATCCTTCTCTCATACTCCTTCACACAACGTACCACACACACATTTTTATGATCAACAACATATTGCTAAAGTATTGTCTGCAAATTTGTCTTTGTCCTTTTATTTAAATAAAAATACACGCCTTCCGGTGAAAAGATCCTGTTTCGAACCTCTAAAGCCCTAACGTCTGATATTCTCTAAAAGATACTAAACATAACAGAATCGTTAAGTTCTGAGATAACAACTTCAAATCTAGTAAATCATTTGCATCCAATCCGTACAAGTAATTCAACACCTTGGTCACATTTCAAACCAAGTTATATCTTGAAACCGGTGGTTTTGAAATCCTTATATTCCTCATAAGTCTCTTCACAAGAACGGCTTGACCTACTGTAATGCCATTAATTAGAACATGACCAGATGCAATAGCTGATCGATGAACATTAATCGTTCTATAAGACAATCCCTCCACAAACATTTCAGATAAATAATTCACTACCTCCACAGTATCCAATGAAATGGGATTAAAACCCCTCTCCCTACACCAGCAAATCCATTTTTGCCATGCCAATCTATACATTTTTTAAGTACCTGCCGCCCAGGACTCCTTGATAAGATTTGACAGTCCTGGCACCTCCCAAACTCTCCAGAAATTTTCCATGTCATCAACCTCAACTGACCCTCCAGTACCAGATTGTGCAACTCCCCTGTTGGACAAAATCTCGGCAAATACCGGCAACAGAATTAGATAATCCTCCGACATTTCTAAACGTATTGGCTACCAAACCTGAGACTTCCAAAGAGGTGTTACTAACACCACCATCTCCTTCCACTTGCGAACCATCACAGCTACCCGAGTTATCATAGAAAATAAAGGGAAGGCATAACCCTTGAGACCCCTCCAATCCTGTCTGAATGTAACTATCCCTGCTGATTCCGGATCCAAATGCCAACTGGGTATTCAATCTGTGCGCAAAGAAATCCACCTGAAAAGGACCCCAAAGTTCCACTATGTCTAGAGCCCAATTGCTAAAGTCCCTGTAATTCCTCGAGAACCAATTTGCCTCCACATTGCTCAGTCCTGGAATACATTCCACCTGCACTACAATGTTCTGATCTTAGACGTAATCTAACATCTTTAGGAATCTGTTTCCTTAACCAAATTTGCACATACTCTGCGACATATGCTGCTGGTGCCCATTCTGGTGAGACCGGATATTTTATCAACATGGGGTCAAACATGAATTCCCCAAAAGGGTTAGTCAAAGCACCATTCGTCCCATCTAAACTGCTCACCAAATGACCTGATTTGGCGTCACATCCTTATCCTCTTTATCTGTCTCAAAATCGGGTGAGCAGCTTAATTCAACCTCTGCGCTCCTAGAGGACTCATCACATTGCCCAACTGAATGTTTGCAAGCTCTCATTCCATCTTTTTTTATACTTTTCTGGACTCTTGCGCTGGTCCCCATGTGTGTCCTCGACACTACCATGTTTCGTGTGAACACAAATGCCACTGTTAGACTCAGTAAACTTCCCTCTCTTAGACTGATTCATATTAGAGTCCAAATGTTTTTGGTTCCTACTCATTTTTCCTCCCTTCTTACTCTGAGAACCTTCCCCTACCGACCAAAACCTTTCTTCTTCAGACATAGTTTTCTTTTCTTGTAACAAAGCCTACTTCTCATCTATTCTAACATCTAAGCCTTTTGTAAATTTCTGGTCATACCAATTATCTTATCTTCCTAGGGCATATCTTTACTTCCTAGATCACTTTCCTCTGCCATCTCCCTGAATTGTCTTACAAGTTATGAGACAGTTCTGACTCCAAACCTTAACAGCTTATTCTTTAAAAAATATATTTTTCAAACCAACTCCTATTCAACGCCAAAAATAAACTCCTAAAACCTACAGCCGTAACACCATAAACATCTTGACTAACCAATCAATTCCCACTAAAACGGCGGTTTTTAAACCGTCATATATTCCCAACCTGTCAAACAACTTCCTCCTATTCAGGTACTGGAGAATTTCCCAATCTTTTAAAATGGTCGCCCGGTCATGATGTAATACTTGAGGCAGTCCTTTGTCAGTTTCTGCTAAGACATTCCTTTCCTCATAAGGACAGTATTTCCAGAATGGAACTGTGGCTGCCCGTCGGTGCGATTACCCCTGCGGCATGATGTGCTGTGTGATGCAGTCTGCGCCTACTGTTTGAGAGGGAACCACACTTAAACTTTTAATTGACACAGAACATACTATTATGTCACTTTCTGAGAGAAAGTAATAAATGTGCACCAACTACACGTTCAAGAAAACCTGACAAGATAAGAAAATTCTTAGTTACTGCATCGTAAAAGCATGCAGAAGAGATGCAGCTTAGTTGTTATTATTTGTTTAAATAATGTAGACTGTGATTTTCTAATTTACCAAGAACAATTTTTTATTAACGTGTGCTAGAAACGTGTAAATGGCGAAATCTCACGTTATGGAATTTACCTTTAATTATTGACTTTATATCATTTATATGTGTAATAACTAAATCATCAATAATTTTTTTTTTAAACTGTTTTATTGGTGAATATAACAAACAGCACAGCAATGCATTTCAGACACAGCATACATTAGGTATACGATCGGTATAAGTTGGTTTACAGTACATTAATAACATCTTGACCCCTAGTCCGGTGATGTCCCCATGGTAGCAAATTCGCCATACAGTCTCGCCTCACAACGTCGCAGCTCCACTGTTGGACACAGACATATTTGTTCCACGCTGCCCACTTGCGATTCCATTTTTTGGGACATCCCCTGTGTTTGAAGATGTCTTTTTCAGCTATCATGGCTCTGTCCATGTCAACTGCCCAATCTCTGATACTAGGCACCACTCCTACGCCCCATTTTTGTGCAATGTTCCTTTTTGCGATGGCCCATCCCAGTGAAGCCCAAGTTTTCTCGGTTTGAGTAAGGTCTGTGGCATCCCATATATTTAACAGACATAGTTTTGGGGTGGCCGTCAATTTCGTCCCCCCAGCCCTCTCGAGTTGTTTAGTGAGAGCGTCCCAGTATGACCGGATCGCTGGGCATTCCCAGATAGAATTACGAAAAAAGTCCCCTCCCGGTGACATTGTCTGAGGCAAAAAGGATCCACCCGTCTGCCCATTTTAACCAAGACGCCCGCAGCAAGATAGGCCCGATGCCGGATCTTAAGTTGGACCAGTCGCAGTCTCATAGGGATGGCCACCTCCCTGGGGGAGGCCAAGGCATCACGCCAATCGTCCTCCGCGAGCCCACCCAGGTCCGCCTCCCATTGTTGCCGCAGACATACTAAAGGGTCCGGGCGGTTATTGATCAGTTTTTTATATGTAAGGGAAATGGCTTTTTTGCACCTGGGATCAAGAATCAACCTATCTTCTAATGGGGAGGCCTCAGGAAGTGGACCGCCCCCTGGTAGTACTGTTTGGAGCGCATGGCTAATCTGAAGGTATCTAAATGTTTCAGTCTGTGTGAGCTCATATTCCTTTTGGAGGTCCGCAAAGGTGGACAAACCCCCGATTTCCATATGTCCCCCACCGTTGAGATGCCAATCGGGTCCCACTTGTCAAACCCAGGGCAAGTTCTCAAACGACCCAATTGTTCGGGCTCCCAGAGTGGGGTCGCGAGTGTGATTCTATTATGCCAACCCAATTGATTGTGAACCTTATGCCAGGTTTCAATTGTGCGCGCTGTCGGTCCGGTAAGGTTTAATTTCCGGGGGGAGCTGCAGCCATGAGGAGTGCCTAGTGCAGATGCCATGGGAGTACCCGTGTGCTGCTAGGTCCGAAGCATCAGCTGCCGCACTGGTTTTCCCTCATCTAAACAGACCATCTCTAGATTGATAGTCTCGTACATTACCTTGTCTTACCAGTTAGCTAACAAACAACTCCCTGGTAGACCAAAGGCCTCCACTATGGCCCTCCTCAGAAATGTACCCATTGCAGAGATATTTAAAGCTGCCACATGTTATCAGTACACACCTTTGCTCGCCACTATTGTTTAGAATCTGACACTCAGTCAGATCCTCAATTTGGGCAAGCCTCTTTAAGGAACCTGTTTGGGTAATTTGTCCTGGAGGTGTTTTTAACTATACTTGTGTTCGTCCACAGGATTCTGGGAATGGGCTGGCTATTCTATTCAGTGCTTATGACTATTGATGAGTATCCCCTGGAAGAGAAGGATAAGTTACTTACCTGTAATCCTAGTTCTCTTCCAGGGGTTTACTTATCAAAGTCATAAGCAACCCACCCGCCTCCCCGGACGAATACCTTTTGTTATAGCAGCATTGTGCCTCCTTATTATCACTGCACATGATGATATGCCATAAAAAAGACCTGACCTAACTGTCACGTGTGGGGCATGATGGGAGCATGGAGGTCTTGGAGGCCTTAAAGGCAGAGCACCAGTTTTATTCTGTTGTGGTTTCTCTATGCAGCCTATAGGCTAACTGCCTGCTATTACTTTGCCTTTTTCTTTTAAAATAAAGGCTATGTTAAAACGGCAAAGGAGTGCATTTTCTATGTTACAGAAATGCTAATAGAAATGTTTTCATTTAAAATTAAAAATCCAATGCAATTTTGGCATTTTTGCCTATTTTATGGTTTAGGCTGTATGTTTATGTATGTATATGTATGTTTGAAGCTATAACGTATTTAAAGATTTTTTGTTAAACATACACATATATATATATATATGTATTCTGTATTTGCTCCGGGGTCCTCGCACATGTGCGGGACAATTAAGTGCTTATGACTTTGATGAGTATACCCCTGGAAGAGAACTAGGATTACAGATAAGTAACTATAGGAGGCTGGCTTAGTATATGGTGCACACTTATTTAATTGAAGCACCTTGCACTAATCCAGACAAACCCTTATGGTGATTTTAGTGGTCTTAGACAACAATAGAAAGCTCTCTAAGTGGTAGCTGTGGAGAGCAACCCTCAGGCTTAGTCCAGAAGGAGTGTTAAGCAGCTTGTTTTACTGGAACTAATCATTTAGTCAAGGTTAAACGAAAAAGAACCACACAGTGTAGTTATAAAAGTAGTTATATTTATTATATACACTCACTAACACATTGGTATAGCTCCTAACCAGAGTTATCAACACAATACACACAATATTTCAAATGTAAAACAGGTAAGTAAGCACAAATACACAATGGTCTCCAGGGGGAGACCAAACCATATACTAAAGAAGTGGAATGCGAACTGCGACCGAAGTTGGGACTTGGAACAGAAGACTCAGAAGAGCTGGGGACACAAGGAACCACCCAAGGTAAGTACCCAGGAACCCCACGGAGGCTGTGTGCAGAGTGGAAACACAGTTGTGTACTCATTGCAAGTCAGTGGCAAAGTCGCGGTTCCAGTTTTTAAGAAGAAGGACCCTTCCCAGTGGATCCTGAAGAAACCCAGTGGAAGACAGAAGGTAGGAGAGTCACACCACCCGTGGATACCCCAGGAACCAGGATATCTACACCAGGGAAGCTGTGTGCATAGGTGCGAAGTGACGTTGGAAACCGCCATAGACCACAATGGAGGACTTCAGAAAAGATGCAGCTGGTGAAGAAGGTGAAAGAGTCTGGTGGAATCCAAGGATGGATTCTTGAAGAGAAGTATCTGCAAGCAGAGGAGACAGAGTCTATGCCACTCGGAAGTGACCAGGAGGCAAGGAAGACCAATGGCCACCGATGATAGAAGATGCAGGAGTGATAACGGTGACCTTGTCGCTGCAGCTTTGAGGACCAGGTGACACTGTGGAAGACCAGGAGCCATTCACGAGCTGTCCCACATCAGCAGTCAAGAACCAGGGGGGGGTCGGTGTCCGGCGGGAGCACCAACAAGCCTTGGCAGCAGCAACAGACGTGGTAAAAGAAGAAGGTGCAGCATTGGGACCAGTAAGGTCCAAGGGACTCACCAAATGCAGAAGAGTCAGTGCAGGCCCGAGCAAGCAGGGAAGTCCACTGAGCCAAAGAAGATCCTCAAGAGGACCCACAAGCCGAAGGCACAGGAGTCACAAGAAAACCTCGAGCAGCTCACCAAAGATGCAGGCCCACGGTGCGAAGGATGCGGTGAGGATGAAGATCTTGGTAGGAAGAGATGCCGGAGGCTAGAGCTTCTTGTAGCCCGAAGATCTCTGGAGTACAGAGTCAACAAGCCTTGGCAACGGTAAGTCGACACGGTGCACGGGGCTTCTATTCCAGCGGTTCCAACGAGGGATACTGGCCTCAAGCTTGCTGAGTACACAGGGCAGGCCTTGAGGGAGTTGCAGAACCACCACCTGTGTTTCTGAGCCTTTCAGAGTCTATAGGACGTCAGGAGCACCATTCAGGTCAGCTTAGTTGCGGTGACTGCAGATGTAGGAGAGTGACTCCTTCTCTCCAAAGGAGATTACTTCGGGTGTCCTTGATTCCCACAGGCCGAGTGAGGAACCTGCATGAAGCAAAGGCAGAGACAACGCCGAAGACTGGCAGGACGATGAGACCAGGAGCAGCAGGAGTCTTCCTTGATACAGTCTCGGTTCCAGGCGAAGTCCAAAGAAGTCCAAGGTGCCCAGACGATCGAAGTTGAAGTGGTTTTGAATTTGAATCTTGTCCCACGACGAATATGAAGAGCCACCCATAGGTAAGCCCTTAAGTACCCTAGGGAAAAGGTTGGGACGATTCAAGGGTCCCTCCCAGAGGAAGGCTGGACAGAGAGGAGGATACTCCCATGTCCTTTGTCCAGTTTTTGCGCCAGAGCGGGAGCCAATGGCTCCCTGAACTGGCTCAAACTGCAGTATGCAAGGAGGGCACCAAGTGTGCCCTTCAAAGCAGTCTGGTGACGCTAGCAAGCGCCCCCACCCCAGCCAAATACACCAAGTCCTGGGAGGTGGTCACACCCCCTTGTGGCAGGAAACCTATTGCTCTGCCTTCCCCTGCTCGAGCTGAGCTCAGCAGCAGGAGGGCAGATACGTGTCATAGGTCGACAGCAGCACTAGCTTGCTGTTAGACCCTGAAAGCCTGGTACCGGAAAGACAGGGGGGCACCCAAGGGGAGCCCCCAGTACATGAGATCCTACATCCAACACTAGAATCGGTGTTGGGGTAGGATTCCAACATGTTTGATACCAAACATGACCAGTTTTGGTGCAGCCAATATATAGTTAGACATCTCGTATTTGACTTGATGTCCACATATATATTAAATGGCTGAACGTACTCACAGTACCTTCTGCAGCCCATGGGAGACCCCTGGTATTCCTATGCCCTGGGTACCTTAGTACCATATACAAGGGACTTACAGGGGTACACCAGTAGCCAATTGAGAAGGTACCAAAGTACTTACCACTGTCGAATTTAGGGAGGAAGCACAGTGACTGGGGTCCAGATTAGCAGGATCTCAGTCAGACTAGTCAGAAAACAGAATAACACCAGCAAAAAGTGGGGGTAACCATGAGAGCAGATCCTACTTTCCTACAGTAACTTATCCTTCCATTATACCAATCTGGGAGTAGGGGACAAAACGCACATACTTTGGCCGTCCCTACTGGGATGAGGGGCTAAGTTCCTACTTCTACAGACCCGAGATCAGGACATACAAATCAAGTGCTATTTATTCCGACTCCAGCTAATGTTCCTAGTGGAATGAATACAGGTTCTAATGTAAATTCGGTTTAATTAACCACTTTAAGTGGGAGATCTGGACAAGCCTCGACTTTATATGTACCTGGAAATGGCTTGGAAACCCCTCAAAGGGAAACTCAAAACATAGCAGGAAGAACTCTTCAGTTGGGATCGCCAGATTCTTTTTTTTTTTATAAAAGTTTTTTATTGAGTGAGAAGACAGAGCTTATACAAAAACAGTTCGAGCTCCTTCAAGAGAACTCACACAAATTTTTAACCATTTTTCTCCCCCGTGACGGTGCAACCCCCCACCCCAACCACCAATCAAAACACATTGCCTGATGAGTTTTTCAAACCTACGCTCTAGGACACCTTTATCCAAAATCTTTCTCTTGTCTGATTTGGTAATTCCTTAACAAAATCTCTTTCTTTTCACAGTTCAAATATTCTTAATACATTTTTATGACCGCCTTTTCAGCATTTTCCCACATTGTCAAATCTTAAAGAGACATTTTATAATCATACCTGCTATTATATCTATTGTAAGCCCATCATACATAATCATAGCAGGGTTCCTAAAATAAGTGAGTACTCTAACTTCACCTCGATGTCTCTTTGTAATTGTACTTCACTAAAGACTTCCCTATTAAAGGTTCTCTTCTTGATATGACTTGCGTATGTATATATTGCATTAAACATTACACTCCATGCCTTTATACACATCATCTATAAAATTAAAATCCTAAAATGCATATTTTATCCAACATCAAGTGAAAATCAAAAGAAGAGGTAGCACTACATAAAACTCCATTATCTAACATCCTATACTATCCTTCTTCTTACTCTACAATGCTGGTACTTGCAATTCATCTTATTAAATTCATTTTATTCAATCCCCCATATTTGCGCAATAGCAGCTTAATTTGATAAAGTGCAAAGTGCCATGTTCCGGAGAACAAATGTGTAAATGTGCAAAGAAGAAAAAAGAAAGAGAAATTTTTACCCAGCATAGAATATAGCAGCCCTATTGTTAAAGTGCATTATTTAGATAAAAATACATATCTAAGTTCTTGATAAGCTTAATGTGGTTCTCGACCATGATTTCACTTATCCCCTTCACCCTCCATTCCATATTCCATTAATATCACCTCCAAAAAATACAAGTACATCCATACGTCAGTTTCTAGCAACCAGGTTGGTGCAATAATGCATAAAGTGCGTATACGGTCTCTGTAGACTTGTGCCATCATAATGCTTGATCCAAAAAAGAAGAGGGGCCTATTCCTCCACTTGCTCCCTCCAAGTAGAGAAATGTTTCCAGATTTTCCCTCCTCTCTTTCTAGCTTTAATACCCCGCCGATCGTATATGGCTTTCTCGAGGCTATAGGTTTTCAATAACCGGGCTAACCACTGGTGAAAGGTCGGTGGGTTAGGGTCTATCCATGCCGATGCTATGATAATTCGATAAACTGCCATAGCTATACATATCAAGGCTCCACCATCTTCTAGACCCAAATTATGTATTCCGAGCATTATTACCTGAGGGGTAATTTCCACCTGTGTCTGTAGCTTTTCCTGTAGGAAGAGCTCTATTTCTCGAATGAGCGGGGAGAGTTGCCGGCATGTGGCGAACATATGTATCGAATCTGCTTTATATAGCGCACATCTTGGACAATAAGTGCCTTTCCCCTCTCCCCTTTTGGCGATCCGATATGGCGTATAGTACAGCTCAAAACATGTTTTATAAAATTGCGCCTGAAGATTGGCTGGCATTAAAATCTCTAGTGAATTAAGATATGCTTCCTGAAAATCACCATCTGTTATTCCCAACGACTCTTGCCACTTTACTGAACATTTTCCCAGATCATCTTTCATAAGGGTGTTTAATAATACATACATTTGTCCAATCTTCGGTACTTCAGGTTGTTTTAGTTTCTCCACTAGTTCACAACTTTCATATTTCTGCATCCCTCCTGCCTTTTTTAACAAGAAATCCCTCATCTGTAGGTATTTAAAAAAATCCCTATTAGATAGTGCAAATTCCTCTTTTATTACCTCGAATGGTTTTAACCCTTCAGATGAAAATAGACATCCAACCTGTGTAATTCCGGAGTTTATCCATTTCTGAAAGTATTGATCCTTTAAAATCTCGGGTAGCTCTACATTCTGCACAAATGGTGTATAATAATTTACTTTTGCTAGCCCTACCAACCTTCGTACTGCCGACCAAACCCTAAAAGCCGCCAGGAGAGTCTTCAAACGCACTCTTTTGTAATATCCGTAGTTCACCTGGTGCCATAGACACCCTCTTACGTCATGTAAATTTACATACGCATATGGATAGCTCCAATTTGAACTTTCCACCCCAGGAGATGCATTCAACAAGGGTATATAATGTATAATGGAAGCTGACCACCAGTATATTCTAAGGTTTGTGTAACGCCAGCCCTCCACGTTCCTTAGATAAGTACAAGAATTTTATCGCCCTTCTAGGTCTTGTGTAGGCCCATATAAACTGTGAAAAGATGCTCTCAAATTTTTTAAACCAAAAACTCGAAAAAATCAGGGGAATTGTTCTTAAAAAATATAAAACCTTAGGGAAGCAAATCATCTTAATTATATTTACTCGTCCAATCAGGGTAAGATGTAGGTTGTCCATTCTCTTAAGTGATTTTTTCATTTCAGCTGCGCATGGTTCGAGGTTTTCTTCAACTATCTCGTCAATCTCAGCGTTTATCACAACTCCCAGATATGTTGTTTTTTTAACAACTCTTTTATCAGTACTTGGGGCAAAACTGTTCACAACTATTTGTGTTTTATCCCTATTCAGGGCATAGCCAGATATCGAACCAAACCTTTGGGCCTCGATTTCAATTGCATTCATAGCCATGTCAGGTTGTGTAGTGACTAACGCAACATCGTCAGCATAAGCTAAAACTTTTTCTACGGGGCCAGTATCAAATAGAGGGGGAATATTCGGTGCATGTTCCAGATGTTTCAGGAAGGGGTCGATATAGATGGCAAACAGTAACGGTGAACAGGGGCACCCCTGCCTTGTGCCTCTGGTTATTTTAAATGCCTCCGTTAGACCCCCCATTCACTAGCACTCTTGCCTGTGGATCTTTATACAAGGCTTTTACTGCTCAATTAAACTGCTCGCCAATTCCTTTCCAAGACATAGTGGCCCACAAGAATTGCCAGGAGACCCTATCGAACGCCTTCTCGGCATCCAAGAAAATAGCGGCCCTTAGGGTCTCCTGCTACTTGTTTCATATCAAAGAGTGTAATGATTTTCCGGACATGCTCAATAGTACTTCTACCGGGGACAAACCTGTGTTGCTTCTGTGAAACAATCCTGTGGATCACCAATGCCAGGCGAGAGGCCAACACTTTAGAGTAAATCTTCACATCCCCATTAATAAGGGTGATTGGCCGGTAGGACCCTAGCTCATCCATAGGTTTATTTTTTTTAGGAAAAATTACGATCTTTGCTATCCCCCAGGAGGCTGGTGGATCCGCCCCCTCTATAATTTGTACAAACAAAGCCATGATAGCATCCCTTAACTGCTCATAGAAGACCTTGTAAAATTCGGTGGGGATCAGATCTGGCCCCGTCGCTTTACCCTTTGGTAGATCAGCAAGAGCATTTACAATTTACTCCCATTCTAACGGTCGATCTAACTGATCCCTTTCTTCTCCCGTCAAGAGAGCCTCTGCTGGGGAGTTAAATATTGCTCTATCTGTTCTGCCCTCAGTACGCCCCCTCCTGATTTTCTGTATAAAGGGTCCGGTAAAAGGCACAGAATGCAGTTCGAATTTCCCCAACGTTCGTTCTCAATCCCTCAACGGGATCTTTAATTGCCTTAATTTCATTCCGGGTAGCTTCCTGCCTTGTTCTTACCGCAAGGAAATGCCCCACCCTTTCACTGCATTCATACATCTCTTCGCGGTAGGTTGTAGCCTTATCCACTGCTTTTTTTTTTAGCAATTTCTCCCCTATTAAAGTTTTACTTTTTGCCACCCCTAGACTGGCAGTTTCCATATCTCCCTTCTGTTGTATGACCTTAACTAAATTACATTCGGCTTGAATCAACCCGTTTTGCAAATTCTGTAATTCAACTTTCTCGATTTTATTTTTCCTCCATGCAGATTGCATTGTTTCCCCTCGTACCCCAGCTTTTAATGCATCTCATACTATGTTCAGGGCGGCCGACCCAAGATTCCTTTCCAGAAACTCCGGAATCCACTTCCTCATATGCTCTAGGTAGATCTCATCCACCAATAATGCTCTTTCAAACGTCCATGATGAACATGGTTTTGCCTGATCCACCCAGCCCTGTATCTCCAGCACTAGTGGGCTGTGATCTGAAAGATATCTAGGAGCTTTTTCGATTGTACTTTTCTGTCTGACCGCATATGAAACAAAAAAATAGTCCAATCTCACATGTTTCCTATGGGGCGCAGAATAATATGTATATCCATGGTCTTGCGGTCTTAATTCTCCCCAGACATCACACAGCCCATGCTCCTGACACATATTGCATAGAGCCTGATAGACTTTAGGCTTTTTGCCAGTATATGGTTCCCCCAATTTCCAGTCACTATAGAGATTAATATTAAAATCACCACACACCACTATGGGTAGTTCCCAGTGCGTCAGTTCGTTTGAGACCCACCCCAGTAAGGTTGGGTCATCAATGTTGCTCCCATATAGGGAGCATAACGTAAATTTGGGAGAGTCGGGGGCGCTACAACTGGCTATGACCCACCGCCCAGCTGTGTCTGCCTTTACTGTTGAGAATTGGATATTTTTATTACGGACTAAGATTGCAACCCCCCGATTACGTGCGCCCTGCGACGTTGCTCCTACAACACTATACCCCAAATGTTTTAACAAATCTTTTTGACTTCCTTCCACATGGGTCTCTTGGAGACAAACAATATCAGCTTGTAGTAATCTCAACCCTTGGGAAACCATTTGCCTTTTCTTGCTATCATTCAAACTACAGATATTTATTGATCCAATCCTTAATTTATTCATGTATATATATTAATGTCAGGACCATACAGTAGGAACTTGTTTGTTTCATTTTCTCCCTAACGGTGTCCTCGTGTGTCCTCCCTAACCCAAGTGCCCATCGCCCATCAGTCTTATGTCCACCCCTTCCCTCCCCCCGTTTCCCCCATCCCTGAGCACCCCTCCCTCCCTCCCCAAAAACCTTGGCAATCAGGCAGAGCCTGAATGATGTGCGTTTGATGAACTGCCCCGCCATCCCCCCTGTGTTAGAAATACAAAACCAAAAAGAAATCAAGCGGCTTTTCATCTCTCCTTTCAACCATAGCCTCAGAAACCTACTGGCCTCCCGTCTTCGTGCTCTCCACACCATGACCTGACTTAATAATCTCATTTAGGTACCCCTGGGCCAGAATTTCTGTAGCAAACACTCGAGTGGTACCCCTGTATTTTACTTTAACTCTGGCCGGGTTCTGTATGAACGCCTCAGCCCCTGCTTTCTGGAAAGGTGTTATCAATTGTCTGAGCCTCCACTGCCGTTCCACCGTTGCATGGGCGAAGTCCGGTTTAGTGAAGAAGGAGACCCCATCATGCGTCTTTGGGGAATTAGGTCGAGCTTGATCATACACCAGTTGACGCAGTAAGAAGTTGCCAAAAAACACTAAAAAGGCCCTTGGTCGATCTTGGGGCTGCTTCCTCATCATTAGGGGTACTCGGTGGGCTCTTTGTATCTCATTGTTCCAGTCCAATTGGACTTAATCCGGAAAGGTATTCTTCAGCAAGTTCACGATATATAGCCTCGGGTTACTGCCCTCCACCCCCTCTGGAACCCCCAAAAATCGCAGGTTGTTTCTCCGCTGTCTATTTTCTTGCTCCTCGAGCTTGAGCATGACATCGGGCAAAGTTCCATTCTGTCCTGCGTTCTGTTCCTTTAGTGCCTCAACTTCCCCTTCGAGGGCCTCCGTCCGTGTTTCCACCATTGTCAGCCTTTCCGCAAAGTCCCCACATTTTTTATTTATTTTCCTGATTCCGGCTTGTACTTTTTTATTGGCAATTCTGGCCCTGCGACCATCCGCCCTTACTTCCTCCTGCATCTGTTGAATTGAACTTAGTATTGTAGATAGTGAAGGGTCAGCCATCTCATCACCTCTTCGGCCTGTAATGTTCGCGTATCTGAATAGTCCCACTTGAGTTGTCTCCCCACTTGCCATCTCTGACCTTCTTTCCTTCTATGACCTCCTGAGCTCTTTTTCCTCTGAGTTGCTTGTAGGTGGTCCCCTGATGTGGAGTCATCTGTTTCCAGGCCCCCTTCACTACTATTCGAGGAAATGTCATCTTTTCCGGAGGGATCGGATTAATCAGTGAGAGAGAAAAATGTATCCCCTATCCCATCGGGCGAAAATTCCTCTCTATTCTGGTGCCCCACTCTCGCCGCATCTCTTTTTCCCAAATTTTCTTTTACGCCCTGATCACTTGCGGGCTTTTGCGGCAGCATTTCACTCTTTGGGGTGGCTATTTTGTCTTCGTTTTTATTTATTAAATTTGTGCCATCCTGGTGGTCATTGACTCTCTCTGCATTGCCAGCAGCACCTGCACCCTCCTCTGGGCCGAGGGGCGGATTCTCCATGGATAAATTGATTCTTATCAGGCCTGTTTCTTCTGTGCCCACGTCCCCACAATGAACGCTCTCTGCCCCAGATATTGACTCAGTCTGAGTAACAGTTTGCTCCTTACTTGTAATCTCTGGTGCAGGCCGATTACCAAACATCGCGGTGAGAGTGGGCTGCGCTGGGTCATCCTCCGTCCGCCGACCTGGTTTCCCCAACATTTTCTTCATTCCTTGATCTTTCTTGACTCCTCTACCCGTCACGGTCCGTTGCTTAGTTTCGCCTGTGCTCCCGCTCCCGTTTACCTCGTTCGTACTAGGTAATGCCGCGGGTGCAGGGCCGCCCCCAGGAGAGCCACCGACTCCCACGCGAGCCTTAACAGCTTTTCCACTCCTTGCGGCCATAATCCGTGAAGCTTTCCTCTGCGTCCGTCGAGATAGCCCAACTCTTTCGCGGCACACACACGTCTCTGTTAGCCGCAAATCAATCGCAAGCAGCCGGAGAAGGACGTCCACTGTCTCACACGCTGACTCCAACCTTCGGGTGACCAGTCCAACCAGCCGCTGACCGATACACCGATCCATTCAGGGAGGATAGTGGGAGCGGAGCAGCTAACCACACGCCATCTTGCCACCTCCCCGGGATCGCCAGATTCTGATGTGTCCCTTCTACTATCCACTCCCATTACAGGTGCAGAAGAACGAAGCAAGGGTTTGCTTGAGAATACACCAGAAAGACAGATAGGCCCTACACTTCAGGAACTTGAAAATTGGATCAGAGACATAGCTCCTTCTATACATGATAGGGGTGCAGAGTTCAAGGAACTACTGTTTCTCAAAATAGTAAGGACAAGACTCTTGATGTGGCAAAGTTCAAGGTAGAGCTATCAGAAATGATCATGGGAACTATAAGTCCTGCTAGGATAGTTGCTTATCAGGACAACGACCTGCTGTTTGTGTGCAAGGACATTTCCAGACATGCTCGGAGTACGCATGAGAAGCTTTCTGAATTGGCACAGAAGTATATGGTGGACATACAAAAATCAAAGACATTACAGAAACCATACAGAATAGACTTTAGTGACAGAGACACTGACAACATGAGACCATTGTGAATGAGTTTGCAAATCAAGAGTTATTAGCCACTCTGAGGAAATGGGGAGAGTTGGAAAAGTGGGAAGGAAGATGAGCTAAAAAGAAGGAAGCAAAGAGAGTTGCAATGCAAATGTTCCCAGTCATTGAAGATGATGGAGGCGAAGGAGTAAAAATGCTCCCTATGAGAGAGTTTCTTGGAGGAGGGTATGTACATGTTCCATGGACAAGACCAGATATCTTGTTCTTTACAAATGATTTCCCGAGATTGAGAGAAAATCCAGTCAACTGGTACAAACAAGTTGAGAGGTTTGTGAAGGTTTCGAAGGTTTTGGAAACTCTGTTTGACATTGTAGTTCCAAGTAGTCTGTGTGCGGAATGTAAAATTGCTATCGATTGGCCTGAGACAGAACCTGCTAAACATCCACGAACTGGTACACCATCACCTGAAGTAATGAAGAAATACAATCAAGCCATTACCTCTTTGAAAGGGAAAATCTCTCCTAAAGAGATTGATTGGGTGAAGATTGACAGGACAACACAGGAATTGAAGGAGACTGTGCATGCCTAGTATGAACAGCTGTTGCAGGCATTTAAACAGTACAGTGGGATGGAGAATGTGTCAGGGAAGGATATGGGGCATTTCGTCTCTCGGTTTGTATATGGATTGAGACCTGAAATCATCAGCATTAAACAGCAGCATATAATTTGCTGGCAAAGCAAGCCTATAGATGAAATTCTCCGATACACCAAGTATTGTGGAAACGAACTTGAGAACAAGCATAAGAAGCTTAAGGAGAAGCTGATGATAGCTCAAATGAAAGCTGCTAAGAAAGGTTACAGTGGTGCTGGTGGTGATTTTACAAATGTGGTGCAGGAAGAATGTCAGTCGAATTTCGGAATACGAGGAGTAGTTGGAGGATAGCAGCAGGGAATGCAACCACAAGGTAGAGGTGTTTCAATCGAGATGATGAAAAAAACTAATCCGTGTCACATTTGCAGCAAATTCGGATATTGGAAGCGCGAGTGTCAATTTATTCCTCTTAATCAGATAAATGGACAGGTTCAACAGGTCGGGAATGCACAGTCACAAGGAGGTAACATGGTAGAGAGTCAGCAAACTCATAGGCAGAGAAATCAGAATCCAAACATGCCCCAAGCCCCAATGCCTCAAATAAATGGTCAGGTTCAGAAATATAATTCAAGCAAAGGATTTCACACAAATGCTCAAGTCGATCCAAACCAGAATGTGGCCCAACAATATTTGATGCAGATTGATGACACAGATTCAGACATGTCCCAATTACGGTGCCTGAGGGGGGAGGAGCAATGTGCGCTTGGTGCATCCTTGGAGGTAGATGAAAGTAGTCCCTACGTGGATGGCAAGGTAAATGGGACTCCAATCTCATTTCTTGTTGACACTGGTACTACCCATTTCACTGTGAGAACAGCGAAAGTTCCAAACCTACCCCTCTCAGGAGAAAGAATCCAAGTCGTGGGAGTTTCAAATCGATTAATGTCCAATCTATTAACAAAACCTATACCAGTTCAAATTGGGTCCTTTGAGGACTTACATAAATTCATAGTGAGATTCAAGCCCAGTAAATCTGTTAGGACGAGACTTGCTGTGCAAGCTCAACTGCTCAATTTACTGCACACCGAAAGGAGCTTAGTTCCATACTAATCATGAGGAAATTGTTTTTAAATTGGCTAAACAAAATTCTGAAGTTGAAGTATTCTTTCCCATACTAACTAGTGATGATTTACCTTTGGAGTTGAGAGATACTGTGTCACCAGAGGTTTGGGTTTTTACTGGAAAAGACATTGGCCTAATCAGAGGTGTGGCTCCAGTACGAATTACTGTGAAGCCCAATGCTGACTTTCCTCGAATACCTCAGTACAATCTGAGTCCAGAAACTATTGCAGGGATTACACCATTAATTGAATCAATCATTGAGCAGGGAATTCTAAAGGAAATCATGGGGAGTCCATGTAACTCTCCTATCATGGGTTTGCAGAAACCCAGTGGAAAGTACCGGATAGTTCATGATTTGCGCCGAGTTATTCAGATTGTAGTTCCATGCTGTCCTGTTCTGCCAAAGCCAGCTGTGATTCTTTTCCAGATTCCATGTGAAGCTGAATGGATTTCTGACACTAATTTGTGTCAAGCCTTCTTTTCCATTCCATTGCATGAGGACAGTCAATTTTTATTTGCTTTCTGGCTCAGTAATCGTGTCTTAGCTAGTTGCCGAGTCCCACAAGGGTACACTGAAAGCCCCTCAATTTTTAACCAGATCTTGAAAAAGAATCTGGAGTCATTAGTGATGCCAAATCACTCTGCCCTTGTTGAGTACATTGATGACCTGCTGGTAGCGTCAAGTACTCAGGAGGCTTGCATTTGCAATACCATTGCATTATTAAATCATTTGGCAGAGAATGGACATAAAGTGTCACCATCCAAATTGCAGTTTTGCAAAAGGGATGTTCTGTATCTAGGACACCACATTGAGAAAGGATCCAGAAAGGTGTCACAAGATAGAGTTAAGGTTGCGCATTGTCAGTGCTGGCTCAAATGCATGGTACTGCGCGTAGACCTGTGGCATATTTTTCGGCTACTCTTGAACCCGTAGCTGCTGCCTTGCCTGGATGTCTTAAAACTGTTGCTGCAGCATGTGTGAGCTTGGAACAGAATGAGAGCATTGTGATGCGATATCCGTTGAGAGTGCATGTGCCACATTCTTTTGAGATATTGCTTACTCGTATTCAAATGCAACATCTCACTAGCAGCCGTCTCACCAAATATGAACAGATCATTTTGGGAGTGGAAAATGTAACTCTGATGAGATGTACGAGTTTGAATCCTGGGACTTTGATGCCTTTGCCTGGAAATTAGATTGTGGTTGATGAAGCAGATCATGATTGCTTGGATGTGACTGAGTTGTGCACAAAGCCAAGGCTGGATATCTTAGATACTCCGTTGCCTGAATCGGATAATGTGTTGTTTGTTGATGGTTCTTGTGTGCGAGATGCAGGAGAGAATCTGAGAGCTGCGTACGCCATTGATGCGGTTGCAGGTATGGTTGAAGCTTCTTGGTTGCAAGGTGTGTTTTCGACTCAGGTGGCTGAACTAGTGGCTCTGACTCATGCTTGCATTATTTCTGACCAATTGAGGGTCACCATCTTCACCGACAGTCAGTACGGATTTGGAATCGTACATGACATAGGGCAGTTGTGGTCACAGCATGGGTTCATGATGTCATCTGGATCCAGCATTCGAAATGGGGAAAGTGTGAGGAACCTTCTGCTGTCATTACAACTGCCTGCCCAAATTGCCGTGATGAAGTGTGCTGCCCATTGGTAGGGCAATGATTATGTCACAGTCGGCAACCCCTATGCGGATGAGCCTACGCGCTATTGCGCTCTAAATTCTTACACCTTCCATGGAGATCCCTTACGAGAGAACACTGATGTCACTGATTGTAGGCTGCTGTTGTCAACTGTAGAGACCTGGAAGGAAATGGAGACATTGCAGGATGAGGTACCAGATGTAGAGACACAGGGATGGATAAGAGCAGGTTGCACTAAAAGACAAGAAGATGAGGTCTGGATATACACAGATGGGAGACCAGTACTACCGGATAGTTTACACACCAGTATCATGGTCCTGCACATGTTGGGAGGGATGCTATGATGCGTCTCTTTCGTCTGACATGGTTTAAGCCCCGATTCAGAGCAATAGCAGAAGCCTTTTGTCACCGGTGCATAATGTGTCAACAGCAAAATCCAGGCAAAAGAACACTAGTTACAATGAGTCATGTAGGAAGATATGGAGGACCATTTAACAGAATTCAACTCAACTTCATTGAGATGCCTCCTTTCAATGGTCTGAGATACATTCTTGTAATTGTACGTATTTTCTCCCGGTGGGTAGAGGCTTACCCCACACGGTGGAATGACAGTTTGACTGTGGCCAAGCTGTTATTGAGTGAGCTCATACCGTGTTTTGGATTTCCTATTTCTTTGAAATCAGACCGAGGGACACACTTTAATAATGAGGTCCTAAAGATGTTATGTGCAGCATTACAAATTGATCAGAAGTTACATTGTGCTTACCGTCCAGAAGCCTCTGGCATAGAAGAGCAAGTTAATGGAACATTAAAGTCCAGGTTGGCAATAGTGTGTGCTTCAACATCTCTGAAATGGCCTGATGCTTTGACTCTTGTTGATGAGTTTGAGAAGTACTCCAGACAGGAGAACGGGACTGTCCCCTCATGAAATTATCATGGGAAGGGCTATGAGACAGCCTGCAGTCCCTGTGAATCAGCTAGTCAATATAACAGATTATTTGGTGCTCGATTATTGTAAAGGACTGGCTGACATGGTACGTTCTGTCTCAGCAGTTTGGGGAAGATGCACCTTTGCCTCAACAGGAGCAGTGCCACGACCTCAGTCCCGGTGAGTGGGTCCTGGTGAAGAATCACATACGCAAGTCATGCCTGGAACCGCATTGGCATGGGCCATTCCAAGGGATTCTGGTAACCACAATTGTTGCCAATTGTGGTGGACTTCCAAATTGGGTGCATGCTGCCCATACTCGCCGAGTCCCATGTCCCCTTGAAGATATAGTGCCTGTTTCAGATGTGCCAGTGGTTACAGTGAGACAGCCATCTCAGGATACCAAACTGTAGAGGGGGCTCCACCTACTGGGGCTCATAGCACTGGTCCTGAGGAGGGTCAGAGAGAGTCAGTTCTTGTGGGTACAAAAGGGTCACGAGAGGAAGAGCTTACTAGCAAGAGATTGACCTAAACGAAGGGAACAGTGCATCTGAAACACGAGTAGTAAATGAAGACCGTTGGCCCAAAAGAACAGACAGATTGAGACGCATTCTAACTGAAGGCAGAGTACCACGAACAATCACAGAAGTCTCTAGTCAGTCGGAACAAAGCGACTGTGATGGTGAAGGACCGTCAGTGAGAAAGTCCAAAAGAGCAAAGATACCAAGTTGCAAATAGCCTGCACCAGAGTGGGCTTAATTGGCATTAAATGATTGGGAAAACGCAAATCATGCCTTTTGTTTTAACAATTCAAGCTCATATGAACCGCCTTGAGAGACTATTGTGCTCAAATTGAACTTTCCAAACAAAGATGAAGTCAATACAAAGAGAAGGAAGTACAAAAATCTATACAATCTATGAAATGAATCTACAAAGCTGTGAGTAAATGCTGAAAGCAATAAACAAGTTCCTAATTTGCATCTGTGCTGCAACGCTGCTAACATCTCGACAACTTCGACGAAGACGAAGACAACCAACACACTGAACCCTCACCAACCACCCCCGACACCCGGAAACCAGCGAATGATGACTGGACAGCCCTCACCACCGAAGACACACTGAAGACAATGAAGTCAATCCACTCAGGGGCCCCCACGGACCCCTACCCCCACCACATCTTCAACAGAGCCGCCGACACCATCGCACCCATGCTCCGCCACACCATCAACCGCTCCCTGGCGACCGCCTCGTTCCCCAACGACTGGAAACACGCCGAGGTCAACCCCCTCCTAAAGAAACCCTCAGCGGACCCCACCGACCTCAAAAACTACAGACCCATCTCCCTGCTCCCGTTTCCAGCAAAAGTCATTGAGAAAGCCATCAACAGCCAACTCGCCACATTCATTGAAGAACACAACATCCCTGACTCCTCCCAATCCGGCTTCAGAAAAAACCACAGTACGGAAACCGCCCTCCTCGCCGCAACAGACGACATCTGCACCCTACTGGACAAAGGAGAAACAGTAGCCCTCATCCTCCTCGACCTATCAGCGGCGTTCGACACAGTCTCCCACCGCACCCTAATACGCAGACTCTACGACGCAGGAATCCAGGACAAGGCCCTCGACTGGATCTGCTCCTTCCTCTCCGGCAGGACGCAGCGGGTCAGACTCCCCCCTTTCCTCTCGGACCCCACACCTACCACCTGCGGAGTCCCCCAGGGCTCCTCCCTCAGCCCGACGCTCTTCAACGTCTACATGGCTCCACTTGCCCCCATTGTCAGAACCTACGGACTCAACATCGTGTCATACGCAGACGACACCCAGCTCATCCTCTCCCTATCCAACGAGCCCAACACCGCCAGACGCAACTTTCGAGAAGGCATGGAAGCCGTCGCCAAATGGATGAAAAACAGCTGCCTACAACTAAACACCAACAAAACAGAAGTACTCATCATGGGCCCAAACCCTGACGCCTGGAACGACACCTGGTGGCCCCCCGCCCTCGGAAACCCGCCAACCCCCACAGACCACGCACGCAACCTGGGAATCATCCTGGACTCCGAGCTCAAAATGGACCGCCAGATCAACTCTGTCTTGTCTTCCTGCTTCCACACCCTCCGCCTCCTTCGTAAGACCTTCAAATGGATCCCCCTCGAACACCGAAAGACAGTCACTCACGCCCTGGTCACCAGCAGACTCGACTACGGCAACGCACTCTACGCCGGAATAAACAAAAACCTCATCCGCAAGCTACAGAGCATCCAGAACGCCGCCGCAAGACTGGTCCTCAACCTGCCAAAACACTGCCACATCTCCCAGCACCTGCGCACACTCCACTGGCTCCCCGTCGAGATGAGAATCACCTTTAAGATGCTCACCCATGCACACAAGGCCCTCCACGGCACCGGACCAGCATACCTGAACAGCCGACTCAAATTCCACGCACCCCAAAGGACCCTACGATCAGCCCAGCTCTCCTACGCCGTGGTCCCCCGCACCAGAAAGACCAGATCGGGAGGCCGCTCCTTCTCCTTCCTCGCGGCCAAAGCATGGAACGCCCTTCCGCTCCACCTCATACAGACAACATCGCTCCCCATCTTCGCAAGAAACCTCAAAACCTGGCTCTTCGACAGACCCCTCCTTGATGGAATGGAACCTGCACCCCCACCCCTAGCGCCTTGAGACCCTTACGGGTGAGTAGTCGCGCTTTAACAAACTCCTGATTGATTGATTTAAAATTTTTAACAAAGTCGTGAGGTCTGGTTCTAGAGAAGTCATGGATCCAAATCTGGCATCATTGAAATGCAAACACATAAGTGCATGTATACTTGCTACATTTTCTTTAATTCTTGTCACATTTCTCATAATTCTGAACTTACCTCATCATGTGTATTTAGAAAAAGCTAAGCCTACTTCTGTTCCTAAAGCTTAATTAGAAAATAATAATGCACTAAGCATGTTAGCTGTTAGTTACATGGAGATCAGTCTACTAGCGATTTCTCATTGAATGTATTTTGCAAACTATTGTATGTATGAGTATGTTGAAACCATGAATGCACGGAATTGTTATTTGTGATTACAATTACCCACTTCGGTTTCAGAAGGGGTTACATACCACCATTTGCCTGCTATTTACGGAATCTCTTGCAGTGTACTAACTAGTCTGTTTTTATTGCAAAGGACAATTTCAGTATTATTATTCTAACCATGACCTAGTCTTTTCTGAAGTGCTTATTAGAAAACACTTAAATCTTGTGCCTGATACACAAACTGCTGAAATGATAGGGATTTGTTTTAATCCACTCGAAGCTTAGACATTGCTTATGCACATCAAGACAATTTAACATGCCTTCTACATAGAGTGGAAAAGGAATTTATAGATTCATTCGAAAACAGACATAGAGATATTATGGGAAGAGCTGCAAATCACAGGCGCTTAAAGAGGCTGAACTTAAACAGACAGGAACACCAGCTGCAATTGCTTTAAACTGGCAACATAGAGGAAAGCTACGTATATTGCGGCGTAAACCTGAATATAGTAATAACTTTGTTGGTTCCAGCGAATGTGACCACACTTTCCTAATGGTTGGTGGTTGGGGATTATATCTGGGAGGTGTAAATCCTGTATTTCCAGGGATTATCTACATGTGTGAAAAAACGCCTATTACAGGCTGCCTAAAAATGGCATGGATCTTGCTACATGGGAATAGTTTTTCCAAAAATGTATCATGTGGATCAATCTGACGAAACCAATGAAGTGAAACATTCCCGACTCAAAAGGGGTGCTAGTGCTACTGAAATAATAGGGGATATATTTGGTGCAATAATTCCATCAGTTGGAGTGATACTGAATTCTCACAAAATTCGGAAACTTTCTATTGTGGTTGACAAATTGTCAGCTGATACTGTGGGTGGGTTCCTAGCCATAGATACTGAAATGATTGCTATGAGATCTATGGTGCTTCAAAATTGTCTTGCCTTAGACATCCTCCTCGCAAAGGAAGGTGGAGTCTGCCGAATGCTGAAGGTATATTCATGATAAAAGCAAAGATTTGAAAGGGTATATTACCAACATTACACACCTGGAAAAGGATTTCTACGGATTAAAAGCTGATGGTGCTTGGGAATCAATTGGGAAAGGATTTTCTGCAATGGGAAAATGGTTTATTAACCTGGGAAGTGGATTAGTGGGACAGATTTTGAAACCCAGACTAACAATTGCTGCTTGCATACTAATGCTAAGGATTCCTATCAAAATATACAGATGCATGAAAACAAAGAAAGAGACAAGAGGGGTGAAGAGAAAGAGAGCTGAGACAGAATTAGAAGATAAACAATGTCGGTACTACGAGATTAAAGCCCCTGAACAATCTAGACTAAAACTAATGAGAACAACAGAACTATAAAGTGACATTAGATGGGATAAAGATAAGAGTGTGATGGCTTGATTCACCATCAAAGGGGAATTGTTGGAGAGGGAATCACAACTTTTAGTGACATGGAAAAACAATTGTGACACTTTCTGAGAGAAAATAATAAACGTGCACCAACTACACGTTAAAGAAAACATGACAAAATATGAAAATTCTTAATTACTGCATCGTAAAAGCATGCAGAAGAGATGCAGCCTAGATGATATTATTCATTTAAATAATATAGACTGTGATTTACTAATTGAGAAAGAACCATATTTTATTAACATGTGCTAGAAACGTGTAAAGGGCGAACTCTCACGTTATGAAATGTACCTCTTATTATTTACTTTATATCATTTATATGTGTAATAACTAAACAGAATCTATCAAATATTATGATTAAACCTGATTATAATAGTACATTTTACTAAAATCTATCTTATGTGTGTAAACGGGTGCATCGAAATGACAAAAGAGAAGTAGGTGTTATACATTCCGATTTAATGATGCATCCATGAAACTTTCAGAGATTGTATTTCACATAATTACAAATGTTATTCACCTGAAACGATGCTCTGAATTTATGTTATGATATATATTTACACGTTGGTACATTCTAAAAATAGTAGTGCACCATACTGACACGTGTTATTTGTAGCCATACTAAATGATTTCAGGGACATCAGACTTATACTAGAATCGTGTCTTTATAAGTTTTATGAATATATGATTAATACTTCTATATATTTTATGTTATAATAGCCTCAATTAATGGGGACCTGACTGCAAACGTGAAGTTTGTTGACTTGCTTAATTGACTACTCATGAGAGAGTTCCTCAGTACAACCAATAATGCGGAACAGTGTTTTCTTTCCTGAGTTCTCATGTACAGTACAAGATATTTTGCTAAATTTTTCGTTACAGTCCAGTACATCTGCCTGGGAAACTGTCCTCTTGAACTCACTTATGTGCTCTTGCTAAAAGAAGATTGTTTAGAGGTTTCATATACTGGATTTCTTAAGGACTGCGTAATCGTACCACCTATTTCTCTCCATTTTGTGTCTTCTTTATGTCGCCGGACACTCATCCTATACGAACTGACCAATGAACTGAGTGGTCTGACCAGATGAGAGTGACTCCAGGAATGTCACCCCTGGAACTTGTAACATATAATATTGCCCGATTTAACTGACAGCGCGGCCTGGTTCTCTGCACTGAATGGACTGGCTGGCTGGCTGGCTACTTCCTTACTTACGGATTCTTGCACATATACTGATACGGACTCACCTGGCTTCCTTTCCGAATTGACGCATACGCTGTGTGCGCTTGGTGGTCTCTTCCTTCTTGGGAGACTGCTTGAACTGGCATGTTTCATGTCCCTTCCTGAAATCTTAAGCTATTGGTATCTTACTAGAATCTGATCTATTTGTCCTATAACATGATGTAAATTTACTGATGCACTTGCCTTTACTTAAACTTCGATAAACTAAACTAAATTACAATACTTACTCAACTATCATGATTTATTCCTATCCAAGCGATTGTGTATTCTTAATTGTGTTTATTAATGATCAGGAGAGATCATATTAGAGAGATCTCAGAGCATCAAACACTAATGCTATTATTCTGTATAGCCTTAACTGAACTCTTGGTTTGTATGAATCTGGCTCGCCTACGTTTCTTCAGGAGATTTAGGCTTGCAGTGATAATCCTTTACCTTTACAGTATTGTTCTGAGAATATGATTTCTAATTTGTAGTCTAGTTATCAAATTCCTGGTTCTCATTGGATGACTGTTTGGACTGCTTATATCCGACCCCTCTCAGCCCGAAGCAAGGTCCATCGGAGAACCAAAAGAGTGGTACACGTTAAAAGTAAGAAAATTATGGGGCCAGCAACTCTGCAACACTACTCAAGCCTCACCGCCCAAGGAAGCAGTCACACGTCTCTGCACGCAACTCGTATGCTGCAGAACACGCATGCTCTAAGCCTGATGGCGTCTCGAGGTACAGAGCCCTCGCTCCCAACGTTCAACCAACAACAAAAACTAGCAGTACATTTCTTTAGTTCCTTTTATGATGATTTCCTAAAATATACCATTATAATGACCCTCATATTTCAGCCCTTCAAGACCCAATCTTTAATTTGTAGACCTACGCATACCAGAATGTAAACCTTCACTTTCTACAAACACCCTTCATAAGTCCTATTTGGTGACTTAATTAACATAAACCCTTAAGCACACTGTTGCCACACACCCAAAAAAATGCTACTGCGCGTGCTTGTCGTGGATCCTTTTTCTTGAGTTACTTGTAGCGTGTTCCACATTCGTTGCTGGATTGTCCCAACTCCTGTTATTTTGCATGTTGAGCGCAGGAAAGTCTCCTCAAGATCGTCGCCAAAAATGTGTAGTATTCTAGTCCACACGTTCAGGTAATGAAGTAGACGAGGTAGACGTAGCTGAGTAAAGTAGTAGGTTTATTAAGTCCATAAGTAAGATAACAGGAAGCAGAGGTCTGGAACAAGCAGCCCCACCAGGAGCAGCCTACTAGCTGCTCAGCCCATCTCCCAACTGACCACACTCACACCAGGCACACAAGCATTCCATCCATGTCAATCACACTAACATTCTAGCCGGAACACTCACACTGGCTGAGCAGCTAGTTGCAGAGGTGTAAAGAAACATATGTATAAACCTGAGGATACTACACCATAGTAAATGAATTCTTTATCCCAAAATACAACATACTTACACATCAACAACCAGACACAGGTATTGTACTTACCTGCTCGAGTGGCTGCCAAAAAAGAAGAAAGATGGCAGAGGGTTCTGCCCTTTTATTAGGATGGAATTTTTGATGTTAAGTGTTCTAAAGTTCTTTAAAGAGGCTGCTGAGTGGTAGCAATTAAAGGAGATTGCAATAATTTTAGCCTCCGGTCTTGACAGAAAATCTCAGACTGCATCCCTCTGGCTGCAATAATGAGTGTTAGCCCCCGAGATAGGGAATAACCGTGCAGACCTGGAATTACCTCTTCCGCACAGTTATTCTTCATTCTGTGGAGTTTTCAACTCCTATTTAGCTCCTGCTCTGAGAAGCACCTGCCCGGACCTACATGCCGTGTTCCCAGGTACATTTTCTTACCGAATAAAGTCACAGACTGCACTCTCACAGCTGGTAATCCTGGGTGCAAGGACCCTGGGCCCTTGAAATGAGATGGAGCGCTGTCCCCGGACAGAGCAGTAACCACCCCGAGACACCACTCCCCTGATTCGTGATCATACCCCAAATCATCTGCCTTTTCAGTGCTCGTCAGTGGAGTTGTTAAACTCCTCTGAGAGTTTTTGAAGTCTATGCCTTATCTGTTCCAAATTGTTGGCATGTAAGATGTACCTTCAGTCAGAAGCACTTGATTTCGTTTTTGATTCAGATCTGTGCAGTCACTTGCAGTCAGAAATGTTACTGCATTTATGTGCACGAGACATCTCCAGAATGCCATTATTTGCTATGTGGAGTCACTGAACCAAGGTAAATCCATGGGAACAGTAAATAAGTGCAGTCATCCTAGTACTACACATAGTGTAGGGGACCGCCTACAGCACTCTGTGGAGGGGTACCTCTAGAGACCCAATGGAGGGGACCACTAGAGCATCCAATGGAGGGGTACCCCTAGAGACCCAACGGAGGGGACCACCAGAGCATCCAATGGAGGGGTACACCTAGACCCAACGAAGGAGACCACCAGAGCATATAATGGAGGGGACCACCAGAAGATCCAATAGAGGACTACCCCTAGAGATGCAATGGAGGGGGCCACTGAACATCCAATGGAGGGGTAGCCTTAGAGACCCAATGGAGGGGACCGCAGAGCTGCCAATGGAGGGATGCCCCTAGACACCCAGGAATGGGCCAACCAGAGCATCCAATAGAATGGTACCCCTAGAGACCCAATGGAAGGGACCACCAGAGCATCCAATGGAGTGGTACCCCTAGAGACCCAACGGAGAAGACCGCTAGAGCATACAATGGAGGGATACCCGTAGAGACCCAACGGAGGAGACCACCAGAACATCCAATAGAGGGATACTCCTAGAGACCCAATGGAGGAGACCACCAGAGCATACAATGGAGGGGCATCCCTGGAGACGTGACAGAGGGGACCACAGAACATCCAATGGAGGGGTACCCCTAGCGACTCAAGGGATGGGACCACAGAGCATCCAATGGAGGGATACCCCTAGACAGCCAGAAATGGGACTACCAGAGCATCCAATAGAGGGGTACGCCTAGAGACCCAATGGAGGGGACAACCAGAGCATCCAAAGGAGGGGTACCCTAGAGATGCGACGGAGGGGACCACCAAAGCATTCAATGGAGGGGTGCCTCTAGAGACCCAATGGAGGGGACCATCAGAGCATCCTAAGGAGGGGTACCCCTAGAGACGCGACAGAGGGGACCACCAGAGCATCCAATAGAGGGGTACCCCTAGAGACCCAACGAAGGGGACCACCAGAGCATCCCAAGGAGGGGTACCCCTAGAGACGTGACGGAGGGGACCACCAGAGCATCCAGTGGAGGGGCACCCTTAGAGACTAAAACGGGGGAGACCACTAAAGCATACAATGGAGGGATACCCCTAGAGACCCAACGGAGGAGACCACCAGAACATCCAATAGAGGGATACCCCTAGAGATGCAATGGAGGAGACCACAGAACATCCAATTGAGGGGTACCCCTAGAGGGGACCACAGAGCATCCAATGGAGGGGTACCCCTAGAGATCCAGGAATGGGACAACCAGAGCATCCAATAGAGGGGTACCCCTAGAGGACCAATGGAGGGGACCACCAGACCATCCACCAGGTGCCACAGACGGCCCCCCGCCCCCCAGAAACACCAGCCAGCCCACCATCTCCAACTGGACACCGATCACGGCCGAAGACACTGCCTCGACCATGAAAAGCATCCACTCGGGTGCCCCCACCGACCCCTGCCCCCCTCACCTCTACCACAGAGCTGCGGCCGCCATCGCACCTGAACTACAATGCACCATCAACACCACCTTCAAAACAGGCACCTTCCCAGACGACTGGAAGCGCGCAGAAGTCAGACAACTGCTCAAGAAGCCCACAGCTGACCCCACCAACCTCAAGAACTATCGGCCCATCTCGCTCCTCCCCTTCGCAGCCAAAGTTGCAGAGAAAACAGTCAACAGGAAACTGACACGATTCATTGAAGAGAACGCTGTCCTAGACCCGTCCCAATCCGGATTCCGAAGCAACCACAGCACAAAGACCGCCCTACTCACCGCCACAGACGACATCCGCACCCTCCTGGACCAAGGCCACTCCGCAGCCCTCATCCTACTCGACCTATCAGCGGCCTTCAACACCATCTCCCACCGCACACTAGTCGCCAGACTACACGAGGCAGGCATACAAGGAACAGCCTTGGACTGGATCCGATCATTCCTCACCGGAAGAAGCCAAAGGATCAGACTCCCACCCTTCCTCTCCGACCCCACGAAAATCACCTGCGGAGTCCCACAGGGTTCATCACTGATCCCCACCCTCTTCAACATCTACATGGCCCCCCTCGCAGCCATCGTCCGACAACACGGCCTCAACATCATATCCTACGCCGACGACACCCAGCTCATCCCCTCCCTCACCAAAGACCCCACCACTGCCAAACTCAACTTCCAGAAAGGAATGCAAGACGTCGCAGTCTGGATGACCAACAGCTGCCTGAAGCTCAATGCCGAGAAGACAGAACTCCTCGTCCTCGGTACCACCCCTTCTGCATGGGACAGCACCTGGTGGCCGACCGCCCTTGGAAGCCCACCTACCCCCTCAGACCACGCCAAGAACCTCGGCATCGTACTCGACTGATCACTCACCATGAACCGACAGGTCAACGCCGTCACCTCCAGCTGCTTCAACACCCTCCGCATCCTCCGCAAGACCTTCAAGTGTATCCCCCCTGTGTCAAGGAAGACAGTCACCCACGCACTCATCACCAGCAATCTGGACTATGGAAACGCACTCTACGCCGACATCAACAAGTCCCTACTCCGCAAACTCCAAACGATACAGAACACCGCCGCCAGACTCGTCCTCGGCATCCCCCGACACGAACACATCAGCCAACACCTACGAAGTCTCCACTGGCTCCCAGTGGAGAAAAGAGTCACTTTCAAAATCCTCACTCACGCCTACAAATGCCTACACAACAACGGACCCAAATACCTCAACGACAGAATCAACTTCCACGTACCCAAAAGAAACCTCCGATCTTCCAACCTCGCACTGGCCGAAACCCCGCGCATCCACAGAGCCAGAGCAGGCAGAAGATCCTTCTCTCACATTGCAGCCAAGACCTGGAACGAGCTAACGGCAGACATCAGACGCGTCCCCTCCCTGAACACCTTCAGGAAGACCCTCAAGACCTGGCTCTTCGGCTAAACAGATCTGCGGAACCCCCCCACCTCAGCGCCTTGAGACCCTCACGGGTGATTAGTGCGCTTAAAATTCCCTGATTGATTGATTGAAAGGAGGGGTACTCCCTAGAGATGTGACGGAGGGGACCAGCAGAGCATCCAATGGAGGGATACCCCTAGTGACCCAATGGAGGGGACCACAGAGCATCCAATGGAGGGATACCCCAGACACCCAGGAATGGGACCACCAGAGCATCCAAAGGAGGGTACCCCTAGAGATGTGATGGAGGGGACCACCAGAACATCCAAAGGAGGGGTACCCCTAGAGACCCAACGTAGACCACCAGAGCGTACAATGAAGGGGTACCTCTAGAGACCCAATGGAGGGGACCACCAGAACATCCAGTGGAGGGGTACCCCTAGAGACCCAGGAATGGGACAACCAGAGCATCCAATAGAGGGGTACCCTTAGAGGCCCAATGGAGGGGACCACCAGAGCATCCAATGGAGGGGTACCCCTAGAGACCCAGGAATAGGATAACCAGAACATCCAATGAAGGGGCACCCCTAGAGACCAAAACGGAGGGGACCACTAGAGTATACAATGGAGGGATACCCCTAGAGACCCAACGGAGGAGACCACCAGAACATCCAATAGAGGGGTACCCCTAGAGATGCAATGGAGGAGACCCCAGAACATCAAATGGAGGGGTACCCCTAGAGACCCAATGGAGGGGACCACAGAGCATCCAATGGAGGGGTACCCCTAGAGACCCAGGAATGGGACAACCAGAGCATCCAATAGAGGGGTACCCCTAGAGGCCCAATGGAGGGGACCACCAGAGCACCCAAAGGAGGGGTACCCCTAGAGATGCAACGGAGGGGACCACCCGAGCATCCAATGGAGGGATACCCCTAGTGACCCAATGGAGGGGACCACCAGAACATCCAATGGAGGGGTACCCCTAGAGACCCGATGGAGGAGACCACCAGAGCATACAATGGAGCGGTACCCCTAGGGATGCGACGGAGGGGACCACCAGAGCATCCATGGAGGGGTACCCCTAGAGACCCAATGGAGGAGAACACCAGAGCAAACAATGGAGGGGTACCCCTAGAGATGCGACGAAGGGGACTACAAGAGCATCCAAAGGAGGGGTACCTCTAGAGACCCAATGGAGACCACCAGAGCATACAATGGAGGGGTACATCTAGAGACCCAATGGAGGGGACCACCAGAGCATCCAATGGAGGGGTACACCTAGAGACCCAATGTAGGAGACCACCAGAGTACACAATGGAGGGGTACCCTAAAGACCCAACGGAGGGGACCACCAGAGCATCCAAAGGAGGGGTACCCCTAGAGATGCGATGGAGGGGACAACCATAGCATCCAATGGAGGGGTACCTCTGGAGACCCAATGGAGGGAGACACTAGAGCATCTAATGGAGGGATACCCCTAGAGACCCAACGGAGGCCACCAGAGCATACATTGGAGGAAACCCCTAGAGATATAATGGAGGGGACCACAGAACATCCAATGGAGGGGTACCCCTAGAGACACAACGGAGGAGACCACCAGAGCATACAATGGAGGGGTACCCCTAGAGACCCAACAGAGACCACTAGAGCATACAATGGAGGGGTACCCCTAGAGACCCAATGGAGGAGACCACCAGAACATCCAATAGAGGGGTATCCCTAGAGACCCAATGGAGGAGACCACCAGAGCATACAATGGAGGGTTACCCGTAGAGAAACAATGGAGGGGTACCCCAGCGCATCCAATTGGGGAACTGCCTACAGCACCCAGTGGAGCAGATAACCAGAGCATCCTTTGGAGGAGTACCCTGCAGCACCGAATGGAGCAGGCAACCAGAGCATCCTTTGGAGGGGTACCCCTGCAGCACCCAGTGGAGCGGGCTACCAGAGCATCCTTTGGAGGGGTACCGGAACAGCACCCAGAGGAAGGGACCACCTACAGCACCCACAGGAGGGTACCACCTGTAGCACCCAAATGAAGGGGACCACCAGAGCAGTCAATGAGGATCACCCATAG
This sequence comes from Calotriton arnoldi, assembly GCA_963921515.1. Taxonomy (NCBI): domain Eukaryota; kingdom Metazoa; phylum Chordata; class Amphibia; order Caudata; family Salamandridae; genus Calotriton; species Calotriton arnoldi. The sequence goes on along the minus strand of CAWUFW010012266.1, from coordinate 231,189 downwards.
AGGGGAACTCCGAAGCACACAACAGCCAAGACAGCCTTCAATGAAAACCTTTTTTTTATTGATTTACTTGGGTTAATTGCTGACAAGTTTTACTGTTTTGCTTCTCCGTTACGAAAATCTCTACCTAGGCTCCGCAATGTATTCTGTTTTGACAAATAGATCAAGTGATGAAAAAATACACCATACTGCATCTTTTTGTACATTAATTAAGTTGTTAGCTTTTATCACAATTGATGTCCAATAATGTATCTTGTTAGCACTGCGCCCCACCCCCATGATGTGCATCAATCAACTGATTCGTCAATTGAGGTGTGCACATCACAAGCGGGAAGAGGTACGAAATGCCACGTGGTCCAGACAGCAAAAATCCTTCCACCGGTCCATCTGATCACAGGTTTAAAATAAACACTCAGATCTGCAGTGGTGAGCAGGGGCGAGGCCTTGGACACTGTTAAAAGTATGTACAAACTCTCACAGTCTGGCACAGACAACATCCAAATACCAACTGAACAAAACCCTCTCCTGAAGAAGTTCTGCAAAGGCTGGTCGTGAGGGCAGATTGGCAAGAGATCTGAATTCCCAGCTCAGGTCGGAGCCCCCTGCCGATGCAGCTTTGTGTTCTCTGTTCCAAATAAAAACCTGTGGCGGTCCCTTGTTGCCCCCCCTTTGGGTGTGCTGTAGAGGGAGATCCCATGTTTATTTATTTATTTAATTATTGCAGTTTTATATTGCGCGAACTTTACACAAAGGTGTCAGAACGCTTTACAAAAGAACCTGGTAAGTTACATAAGGAACACAAGATACACTAAGCACGCTAACAAGTTACATATATACAGTTACAAAGGTACACAAGAAAGACTGAGCATGCTAATAAGTTACATATATGCAGTTCCAAATCTAACTATTTACATATTTATAATGTAAAAAAAAAAGAAAAGTGTAAGTGTTAGGTTAAAAGCAGGAGCAAAATACATATTTACAAAGTTGACCTAATGTAAGTGCTAGATGACCGAAAGGGTCAAGAAATAAGTTGAATTATTCCAGGAAGTGCCTTTGGAGGAGGAGAGTTTTAAGATCAGTTTTGAAGGTCCGGAAAGAGGTGGTGTTTCGGAGGGATGAAGGAAGTGAGTTCCAGATTCTGGTCGCATTACCAGAGAAGGATTGAGCCATAAATCTTTCCCTTTGAAGGTAGGAGGTTCGAACAGTAAGTTTTCCGCATTGCGTGAAGATGTAGAGCCTTCAGAGATTTTGAGTTTATTAGCCAGATAGCGTGGGGTGGAGGTGTGCAACACTTTGTGGATGATACAGGCAGTCTTGTAAATTGACCTTGCTTCGATTGGAAGCCAGCGAAGAGACAACAGTAAGGGTGTGATGTGATCATTTCTTTTAGCCCCATATACGAAGCGAGCTGCTGAGTGGAGGATGGATTTTAGAGGAAAAAGGTGGGATTTGGGGAGGCCAGCAAGGAGAGAGTTGCAGTACTCCAATCTGGAAAGTACCAAAGATTGGACCAAGGTTTTTAGGTCTTGTTCAGGAAAGAAGCGCCGAAGCCCCCAGAGAAGGCGCAGTTGGTAGCGAGCATTCTTGGCGATGGAATTGATATGGGACTGTAAGTTGAGCCTTTTGTCTAGGATGACGCCTAGAGATTTGGCACTGTCAACAATGATAGGTTTGTTGTTGAGAAAGTTCAGATGTTCATCCAAGATTGGATAGGAGGAGGAGATAGTGAGGTCGAGAGGAGAAGGAATTCTGTTTTGGAAGGATTCAGAATTAGTTGATGAGTTGACAGCCAGTGGTGGATGGATTTGAGAGTGGTGTTGAGGATTGAAATGTCATGAGTGGAAGATACCTTTAGGTAGATTTGGGTATCATCCGCATATAGGTGATAATGGATCCCAGATTTGTTTAGGAGATTACCCAGCGGTTCAATGTAAAGGTTGAACAGTGTGGGTGCGAGGATCGAGCCTTGAGGGACTCCTTGTCCAACAGCCATTGAGGTGGAGAGACAATTTGCTATTTTGATCATCTGGGATCTGCCTGAGAGGAATGATTCAAACCATTTGAGCACTGTGCCTTCAAAACCCATTCTTAGCTTTAAAGTGTTCAGAAGAGTGTTGGGATTAACAGTGTCAAAGGCTGCGGATAGTTCTTTGGTTTCCTGGGGTGTGAGATTGTCGGGGCTCTCTGCTCCTCTGTGTATTCTGCAGATCTAACATATTACGTATAGAAATAAATGCAGAGTTCACGGGGAGGCATGATGAAGGGAAAGTGAGGGCAAGGGCGCCCGAATAGGAACGAACAGAGGGAAGCGAAGGCTGGAGAGGGGCACAGAGAGATGAGGGAAGGAGCGGAGGCAGGGGATACAGACACGAAGGGACACTTGGTGGGGGGGGTCGCAGGGTTTTGAAGGTGTACCGGCCTGTGAACCTCTCTTCTCTGCATCGGGGTAGTTTGTAAACACAGGAGTGCAAGAAAACCACTCCCCCCCTCTGCCGAAGAGCGATGGTGAATACCATCTCGGTTATATAGTCTTCAACTGGCATTGCCTTCCTGGTGGAATCTATAGATGTGTGTCAGTATGGATTTTATGCACAAATGCACTATTCACAGGCCTCCCATGGCCCCCACGTGCTCCAATGAATGCAGTTGTTCAACACTCTGCTGTGTGTCTTCGGGACTAGGAAATCTGATGCCACTGCAGACTTGGCGTCACTAAAATGGCTGTCACTTAAGCACACACAAAACTGCCTACATCACCGACATGAATCTGGATACAAATGTTATGAAATTACCAGGCAAAAATCTGACCCTAGCTAAAAGAAGCAAAGAACTAAGATAAAAGGCCCTTCCTAGAGGACATATATTCCCACCCTGCCCGGTCCCGCCTCTATCCATCACCCCTCCACACTACAAGTCCCCACTACCTTGCTCCTTACACTCTCACGTGGCATGGTGCCAACCATGACATCCCAGCCTCTACGTACACCTGTTCGTGTAGTTCCCAGGAATCCCCAGGACCTGCGCGTTTTGGATAACCTAAACTGAGGGGCTAGGTGTCTAAACCGATTCCGGACACCCCCACAGGATACACAAATGTGGAGTGTACCACAGATACCGATTACCACAGTAAGTTAGTCCATTCCATCCATGTTGTGTATCATGTATTCTTTATTTTTCACAAAAGTAGCATAGAAACAGCCAACGCATTTCATCCACTGCCTGTGGACTTCATCAGGGCTGAAAAAACATACAAAAACATATAGTGTATAATACAACATACAAATAAAAAATACAATACAACATGTATAAAGACCGCAATTAAAAAAACAGATAAGAAGCACAATTTTGCAAGGCACTACAAAACAGGGACGCTTTGAAATTCACATAATAAAGGGAAGAGTATAAAATAGAACTCAATTGTATTGGAATAAGAGGTTAAGATATAAAAACACACATTTAATATAGCAGGCCATTAGAGCGATCCACATGCCAAAATGAAAGAAATGTGTATATAAACCCAGAGAGGTCCAACAACACCTTGGCGCCGCTTTACCCATTGTACTCTCAGCCTTCCATGCCAAATGAAGAGTCAGAGAAACAGTGGAGAATATACACCAATAATCATTTATTATATACGCTTAGAGCAGGGCCCCGTCCGCACAGTCTCGAGACAGTGTTACAGAGGGAACTGAGAAACTGTAAGCATAACGATACATTATATATATTGCATGGTCAACTAATAGCACGCCCACAATGGAATTTTCCAAACAGATGTGGATGAACAGCGTAAACACAAAAAAACTTCTACTCTCCTATCTTGCACAGCTCAGGACACTTTCAAGGCCGTTCCACCCTGGGCTGTGATCAAACTGCCAGACAGGTGGGAGAAGGCCTTTGCCGAGAGGAAGCTATGCACTGGCACGCTCGTTACAGAAATTAAACTTAGCAAGGGGCATTTCTCAGAATCAAACATGATTAGTTTCGAACATTACTTAAAATTTCGCAAAAGAGAGAAAATGGCGCAGCGAATGCTAACTTATTCATGGTACTAAAGAGCATCAACAAGCATATTCTAACAGAACCACTCAATCAACCACGCTGTCATTGGCAAGTGCACTAGACCCGTAAAAAATACAAATAAAAAACGAATTCATCAAGCGGTCATAAGAACAGGCAGGTATTGATGGCAATCATAACACCATCCCACACTCCCAGCTCAATGTAACCCCTCTAACGAAAGTTGATAGCGTTTGCAGGCAGGGGACATAAACAACCATCAACCTTGGCGCCGCTTTACCCATTCAGTAAGCCAAGTATACTCGTAAGCGGCAATATATTATCTGTATAACTTGTGCAAAACTTACACCTTCACGAGCTCTTCTTGTGCTTTGGACATGTGTCAACCTTTATGTTGATGCCAGACTCATTGCATTGTGTATGTCTTCAGTCTGTTTCTTTAAGAATTGTAAGTGGCACCTGCTAGGAATGTTCAGTCTCCATGGTAGCTATTCAGTTTGATAAATTGAAGATTGTGTGCTGACCTAACTGGCTGGCACGTTGGTGGTGCGTGTATTAGAAGAAATAAACCTTTGTAGAAGCTACTGGAGTCCGCTTCTTAACATTGACGTCGAGTGACGCTTGATAGGGGAAAAGTGTGTCACCACCAACTCCCCTTTTAGATCCACAAGTGCAGCATTGTTTGGAAACTATTGCCATTTTTACCGCCAGCATCAGCTCTTTTTGTATGGCGTAACAGAGGACGGAGTGGCATGTGTAATGGTGGAAAAGAGGGTTTTCCTGAGGTAGAGTGACTCGTGGTACTGAAACCGTTACTGTGAGTCGCATTATTCAAGGTACTGAACAGTGGCCGTTACCTTACTCGCGACGACACGCTCTTCTGACCTCGAGGTTCTGTCTATGCTGTTTGCTGCCATAATTACTTCGGCTTTCTTTGGAATTCTAAGCGGCTGGAGGTGTGCACGTCATCCCGCAAGATAGAGGAGCGCCTATTTGCACTACTTGAGCATGATACATCATAACGTTGATGTCGTACAACGGACCTCCATTTGGATTGGGCAAAGTATGCTATTGCCAAGAAGCAAAGCACACATGATAAAGACATTGAATCAATTGATACATTTCAGTGCTCGGCAGAGTACCGCAACACTCCGGTAGCAGCATCTGTGAGGAGCGTTATTAGTGTTGACTTCTGGCCAGTTTAAAGCACTGTAGTAAATCAAGCTGCATAATATCATAAGCAAATACAACAGTTACACTTCGTGCCCTGCTCACCATGGCGCCAATGTAGTGCCGATCGCTAACGCACCCCTTGACCAGCTTTTATGCTGGAGAAGCAGCTGAGAGGCTTTTCAAGTGGATTTTCTTTTCCAACGTGCGGTTGGAGTTTGGTTTTTATGCGAGAAGCTATTTTTTTCTTTTCTTTTCCAACTGCAAGGAAATGTCCCAGAGACTCCAACTTCCTCATGTCCAGCAGGCTCCTTCTGGTCACTTTTCATGTGGATTTGGAGCTGGAAGGATCACTCTCCTTGTCTGCTGCATATATACCATTGGATTTAAGGACTTTGTATTTGAGATTTCACAAGTAAGTTCAGAAACTGTTGTACAATGGTGTTGTTTGTTTGATTGGGGGCATACACCAGGATTCGATTTTTTTAATTTATTGTGGTGGGTGGCCTGCAGTTTCAGTAGGAGCCTGGTTATTTTTTAGCATGTCATTTTTCTTGCTTTGTAAAGGAAAAATGTTGCACAGTTTAGTACATTTTCTCCATGTTTTTAAATAAATTTGCAATATTAATTTAATTCACTATGTGGCCTAGTCTGCCAATGAGCCTTCCAGCTAATAGGTCCAGTACTAATCATGGGGGCATGAAACAACTGTTTCTGAGGTGTCTGAATGAATGAATATAAGGATTTCTCAAGCGTGCAGCTACTCAAAAGAGTGTCCCAGCGCTGAAACAGAAAATAAGAAGACACAGGCTGAAAAAGTTAGAGGGTGAAAAGCCATGTCTGGTGTTGTTTTCTGAAAGGCCTCTAATTAGCAATATGATGTAGTCCAAGCGGAAGTCTGTTCCAGGCTTGAGGGCCTGGTAATTGAAACATCATTTACACCATGGATGGCATTGGATTAAATTACAAAATGTTTTTTGTGGGGGTATTTCACATTTATTTCGGCCAACTGTGTTTAGGTGGGGTAATATATTTGATGCCTTTGGAGGATGTGTGTTGATGTAAAATATTTTAGCCTGGTTAATTTTCGTTTTGGCATTGCTGAATTAATGCTGTTTTCTCCTGTGTTTCCATGCCTCCTTTCTTTGTTTGGCCAGTGTGTGAGTGTGTTTGCCATAGGCCACCATTTGTCTTTGTTCCTCATGCCATGTGGCCAAGGGGCATTTTTTTGTATAGGCCGTGTCCATAGGCCTGTATGTGTCCTTTGTTTTCCATGCCTCTTGCTTGTTGTTTGACCATGTGGCTGGGGGCCATTTTGTGTAGGCAGCCAGTGTGCTTTTGCCATAGGCCTGCATGTTTTCTTTGTTGTGGCCATGCCTCCTTGTTTTTGTGGTTGTGATCATGTGGCCGGTGGCCATTTTATGTAGCCAGCCAGTGTGCTTTTGACATAGGCCTGCATGTCTTCTTTTTGTGGCCATGCCTCCTTGCTGATTGTTGTTCTTGTGACCATGTGGCTGGCAGCCATTTTGTTAACCACCCAGTGTGCTTTTGCCATAGGCCTGCATGTCTTCTTTGTTGTGGCCATGCCTCCTTGCTGGTTGTTGTTGTGACCATGTGGCTGATGGCCATTCTGTGTAGCCAGCCAGTGTGCTTTTGCCATAGGCCTGCATGTTTTCTTTTTTGTGGCCCTGCCTCCTTACTGGTTGTTGTTGTGGCCATTTGGCTGGTGGCCATTTTGTGTAGCCAGCCTGAGTGCTTGTTCCATAAGCCTGCATGTCTTCTTTGTTCCCCATGCCTTCTTGCTCAGTGTTGTTGTTTGACCATGTGGCACTGGCTGGCAGCCATTTTGTGCGTCCAGCCAGTGTGCCTTTGCCATAGGCTTGCATGGATGGATGAGATATAAGTTTTAGAATATGTTTGAGGATCATTGTAGTATGCATATTAAGAATATGATTTTGATGAACAATGCTTATATATACATATAATATATGCATTTTTTTATTTTGCACCTCCAATAGGTTTCTTCTCATCTTCCTATGTAAACATCAGCAATTATTGATTGCTTTTTTAAGTATAATGTTTGTGTTATCTTTTTAATTTGGTTATATTAATGTTTTTCTTTATAATTTTTTTTATTTCTCTTATTTTAAATTTTTTAATGTGTTTATTTTTTATTTTATTTTAATGTTTTTTAATTAGATTTTTTTCCATTTAATTTTTTTATCGGTGGATCCAATATCTATCCATCAATCCACCATAGACGCACTGCTGGGCAACAGCATCAGTTTTTTAGGTATATAATTCCATTTACTCCTGGACACCCTGGCTGGGGTGCACTATTATCCCGGGGATGCGGAGAGGGATAGGTGCTGACACGAAGTCCGTGCTACAAAACCATAACACGCTTCAACATGGCTCTTCCGCGTCACCTGATGATACAAACTTTTGTCCTATCGTAGGTCGGACCCAGAAGAATACATGCACACTAGGTAGCCCTCAGGGGACACCAACACAGTGTGGGGTAGTTTGCCCACCTCATATATTTTCTGTCCTGATGAAGCGCCATGGATCCCTATGGCCAGTTGAGGCGCGAAACATGTCGACTTCTCTCTTTTTTGAAGGAGTGACCATAGTTAGGTCACTCTCCTGAGACAATAGGAGATTCCCCCTATCCAGTCTCAGCACCTTGACTACCAGGGTTCCTTTCAAACCCCAAGGTAGCATCCACCTTCCATAGGTTTTTATCCATGTAAGGACAATCCCCTCATTAAAGTATAGTGTAGGATTTCCCTTATCAGTTTTAATCCGTCGTCTCACACCCCACCACTTCACGTCACCTCACCCGCACTCACCATACGGCAGCCTCTTAAAAGATCTCCGCTAAAGTGACCCTTCGGGGGACCCATAGGGCATTGCAGCACCGGCCCGATGAGGAGCACCACCCTATGATGAAGCATGACATCCCCTAGGGGATGCGTGAGGGCACCATAAACAGTCTCATTGTCTGTCCCCACTCAGTGGAAGAGGTGTGGTGCAGCGGCCAGGGTGCCTGACTCCGGACCACGGGGTTCACAGTTCGATCCCCGGTGCCGGCGGCAGGTTAGCCCAGCACCATGTGACTCTGGGCAATAGCTTGCTTAATCTTCCCGAGGGCCCCCAGCGCCGGGACACCTTGCCGGAGGTAGCTGTGCTCTTTACAAATGCTGGTATTTCATTTCAGTACTCTGACCCAGGCACTCTCCACCTCTTCTTGAGAGACGGTGCCTCCCCTCTATTCTTTCCAGGAACATTAGCCCTTTGTTGGATTTTGGGGTGCACTTTAGACACATCAGCATCATTCATTTGTGTAATGATGATTATTCCATTTCCCCTGGACCACATTGCCTGCCATAGGCGCACACTAACCTCCATTTTTTAGGTCGAGCGTAAAGCGACCTTGCACTGTCGCTTAGCGACCTGTTGTATTTGCTTTGTGGAGTTCCAACTCCACCCATTGCTTGCCTTTGCTTTTCATTTGTCTATGTCAGTGACCTTTAAAAATGCTTGCTTGTTAGTAGTCAATCATGCCTCTTTGTCCCTCTTTTTTAGGTCAAGCTAGACAGTGCGTGCACTGTCTCTTCGAGACCTGCTGTAAGCTGTCTGTGTACTTCTAGTCGATCCCCTTTCTTGGCAATGCTTTTCATTTGTCTATGTCAGTGTCCTTTGAAAATCCTTGCTTGCTAGTGGTCAGTCCTGCCTCTTAGTCCCTCCTTTCTCTCTTCTGTTCCTCCCACAGAGCAAGGACTTAGTACTGTCTCATTACTCTATGGTTCTTTATCTGTTCTCTGGGGGACTCTTTTTTTAGTGGTTTCCTGCTCTGTTACTGTTTGCCTGTGTTTAGCTTCAGCGCCCTAGCTGCTTACATTCAAATATAGCATTCTTCCTCCAACCTCCTTTTAATGCCACAGTTGTATTACTGCTGCCTTTTTTACTGTTGTCTCCCCCACCGTGGCTCTTGCTCAGTTGCTTGTATTTTTTTATTAGGCTTTTTACACTTTTCGATCTCCATTATTTGGGCTTTTTCTAGTAGGATATTTCCTTGGTTTGGGCTTCCTTTTTTGGGGATTAGGCTTGTTTTTTAGGAAAGGCCTGCAAAGGGTTTACATCCCGCCCCCTCGTCTTACCTGCCTTTTCATTGGTTCCTGTGCGGGCAACATACTTTTCCTCCTGTGCTATTGGCTGTAGCATATTTTCCTGCATTGACCAAAGCTTGTTTAATTTACCTTTAATTTACATTTCCCCATATCGCTGCTTTTTTTGTACATTTGTAGAATTATATAGTAATTATATAGCGTGGGCATGGGGGTGATTACGTGATTTGCCCAGATTCACAGGATGGTGAGCCGCCGCTGAGGCGTGAACACTGACCCTCAGGTCCCGAGTCAGCTTTGAGGCAGCCCTCTTTAGAGGAGGGCCGGGGTAGAGGCGGGGCTGCTTTGAGGGATTGTTCCTATCAGTGTTGGTCTCCTTTGCTGTTGGAGATCCCATGCTCTCACCTTCAAGGATCGGAGCCATAACAGTTCTGTTTTATTTTCTGTTTTAGAACAAAGGCACCAGCCTCACTGAGAGGTTTCCCAAGGGGAGCAGGGAAATTCAAGCCAAATGTAGCCTGCAGTTCTCAAAGGCTGCTCTGCACGCCTTTCGCTCCATCTCTGCCTCGCCGGCTCTGCAGGTGTCCCCATTGGAGGAGGGGGTGGGGTAGAGCCAGGCTCGGCGCTCTGCAGGTTTGTTTCTTGTTTAACCCACAATCGTAACCATTGTCCTTTGGCACATCGAGTTGCTGCTCAGTTACACAGACTTGGAACTTTCTGATTATGATAGGAGAACGCATTTATTTTCAGTGGGTACTACAGTGAAATGCCTTCTGCCGTGATAACGACACTTTATTGTTGCTTAGACTAAGCTCTCAAGTTTCTCTGAATGAATGGGTGAATGATCATATTTGTACAATGCAGCCTTACAGCAAGGCGTCTCTAAGGTCTTTTCTTGTCTATTCCATTTCAAGAGGCAACATTTAAAATGTTTGAGGTCTGTGCGATATGGGAGCTGTATCGCATTGTCAAAGCTTTAATCATTTTGCAATAAATATACAGGAAAACTGAGGTAGTGCGGGCTGACCGACTCGTCCACGCAGGGGACCCTCATAAGAGGGCGGCCCCTTTAGTGCCACAAGATGGCACAATGGACAGTCTAGTGTTCGGTGACCCCTCGGGGTCCTGCAGGTCACTTCCGGCCGAGGTGGGGGAAGTGGAGAGGTATATATGCCTCCCCCGCCCACCTGGCGGCCTCTTTGACCCTCACCCTGACACCGTTTCCCTCCCTACCGCTTACCCGGCGTATCCAGGGTGGGGGGGGAAGGTTCTTCTAATCCTTTTATTTTGTGTTGCAGGCGGAGTTACAGGGCGATCCGGAGGCGGAAAGGTACTCAGGGGTACCCTCTTCAGGAGCACAAAGGGTGCTGAGGCCTAATATCCCCAGGAAGTCTGTGCGGTGGACCCTGGGGTGCGACGGCGCCCCGTCTGTCCCTACGGGCGGTTGGAAACCTGTACAACCGGGGGTCGCTTGAACGCTCCGCCCCTCGTAGGGGGCGTGAGTAAGAGGGTGGACCGATGGTTCACCGGAAGTGGGTGGGGCTATCCCCTCACCACAACCGCTAAACACCGATTGGCTAAGGCCACGATGCAAGTTGGCCCGTCAGGTGGTAGGCCGCTAGGGGCGGCTTGCCTTTGGATCGCCTGTAAGATAACCCACCATGTTGGCATATTTGGTATGCTAATAAACCTGCAGCAATTTTCCCACCAAAAGTTTGTCTTGTCTGCTTATTTATTATGTATGTATGTTGCTGTGGGAGGACTGGTGAGTGTTGCCGATATTGGCACTATGTGTTTTAAGTACACGAGTCGGAAAAGGTCATCTTGCCGCCTTATCTGTTGAGAACATGAGTGTTGTATCCTGAGCACAACCCAGAAGGAAACAGTAAAGCTGAGGACGTTACGTTTTTTTAAAGTACACCCAAATAAAACAATTAAAAAAAGGCACTGGCCTTCATGGCAGGCCTCTTTCTTTGACATTTTCTGCGATTAAATGTAGCGATCAGGGATTAGAAAAGAGAAGCTCAGGGCAGGGCCCTACTATTTTAATGACTGTGGTCTTGTTATGTTATACGCAAGTTGCACATTTTGTCTTGTGGATTGTTACCTGCCTTGTTATGTTGGCCTAGGCCTGGCTGCCATGCTGCTTTTCTTTGCGCACGTTACACTGAGCCGGGTCTCCCTCGCCCTTTGCTCGTGCCAAGTTCTTTTGCACTGTCTGCATTTTCTGTTGTTCACCTTTTGGGCTCAGTCTGCACAAACATGTACAAGGTCGCATAACAATGTATTTTGGTTCTTCCTGATATGGCCAGTCTCGCGCACCCAGACATAACATTAGGTGCAATTGCCATGAAGAATTTGATGTGCTTTTAATACTGTGGTTTACTAGCGCTTAACACACTTGGAGAAATCCCTTTCAGTGAGAAGAGCTATGATGTCCTGCTGATGTAATTCTCCATCTAGAGACTGAGGTATGGGGTTCGCTAGTCAAAGCCCAGAGGTCTTCTATTAGTATAATAAACTATCTTACTACAAGGGAGGGTGGTAATGTTATTTATACGTTTATCCACTGAGCTCTGAGATGCTTTCCCCGTTTGTATTCTATGGAATTGTAACCATGCTGCTTATATTGTTCATATGCATTATGCTATTAGTACTGACACGTGTACTGTACATTAGAGCACGTAAGTTAGAATAAACATTTTAACCTATCCAGTGTCTCTTCCTACGCACCTTGTGGACAAGTACGAGTGAGTGACGAAAGAGTGTTCTTGCTTCTGCGAGTCCTGAGATAAAGATACCGTGTTCTGGGTTGTCCAAACATTGGTGCTTTGGTACTAATGGGATGCTAAGCTAGTTGGGTTGGGGTTTTGGGTGCTACGGTATATGGTAGGCAAACCACTGTATTCCGGGGTCCTATTATCCTGTGCATAGCTCTGTGTATGTGCAGAAACCTTATGACATGGCGCGCCCAACGTGGGGCTGCTTATCTGCGGAGACGCTTGAGTAGTACTTGTGCTTGTCCACAAAACCCTCACGTACGCTTCCGGAGGCGTAAGTGACGGTGATACCTCCTATATTGAACGTTTTATAGGTTCTTTCAAGCTTGAAGTTATTAAAAAAGGTTACATAACAGACCCATTTTTGTGCTCCCTGTTAGGTTGTCGAATATAACTGTTTAGTCATGGCTGGTGTGGCGATTGCTGCACATAGTCGAGGAGCACTCCGAGACCACTTAGCTGTGTATGGAGTGCCCGATACTGGGGTCGAGTTGGTCTTTGTGGTTCAAGCCGATCCGGCTTATCACTTTGAAGTGTTTTACACTTGGATCACTTTTGAGGCGGTGGATGCAGGTGATAAGCTGTTTCATGAATATAAACCCACCGCTATTCCTGCTGCCTATCGACCCTATACTAATCTTGAAGTGCCTCTCACGGCTTGGCAGCACCGTGTTTGGTTTAATGGCGCCCTACCACAACCAACTACCGCAGTTCGTTTAGGCCCCTTATCTATTGAGGGGGCCACTTGGCCTATATTGGCCGGGTATACCCCGCATCCAAATTATCTGGCATTACCGCTTGCGGAACTGCGCACTATGCATACCGAATTGGTGCGAGTGCATCGAGCCTTAGTGACATATGTTACAGGTAGCCTACATGGAGCTGCTCCTGTAGTCGCTGGCCAACCAGCTGTTGCAGCTGGAGTGACCATAAGTCCTGTCATGGTAAATTCTGTGATGGGCAAACGTCCACAAAATAAGGACGATTATCCTTACTGGCTTGCAGAAAAGTTCGATCAGATAGAAGCAGTGTTTCCACATACATCCCCAGTAGATAAACACCGCATCCTAACGATAAGTTTGCCAAAAGACATAATCCCCGATTTGACATCATGTGAAAACTGGGGTAAGGTATTCGCAGCAGTTTATTCAAAATGTTTTGGAACTCCTTCCATGACGGTTCTACCCTCTGTAATTAAAAAGTACAGGACGAACATGGCCCTGAAGCGGCTGTGGAATTAGGGATGAGACTAGTGGGAGTGTTTGATGTAGTAGCTGAACTGATCCTTGGAAATGTCAAGGGCGATGCTATGAACTTTCAAGTAGCGAATGCTTTGGCTTTGGTCCCAGAGTTGGACAGGCCCCGCGAATTACCGAAAATTATTGCCCGGGCTTATAAAACAATTGGAAGAAACAGCCTAGGCAACAAGCCTTTTGTAAAATTGCAAACTCAATCGCAAACACAAGTTACACAAACAAAAAGTACATCTGAGAAAGATGATAGACCAGTCTTCACTAAAAAAAGTTGGAGACAGAAAAAACAGGGTAAGCAACAAAAGAAGCCGGGTCGAGAGGCGCATCCTCAGTTTCGGTTTCTTCTGAACGTACTTATGATTTACGTGATAGGTCAAGGATTAAATCCCCAGAAAGGTTTCAGAGCTCTGATACGCGTTCTCCTCGTTCTTCACAGGCCCAGACGTCGTCACAGGCTGGTGGAGGAGGACGGCAGGATAGAGGAAGGGGCCGAGAGGCTCCCCAGGAGCGAGACCAACCTCGACAACAAGTCAGAGGGAAAGCAGAAGACTTTCATCTTCCTCGACCGCAATTTCAGAAGAAAAAGTTGCCGCTGTCACAGCGAAATATGCCTCAGACCGTGAGAACGAGACTCCAGAATTGGACGTGGGCAGTGACCCTCCTAGACAGCGCCGCGGAAGTTTCCATAGTGCGGGAGGCGCTACGTCCTCATATGGAGGCGACAGCAACTGAAACATTCGTTACTGTAGAGACAGCTGACACGAGAGTGGCACCCCCTGACAGACTTTACAACATAGTCATCCAAATTGAAGGTGACATACCGCGTGAAATAAAAGGGATTTTTTGGGAGAATCTAACCTCTTCATATGACATTTTGTTAGCAGAGGTGGATTGGCCACCCCCATTCGTTTTAGCTGCACATAAAGGAGAGGAGGTAATCCTTCCAAGCTTTTCACGGCATGTCCCAAAAGACAGAGCTGAAGCACTTGCAGCTGAGTGGGCTGTGTACCTGGCACCAGCGTTATACCGCAATCATGTGGGATGGGATGAAGAATCACCTCCTCATGCAATACCTTTGCGGTCACTACCGCAGCCACAACCCCAATATCCCATCAAACGGCAGGCAAAAGGCCCCGTCTCCGAAATTCTGACACAGTTGGAATATCAGGGAGTAATCGAACCATGCATATCACCTATGAACAATCCCCTTTTCGTGGTTTCTAAACCCGATGGATCGTACCGCTTAGTTTTGGATTACCGGCATTTAAATTCCCATTGTCGGAACTTTGCGGTACAGAATACACATAGTTCTGCGCTTGTAGACAGTCTTGTTCGTAAAAAATATAAAACGACACTTGACCTTTCAAACGGTTTCTACACGCACAACCTAGCCCCGGAGAGTGGTCAATGGACCGCATTCACTTCCGGTGGTAAATTATTCCAGTTCCGGCGTTTACCCATGGGCTACAAAAATAGTCCGGGTATATTCGCCGCCCGTGTTGTTTCTTTGTTAAATGACATTGATCAAGACGCATGTTCGTACGTAGATGACATCTATCTGACGGACGACAAATTATTTCAGCATCTGTCCCGAGTGGACCGCATTATTCTTGAATTTGCGGAGCAGGGTTACAAATTTAACTTTGCTAAGTCACACATTGCTGAATTTACCGTTCTGTTCTTGGGCTATGAGCTCAACAACGAAGGTAAGGGCTTAGCCCCCATTTCTTGGAAAAATGTGCACATTTGTGCCCCTCAATACTCTGAAGAAACTTCAGTCTTTGCTGGGTTTTCTGAATTTCGGGCGTACTTACATTCCCGAATATGCCCAGCGTATCAAGCCTTTGTATGCTTTGATACAACCTACTTATTCAAGGTCTTGCTGGCTGCCTGAGCATACCTCAATTCTGCAGTCTTTGCAGACAGACCTTTGGAGTCTAAATATCTTTTGACTCGTGATAACCACACAAACCTGGTGATTAGAATTATTCCGGGGCGGTGGGATTCACGTACTTAACCTTTAATGAAGGTGATACAGTACCCATCGCATACAAGTCGCATCTGTACACTTCCGCTGAATTACGCTTTACATCTGTCGAAAAAGTTCTAACTGCAGTGCAAATGGCGATTCTAAAAGAACGCGCACTGGCACAGGGAAAGCGGATTCTAGTGGTAACACCCTGTCCTGCCCTAGAGGCAGTAACAAAGGCAAGTGTACCGAACTCAAAAGCAATGCATCCCTGTTGGATACAATGGGCTACATCCTTGACGTCATCAGACGTCACCTTTATTTTCGATTCTTCTCTTCAGACTCAGGAGTTTTTGCAGTATGAATTCGTTCATCCTCCTCCTTTGTTTTTACTGCCGCTTGAGGATTACAAATGTGTGATCTACACCGATGGTTCGGCGCAACCGGCCACTGGGTCCAAGCACGCTTATTCAGCTGCATGTGCTATTGTTGCGGGTTCCTTTGTAGATGGAAAGTTCAAATCCTCTGTAGTGCATACTCGCACACTTGGAGATAGTACCGCACAATTGGCCGAGCTGCATGCATTGCTGCTTGCGCTGAGTTCGCTTCTCAGGATGAGACCACTCTTATTGTATGTGATTCCTTCTACTGTGTACAGTCTTACAATGACAATCTGTTTTTCTGGTCGAAAACGACTACAAGGACGCAAAAGGGAGCACAATTAAGCATAAAATGCTTTGGGTTCGAGTGGCAGAATTGCAACAACGTCTGCCCCTCACACAGGTGGTTCACACCTTAGGCCATCAGCGGGTGGGCGCACACGCTATTGGTAACGATCTGGCAGATGAAGCTGCCCGTTCAGCAGTAGTCACGTGCTCAGTAGCAGCGGTTACCAGGTCCATGTCTAAAATTGACTCTGTTATTCTGGCAGCTATTGCTGCAACCAAGGAAGGTGATAATTACCCTATAGGTTTTCCTTCCAAGTATTCTTACAAGTTAAGTCCCGAACAGGTTCCTTATGTAACAATACCTGACGTTGGAGATCGGCTGATCCCCAACGCGGACCGCAGGAGTGCCTTGATATCAGCTGCACACGAAGGCATGGCTTCTGCTCATGCAGGTGTGTCAGCTACAGTTTCTATCTTGCAGCAGCGTTATTGGTGGCGGGATTGTATAAAGACACCCGTGCTTTTGTGCTTTCTTGCGACGTTTGTCAACAGATTAAGCCTTCCACGGTAACACGCCCTCCACAGACCCCGCTCTGCATTGCTAACAGACCCTTTGGGTGTGTTTACTTGGATCACTGCGGTCCATTCTCATCAGACACTGCCTATAAATACATCTTAGTGGCAGTGGACTCGTGCACACGGTTTCTCTGGGTCTGGCCACAACGGAGTGCTGACGCCCGAAATGTAATCAGGGATTTGCGTGTCTTTGTGGGAATTTTCGCATGCGGCACCTTCCATTCGGACCAAGGTCCAGCGTTTGCCTCTTGGGCTTACAAGGATGCAATGGCTTCGCTTGGGGTGCGGGTGAAATTTTCGTCTCCGTATAGGCCTGAGGGCAACTCTATCGTTGAACGAATGAACCGTGACTTAAAGCAATCCTTAACAGCTAGGGTTATAGGTACTGGCAGGAACTGGCTGGCCCATTTGTATACCGTTCAGCGTGCACTTAATAATCTCCCTAGAAGACCTCTGGGTGGGCGGACCCCATACGAAATGCTCTTTGGCATAAGAATGTTTGTGCCTGACCTTGAGGGTCCAGACATCGTGGCGCAATCCGCCAAGTTTGATGTAGATAACCATTCTGCTATGTTACAGGACTTACAAGAAGCCCGAGACAAACTTGCAACTACACATTTGCCTTCAGCCACAGATCCTGCGTTGCAGATTCCGGTAGCCGGCTGGCTTCCGAAAGTTGGAGAACTGGTTCGAGAGAAGGTTGAAAACAAAAGAATTTGGCCCCCTTTTCGTGCACCGGTTCCAGTTCTGGGCTTGAAGGGAACACGTACAGTCATTTTACCACCGCTTCCTGGTCGCAAGGAGAACAGATACATCTCAGTGGAAAATGTCAAGCTACAGCGCCTGGCCGATCCTGAATAGTGTCACACCAGCGGTCTCTTGTCCTGCCATTTATCGGACATATGTTCATAGTCCATCTGCGCGAACGATCGCTGATGCTGTAATTGAGATGGTTGATTTGCCTGAATCCTCTACTTTGCCTGAAACTATAATTGATCCCCAACTCTCCACCAACATCGACGAGGACGAGTATACTTATCCTGCATCTGAATCGGTGGCACATCAACCAATATCGCCACTAAGACCGACTCGTTATTCCTTTGATTCGGATTCCACATCTTCAAAAGTTCCATCCAAGTTCAGTATTTTTATATCCTGGTTTAGAGACAATTTTTGATTCCACCCTGGACATACCTCTGGTTGGTACTTTTCTTGATTTTTTTGTTCATGTCCATTGGCTTTGTCACAGTATTTTTTCTACTAATCAATGGTCACTATTTACCTGAACGCTCTGCTGTAGACTATGTTTCTGGAACTTTGGCTCCTCATTCCTCGTCTCACATCATGAAGCGTGACCACACATTTGTAAACATTTCAGCTTTTCCAGTTGCTGATGGCATAGTATGGGATGCAGTGAATTATCAAATCCATGGTCCGACAGAAATTATTAATGTACCTAATGTCCTTCGTGTTTCAATGGGTGATGTAGTACAAAATAACATTCATTCTGATGATTGGGATGTGCATGCCGTTGAAGCATTGTTTGCCGATTTAAAATATTATGCATCTTTTGATGCTGAAGATTTATATATGAATTCTGCGAATTATGCCGATTTGTATTGTTACCAACATTGGGGTAATCATTTTCTCCATAAGCCAAGTGCCCTGCGTAGTTCTGTTAACTACACCCAATGGGAACATTGTCCAAACCCCTTGTCAGGTAGCTCACAAACTCTTCGAAATAAGTTTACCTATTTTACTGATTTTAATCGGTCGAACCCTGCATCCTATTATTTTAGACTTAATACCACCTCAACTCAGAAAATTATGTTAACACACACCAAATTGCTTTATTCGGGTTCCTTTTTAAGTGCCCTAGCAGTGGGTGGTTATGAGTACTGGGAGGATACAGTAGATTTGAAATCTATTTGGGGCTCCAAGTCATGGCAGGTACAAGGAACCGAGGCATTGCACCGTGCTTGCCTCATCCCTACCCAAATTATGTTCCTAAATGCTTCCATCTATCAGACTACGTGTTGGGGCTTAGCTACCACTAAACAATTAAACTCGCCCTCAATTCCATCCCTGTCGAGTTTTCCTAATGATAGCTCACGTTTTAACCTGTCCCTTACGACCCTACAGGCTCTGTTACAGAATAATTCATTTAATGTTTCCGAACTGGATCAGTCACCCTGGTTGGTATGGCCTATATCATCTAATGCATGCCAAATGCGTTTTCATGACTCAGGTACTGGCTACACACAGGATAGGCCTGATCCGAGATTTGCTGCTTCCCGTACTGTCACTACATATTCTGTTGGTAAATTATGCAAACAATGGCTACAACATTCGTCCCTTGATTCTGTTAAACAACATTTGTCCCTCCTTTCAGGCAATATTGATCTGTCCGACTTTGTTTTGGGACCTCGTGGTCCCCGACCTAAGAGATTCATTTATGAAACGTATAATGAACTCTGGAAGCTATCACAAATGGAAGCTGCTTCCCGTCTTCGGGAAATAGATCAAGCAAATTTGGAAAAGGTGCTTGCTGTTGTTGACAATAGTATTAATACCCTGTCTTCTCGCATTTATACGTTAGAGAATATTGTGTCCTCTGTTGTCGATATTGTACAAGATGATGTTTCTGTGTTATATCATGGTCAGAATCAATTGCGCTCAGTTATGCAGTTTGCATGGACTTTACCTTGGGCAGTGCTTTCCTGCATGAACTCTGGTCCTTGCCTTTCATGTATAAATGCCTTCGGGACGGCAAGGAAGTCTTTCTCACGGGAGAGTCCTGCGACTCGACTATGGGTCATTCGCTTATTTGTAAACACATTAAATTGCATGGCTCATGTAGCGTTTCCTCTCCTAATCTTGCTTGTGTGCTGAAAGGTATTCCTGCTCCTGTTATTTCACCTACTTTCACGCTCCTTTCCAATGGTAGTTATTTACTTTTAAATAACGAAAACTGTTGTGGCCTGCAGGCTGGCATTCCTTACATTGTAACAGTTTCGCACAGGGTTGTCTGCTGCAAAAATGTGCTTTTCCTCCCCCTCATGGCAAGGTTGATATCTCTATTTGGCCTTCCATCCCTACCATGGAAGCAGATTTCAATAGACTGAGCAGAATAAAGGCACTATTATTAAACGAGGAAGTTATGCTCACGTCCGCCCGGGAGACATTCATTCTCCAGGTGGCGAGTACCCACAGTGAAATACAGGCCCTTTTAAACACTAATCTCCCCAACATTTTGGGAGTTAATACATCGTATTTTTAACGCATCTAACACTGAAGGCCTAGTACACTTTTTAAGGTCGTGGGGTCGGGCTTGGTGTCCTCCTTCCAAACTATTTTTGGTGTCATCCCGGCATTCATACATTCAATTCTTCCAGCGTCTTTGGCGGTTTCCCATTGATCCTCGCTTTAGCGGCTGGTGTCTTGCTCTTAATTTGCTTTCTGCGCAATGGCTGCTCCCCGATGGGACCTGCTCGATCCAGAACGCCTCCAGCTGCTCCGTGAGCGCCTTTTGGCTGGTTTTGGTGTCTTGCCATTGGCGACACTGAGTGTGTCATATACTCTTTCATTTCGCTTTGCGTATTTCTCTTGCGTGCAACCTGTGATGACTTGTGTCCGCTGTCCTTTCACCTGGACTCTGGATTATTGCCTCTCCAATTCGTCATTGTCTGCTCCGGATTTTGTTCAGTTGATGGGTCCCTTAGAGGCCCATGAGCAGGACTGTTCCGTTGCTGGCTGTATGGCGCGTGCGGCTGCACTGGGGATTTTGGCGCAATGGGATATCTGGGCGGCTGCCCAGGATCTCCTACAACGAAGCTGTTTCAATTATCACGCAAGCTGTCCCGCATTGCTTCTGGATGCTCCCTTTGCTGAGGAGCATTCCTGCTCTTTTGATCTCATGGATTGGATGGCATCTATGTTTTTTGACGATTCCAATGATGACCTCTTGGAGGGTATGGCTTTTTTCTGCACTTACACTTTCCTGGATTGACCTGCCCTTCGCCGTTTGGGCGCTCCCTGTGCTCCAACGGCTGTGTTTTACCTCTGTCCTGGCCGCCGGACTGACCAGGGGAGGGTGTCTTGTGGATTGTTACCTGCCTTGTTATGTTGGCCTAGGCCTGGCTGCCATGCTGCTTTTCTTTGCGCACGTTACACTGAGCCGGGTCTCCCTCGCCCTTTGCTCGTGCCAAGTTCTTTTGCACTGTCTGCATTTTCTGTTGTTCACCTTTTTGGGCTCAGTCTGCACAAACATGTACAAGGTCGCATAACAATGTATTTTGGTTCTTCCTGATATGGCCAGTCTCGCGCACCCAGACATAACATTAGGTGCAATTGCCATGAAGAATTTGATGTGCTTTTAATACTGTGGTTTACTAGCGCTTAACACACTTGGAGAAATCCCTTTCAGTGAGAAGAGCTATGATGTCCTGCTGATGTAATTCTCCATCTAGAGACTGAGGTATGGGGGTTCGCTAGTCAAAGCCCAGAGGTCTTCTATTAGTATAATAAACTATCTTACTACAAGGGGAGGGTGGTAATGTTATTTATACGTTTATCCACTGAGCTCTGAGATGCTTTCCCCGTTTGTATTCTATGGAATTGTAACCATGCTGCTTATATTGTTCATATGCATTATGCTATTAGTACTGACACGTGTACTGTACATTAGAGCACGTAAGTTAGAATAAACATTTTAACCTATCCAGTGTCTCTTCCTACGCACCTTGTGGACAAGTACGAGTGAGTGACGAAAGAGTGTTCTTGCTTCTGCGAGTCCTGAGATAAAGATACCGTGTTCTGGGTTGTCCAAACATTGGTGCTTTGGTACTAATGGGATGCTAAGCTAGTTGGGTTGGGGTTTTGGGTGCTACGGTATATGGTAGGCAAACCACTGTATTCCGGGGTCCTATTATCCTGTGCATAGCTCTGTGTATGTGCAGAAACCTTATGACAATTTCAACTGTGATGTGGTAACCCTTTTGGAATCTAGGCTTTTTGTGCCGTTCTGGGATGCTTGTTGACACACCCAAGGTGGCCGTTTGCTATTGGATTTGCTTGCGTCTCGCTTTGAGTTGAAGTCAGCTGTATTGGGTATTGGCTGTCGGGGTTGGAGTAGGCTAAAGTGCCATGGATTATATTGGACAGCGGCCAGCTGTATCCTGCTTTTAGATCGGATGCAGAGGTTTCTATATTATTGCAACGGTGAGAGCAAGGGTGTCTGGAAGCAAGAGGGATTTCCCCAATTCCGGGATGTCAGTCACAGCCGTTTAGATTCTGGCACTGGCAGTCCCACGTCTTTAGGTGGAGAAGAGTAAAGCCACACTTGGCAGAATGCAAAGCACCTTGAGAGGAACAAAGGCAGGACTGGCGACAGATCCCACAGCAGACGCACTTGCACACAGACGGTCTTCATATTCAGATGGATCAGACTTAGGAAACATGCTTTTCTGATGTGAAATACCACTCTGTCGTTTTCAGGAGTTGGTGAATGAGAATTGCCTTTCCAAAATCAAAATGCACCCCCCCCCCTCACAAATTACGCAGTGAACCTGAAAATAGGATCGGTTTTCTGCACTTTGTGGTTGAGTGCTTGTAAAATGATTTGCTCCGGTGTTCCATTAACAATGAGGTACAATGTATTTGTCACTGTTTAGTAAAAACTAAGGATGAATGACGTGCAAGTATATATATATATATATATATATATATATATATATATATGTATATATATATATATATTCACTGAAAAAACCATAGGTTTTAGGGACAGTTATAGTTACTTGGACATTGCACTCGTACAAAACCCGTGAAATTCCCCGTTATAGTTAGTTCAGCTAACTATAACTCGCGCCCGCAATGCACTGCTGATGATGTCACATATTACATCACTCATGACATGGTCAGTGACATCACTGATGACATCACTGATGACATCTCAAATGACATCACTGATGACATCATCCAGTGACTGTGTGTTTCTGTAAAGTTTAAATATTTTTAATATATATAGGAAAAGACGTATTGAAGAATGAGTGGGTGTGTAAGTGTCTGTATGGATGATTTAGTAGGTGCGTGACTGACTCTATAAGTGAGTGATTTAACGTATCTTACTGAATGCATGGGTTAGTGACTAAACTGGGTGAATGTCTGTATCCGTCTGTCTGTTGCTGTGTAAGTGGCTGCATGTGTTTGTGAATAGCTAAATGAGTGTCTATATGAGTTATTGAATGCTTGTCTGAGTATCTGTATGGGTGCCTGAGTGTTTGTGTGGGAGGGGTGTGTGCAACTCTGTGCATAGATGTGTGAGTGGGTGATTCACTGGGTGGATGGTTTCAAGAGTGCATCTGTGATAGACTGTATGGGTGGGTAAGTGTGTGTAAGAGTGTGTTAGTGAGTGAATGTATGTCCCAGTGGTACATGTGTGAGTAACTACATATGTGAAAGGCAGTATATATGTGTGTTGGAGTATATAAATAGCTATAAGCAAGAGTGAGTGATTGTGATAGTGGCTGTATGGATGAGTGTGTGCTTGTATCAGTGATTGTATAAGAGCGTAACAATGTGCTACTATTTGTATGAGTAAGTGAGCTGGTGTGTGTATAACTGTATAGGTGAGTAAATGGCAGTGTGTTTAATTATTTGCATGACTGACTAGGTGTCTGAGTATCTCTATGGATGAGTGGCGTTGTTTGAGTGTCTATATAGGAGTAAGAGTGCATATGATAGTCCTGTACTGAGTGACCGTAAGTATGAGTGACTGTACGGGTGAGTGAGTGGATGTGTGTGTGTAGACCTAAGAATCAGTGAGTGGGTATGTAGTTATTGGTGTTGGAGTGTCTATGGTTTTGCGAATGGTAGTCTGTAATTTAGAGTGGGTGTATCAAAGATTATATTAGGGTGTGAGGAGGTGCATCAGATTATCACGTGGATGATGTCATCAGTGATGTCATTTGAGATGTCATCAGTGATGTCATCAGTGATGTCACTGACCATGTCATGAGTGATGTAATATGTGACGTCATCAGCAGTGCATTGCGCTGGCGCGAGTTATAGTTAGCTGAACTAACTATAACGGGGGAATTTCACGGGTTTTGTACGAGTGCAATGTCCAAGTAACTATAACTGTCCCTAAAACCTATGGTTTTTTCAGTGAATTTCAAAGGTTTTTTAAATGCTAATTTGTAACTATAACGTGTCTGAAACCTATGGTTTTTTCAGTGAATTTCAAAGGTTTTTAAATGCTAATTTGTAACTATAACGTGTCTGAAACCTATGGTTTTTTCAGTGAATTTCAAAGGTTTTTTAAATGCTAATTTCTAACTATAACGTGCCTGAAACCTACGGTTTTTCAGTGAATTTCAAAGGTTTTGTAAATGACAATTTTTAAATGTATTAATTGTTATATTAATTTTTTTCATACTGATTTACTACATTTTTAGAAACAATTTTTTTACAGATTTTATTTTTAAATTACATTGTAATTACATTATACATTACATTACAAAAATACTTTCTCAGAATGAATTACTTTAGTTTAAATACTTTGCACATAGGCAATAGACTTTTAAGTACAGTAGTTACAGTTGTTGCAATGGGCAAACACATTTTCAAACACAATGCAACATTCAGCTCAATGTGAATTTCTAGTTAAATGCAATTAGTTACTTTATGGATTACTTTTCTAACCACAGGACTGGATCCTAGATTCAGTCCTGGTACATCTCCTGTAAACAGTTGAGTAAAAGCGTTTTGGTTACAGTCGTGATTTTTAAGGAATATTATTGTATTTTAAAAGTTGACACTTAGAAACTTTTCTCATAGAATCACCAATGTTATCCTATGGAAGGAAATTCACTTAGCAGGTAAAAACTGTTATCGTTACTTTTTCTTACTCAGTGTTGGATCCTGGATCCAGCACTGGTGCATCTCCTGTAAACAGTTGAAAGAATGCGTTTAAGTCATACAGGTGATTTTTAAGGAATATTTGTAGTTTGTAAAAATCAACACAAACTTTTTGCTGAAAACCAGACAATGGATTCCTATGGAAGAAAATATAAGTTACTGGTAAGTACGGTTAAAATTACTTTTCAGGATTAGTACTGGGCTGAAAGATGCAGCACTGAGGTCTCTCCTGATAACAGGTGAGTAAATCGGAATTCGTATTTCGGCTGATTTTAGAGGAATATTTTAAAGTTCCAAAACTCCACACTTAGAAGAATTTCCAAGTGAAACCAGTCAATGTTAGCCTATGGAAGGAAATTCAAGTTACTGGTAAGTACGGTTAAAATTACTTTTCAGGACCAGTACTGGGCTGAAAGATACAGCACTGAGGTCTCTCCTTATAACAGGTGAGTAAATCGGAATTCGTATTTCGGCTGATTTTAGAGGAATATTTGTATGTTTCAAAAATCAACACTTAGAAACTTTTTCAGCAAAAGCAGGCAATGATATCCTATGGAAGGAAATTCAAGTTACTGGTAAGTACGGTTAAAATTACTTTTGAGGATCAGTACTGGGCTGAAAGATGCAGCACTGAGGTCTCTCCTGATAACAGGTGAGTAAATCGGAATTCGTATTTCGGCTGATTTTAGAGGAATATTTTAAAGTTCCAAAACTCCACACTTAGAAGAATTTCCAAGTGAAACCAGTCAATGTTAGCCTATGGAAGGAAATTCAAGTTAATGGTAAGTACGGTTAAAATTACTTTTCAGGACCAGTACTGGGCTGAAAGATACAGCACTGAGGTCTCTCCTGATAACAGGTGAGTAAATCGGAATTCGTATTTCGGATGATTTTAGAAGAATATTTGCACAATGGTGAAGGGAGGCCCCGTGGCGCGTTTTAAGTTGGGGGATTAAGTCCCCTTGAATCCTGAGGGTCCCTAGGGGCCAACTAGCCCACCAGGAACCTCCAATATGCGCCAGGGGCTGCGTTGCAGAGACGTGTAGAGAGGCCACACCCCTTTACACCTCTCTGCAACGCAGCTCTGTGGCGCTTTCTGGATGTACCTGTTGGGCTAGTTGGCCCCCAGGGACCCTCAGGATTGAAGGGATTTAATTCCCCATCTTAAAACGCGCCACGGAGCCTGTTTGCACACATGTCACCTGAAGCCCCGCCCTCCCTTCACCACTGTGCAAACGCGCCCGTGGCGCGTTTTAAGCTGGGGATTAGTCCCCTTGAATCCTGAGGGTCCCGGAGTCAACTAGCCCACCATATACCTCCAAAGCGCCACAGAGCTGCGTTGCAGAGAGGTGTAAAAGGGGTGTGGCCTCTCTACACGTCTCTGCAACGCAGCCCCCTGGCGCATATTGGAGGTTCCTGGTGGGCTAGTTGGCCCTCAGGGACCCCCAGTATTCAAGGGGAATTGTCCTCTCTGCAAACGTGCCAGGGGCGCGTTTGCAGAGTGGTGAAGGAAGGGGCGGGGCCTGCGGGCCCGATCGTTTTTTTGTTTGTTTTTTTGTCTCCTGAAGGGGGCTGTGTGGCCCCCTTCCTTTTTCCTGTTTTTGGGCCCTGGGGACCCCATCCCCCAGGGCCTTACCCCTTTTTAATTTAATTTTTAAAAAACGGAAGAGGGCCACGTGGCCCCCTTCCCTGGGCCTGTATTGGCCCCGGGGACCCCAACCCCCAGGGCATGGCCTTTTTTTATTTTCTTGGGAGGGGCTGCGTGGCCGCCCTCCTCAGGCCATTTAAGGCCCCGGGGACCCCATCCCCGGGGCCGGCCTTTCCATTTTTTTTTCCTTTTTGGGGAGGGGGCCGCGTGGCCCCTCCTGGGCCACTACTTGCCCCGGGGACCCCATCCCCGGGGCTGGCCCTCTCCGTTGGGGACTGTGGGGGTCCCCAATCCCCCCACAGTCCCGCCGGCTCCCCACGTCCCTTGACATGCTGCTCCCCATGTGCCCCCCCACACAGGTTGTTCAATTAATAAAAAAAAAGGCCCGGGGAGGTGGTGGTCCTCGAGGCTGCGGGAGGGCTCAGAGCCCTCCCGCACCATTTTAAAAAGCCCCGGGGATGGCGGTCCTCGAGGCTTGGGGGCCCTTTGAGGCCCCCACACATAAAATTAAACCCCCACCATGCCCCCGGGACTTGGGCCACCCGGGGCAAATACAATCAAAGCGTGGGAGACCGCGCTCGATTTTATTTTTTTTCGGCAGGATTCGCGCACCCTGAGCGCATCCTGCCGATTTAAATTTTTTATTTTTTGCCCAGGGGTCCTTGTGGGACCCCTGAGCAAACCTAGCGGGTCAGGTGTTTCTACCCTGCCCCCTTTGTGCGCTTTGCGCACTTGTTTCTGTCCCTCGGTTCTACCGAGGACAAAATGGCTGCCAACATTTCCTGAATCGGAATGTTGACAGCCAATTAACATGCAGCTCGTGATCGGGACGGTGCGCGCAGGGTGCGCTGAGGGTACGCGGACCCTACTCGGCCATAGATATCACTATCTTTTTACTTTTCATTTTCTCAGCAACTACTGAACGGATTTACACCATTTAACAAAAGGGTTCTTTCTGAACCAAGAACTACCTCTTTGCCAAATTTGGTGTAATTCCGTTCAGCAGTTCGGGCTGTAGCCGTGTCTAAAGTTTCCTATGGAAAAATGCATGGGAAAACGCGTTTTGGGACCCCCTTTTTCTCGGCCCCCGCTTGACGAATCCCCGAGACTTTCAGGGTAGGAGCGGACCGGAGCGGGCCACAAAGTTTGAAAATTTCGCGAAGATACGTCAACCGGCAAGAGAGTTATTTCAAATAGAATGTCGCGGATTTCCTATGGCTAATAGGTTGTAACTATAACTATCTACTGGCGACCGCCAGTAGATAATATATATATATATATATATATATATATATTCTTTATTGTCCGATTAATTAAAATCATTACAATAAAACAACACAGTTCATAAAACAAGGCAATTTCTTACATTCCTTAAAGATAATGAGGAAGTGTTAACATATCTTTATAACTGTTAGAAATACATAAAATATCATAAAAAGGTATTTTGTTCATAACCGAATATAAACATTACATTTCATTATTATTCACCATACGTATTAGTAAACCCATCCATACAGATAATCTTTGAGTCCCCTCTCAGGTTTTTAAACAGCCCCTAAAAAGAAGCAGAGCATACAGTAACACATGTTTGGTCCAGTTGTGATCTTAGTACTTAAAATATAAAGTGCATCCACATTTCTTAAAATTACCCCGAACCTCAGATACTTTATAAAATGTATCAAGTTACATTGTCAGTATAGGGAAAACAATATAGTTGGAATCATAGCCGCTTTCTATTCTTATTATATGACCACAACATCGTCCTGAGCCAGTTTTTTCTCAGCTATAATGATAAATTTGACAAAGTTAACTGTTAAATTGATGATACGCCCTTGGAGGCACAGTATTATTGCTTGGCGACACGTTCTCACCCCTTGTTTGTTAAATATTGGTTTTAAAAGTGTTAATCTTTCTTGGCATAATTTGGGGCAAATACATACAATGTGCAATAACGTTTCATTAATATAACCACATAATCTACACTTTTGTGATTGCCAAACTTGTACCCATCTAGGTGTACCATCTTTTGTTGGGTAATGTCCAAACCTAAGCTTAAGCAATATATCCCTTACTGCCGGTTTCAAGCAAGAAGTTAGATAGAATTGGGGTTCAATTTTATTATACGAATTAATAACCGACCAGGCGTGCTTTTTTTTACAGTCTGCTCCTGATCCAATATTAATGATACCAATTTAGTTGATTGATTTAAAATCTGTTTTAAAATGGTTTTATTTCTAATCATATTGTCAAAAGGTTGGAGCTTAAAAGTATTCAAACTTTCCGTTAAGTATGACCTCCATGGTCTAGTATACTCCTTCTTATTCATTTCTTACCAACACATATATGCAAGGGACTCAGGGTCCGATAAATAAAGTGAAAATAGACATTTTAAAAATGCAGCTTGCCTTACCAATATTTGGTTTAGCAAACCGAATTCCAGTCTAACTGTAGCATGTCCAACATTTTTTGAAATCCTAAAAATTAACTTAAAAACTTTTATTTGTAATTTATCCAGCAGTTGGCTATCTTTTCCTTGGAAAATTATTGACCCATATGTAAGCGCAGGGATAAGTTTCGCCTTCATTACTTTTAATAAATTATTGTAACTTGGGCATGAAAGTTTATCACGCAATGATCTAAAGGTAAAAGACAATGAAGTTGCCTTGGCCTTTAAGTTATCAAAGTGTGGTTTAAAAGTCATTCTATCATCCAGCGTAACTCCTAAGTATTTATACTGCTTTACTGTTTCAATAGATAAATCCTTCATTTTCCATAATGTCTTATCTGATTTTGTTGATCCTATTATCATAATTTTTGTTTTTTTGGCATTTATTTGTAAACCATTCGCCAATATATATCGATCAAATGACTCTATCAATCTTTGCAGCCCTATTTGCGTGTGACTTAGCAGAATAGTATTGTCTGCATATTGCAAATATTTTACACTTTGGCCTGCAAGAATTGGCGAGTGTGCATTGACACTATGTAAATGATGAGACAAGTCAGCCATAAAAAGGTTAAAAAGACAGGGGGCAAGTACGCAGCCCTGTTTAAGGCCACTATATGTTTCAAGGCGACGAGTGGTACTACTTCCATCCCCCACTTGACCTGTACCCACGTATTTGTATAAAATAGTACAATCATATCTAAAAGGTTTTTTGGTACGCCCCATGCTGATAACTTTGCACAAAGAAGGTTACGCGGAACAGAATCAAAAGCTGCCTTTAGATCTACATAACAAATAAAAGTTTTTGCTTTTTGTATTTGGTTTCTCTGCCAACAAGGTAAGTATCAGCAGATTCGTTATTGTTGATTGTCCCCTACGAAATCCAGTTTGAAAAATTGGGATAACTTTCCTTGTAGTTGCCCATTCCTCTAGATCTTTGAGTAATAATGTTGCAAACAATTTTGCCTCTACATCCGTTAGGGCAATTAGCCTATAGTTTGCTGGATTTTCAGGCGGGCCACTTTTGTAAATCGGATGTATTATGCTGCCTTGCCAAGATTCTGGGACCTGCTTGGTTTTTACGGTGTCTTCAAACATTTGGGTAAGAAATTTTGACCATATGTCTGTTCTTGCTTTAAAAACCGCATTCGGGATCCCATTTGGACCAGGCGCACCATTTGTTTTCATCCTGCTTATCAATGACTTTACCATGTCGACCTGCGGTGTCTCAAATATTAATAATTGTTCGTCACAATTTTAGTGCCTTCTATTCTCATTATATATATTAATTATCGACAATGGGTTACATGCGTCGTTAATGGAGTTTGGTCCATTTGCAGTATTGATCCCATACAGGGTAGGAATAAAAGACTCCCAGGCTATCGCGGAAATATTAGCACTACTAGCTCTCATATTGCCATGTTCCAAAGAGTTAATAATACCCCAAAATGCTCTTAGATTATTTGTCTTACTTACATGGTGTAATTTTATCCACAAGTCTTCCTTATATTCTCTTTTTGCTTTCCAAATCTCATTTCTATACGATTCCCTTAATTTCTTTATTAAACATAATTGGGTAAATTTAACTACTCCATGTGATGGTTTACAAATAGCACGAGAAGCTTTATTTAGAGCCCTTTTTTTTATGTAACCTGTGTGAATACCACATTTTCCTTTTCGACGTATGAGGGTTTCCCCTAAAAGCTGGTTTTACCGGAAAGCGATCAACCAGTAAAGAGCAGAGACCTGGCCACGTTTCCACTATTGAGTTCCCGTGGCAACCCTCATTTACTACTTAATCTATTAAAGGGACTAAAAAGTCCAAAATCTCATCTTGTTTTACTGAATGCCACGCCAGCCTTTTCAAATTATAAACAACTGGCCCTTTATCGGGAACTCTTAATTTTGGTAGGTAGTCCACTGCCAATGATAATGTAATTATTTGTGGGTTATGATCACTTTCTACTCTAGGGGTCACATGTAATCCAATAAGGCTATTCATTAATTTATTTGAAATAATGGTATAGTCAATAGTAGAGTGTTGCCTTGAATTTTTAAAGGTTGGGACACCTTTCGTATTGTATTGAGTATCCTGTAACAGCACAAGATCCCATTTCTGCAATTGGGAACAGAACATCTTAGTAATAGCATTACCTCTCTTATTTACAATCCCTGAATTCTTAGTGAACAAATGCATGTTAAAATCTCCAGAAATAATAATACTAGTTGCCGGATACTGAAGTGATAAGATTGCAATTGATTCCCATAAAACTGAAAGCTGAGTCATCTTAATTGCGTTCTTTACACTTAAGTACACATTTATGAATATAATTGGTATTTCAAAATCTATTTTAACACACAATAACCAGGCCAATTGAAAATCTATTACATGATGAGAAACATCTAGGTCCAAAGAAACATAGATAGAGAGCCCGCCTTTTGCACAACCATGAACAGATGTACGAGTTGCAAAGTTGGCATATTCGTAAAAGCGTAATATGGGCTCATGGCACATTTTCCATGTTTCCTGGAACATTAAGATTTTAGATTTCTGAATAAAATGTATTGTATCATGATCTTCTAACAGCCTAGAAAGTCCATATACATTCCAAGAGCAAATATTAAAATTAATAGGACCACTCTTTCTGGACAGACTGCTCCATCTTCAATCATTCTCATTAAGTTTCCCCCTGCTGAGTATTTTCGGTAGCCAGGCCCAATCCTCCAAGGGCGCTAGTTGTTTTTGTGTTTCTTTACAAATTCGAGGGGCCCAGCTACTACATTTGATGTTTATGCCAGAAGATAAGTCAAGATTGAGTTCTGGTCCTATTGCCCCTTTCAGAGTTTTAACATTCTCCTCTTTTGATTCCATAATCGTTGATTTAGCTTGTAGATGTCTTTCTTCGTCGATCTTGGGTATCAACAATGTTGGGTACAAACTGTCTTTACATTTTTCTATTTTAATTCACCATTTCTCAAATTGTTGTGTATATTTTAGTATCCTATCGACGATCTCTTCACTTTCCATATTGTACAAGTTACTTCATGTTTGGGGTTATCAACATCCTGTTTAAATTGAACAGCTTCTAAGACATTCGATGTTAGGTTACTAAGCTCTGGTATAGAAGCTATTAGCTTTAATATATTGCCACAATTTAAAATATCATATTGACCCCTTGAGACATACAATGGAATAAAAAGTAACTTTGCAGGAGAAACGGCACAACCATCCCCAATCATAGTTGGATTCTTTTTAAGTAGATGATTAGTCAAAGTTAAATTACAATTTAAACTTGTGCCTTGTAACCTCGGAGCTCTTTGACTTTCTTCGACGCAAGCAGTTTGCCCAAGTTCACAATTTGGTCCTGAAATGACTTCGTCAGGTTGTATATGAATTTACTTTTTACCAACTGAAGAGGATGGTGACAATTTTATATTTAACAATTGTATTTCCTCCAATATGATTAATGAATTGTTTTGACTATCTTTGTTATCGACCTGGATCTGAGTCTTAAGGACTCCATCTGCTGGTGGCAACTTTCGCAAAAAACTTTGTGGAGGTGTTATCTTACTCCATGCGTCTTCAATTGAGGAGGATTTACCTATATCCCTTTTATCTCCATCTGTTGAATTACAAGATGATTTTTTCGATACTTTGAAGATTGGATAGACCTTGTTAGTGGCGTGCAAAACACTTGAATTAGTTAATTTATTTTCCGATTTATTTTATTATGTGCTTTCCTTTGTTTTTTCCTTGCTCTTTTAGTAAGACCCACTGATTTTTGGTTAACCGATGATTCTAAAGCAGTGGTCTTCAAACTTTTTGATGCCGAGACCCCCAATCAAAAGATTTTAGGCGTAAGGACCCCCTCTCGACAAAAACTTCTAGAACCTGGTAGTCCTTATCATTGACAACCATAAGTGTTCTCTAGAGAAACGGTTTATCTGTGGTTGCACCTCGTTAGTACCAGTTTAACACCCAAATATAAATAATTAACAAAACATCAAGATCCACCATAAGGGTAGTGATCCAAATGATGAAAAAGGACCGATAGAGGGTGGGGGAAAAGTTGTATTCCTACTCCATGATAGGACATACACAAAAGTTGTTTAAATACCCCTCACACACCAAAAGGGCCCTTGGTGTCATGCTTCATCATTGGGGTCTTCCCATCCCACTGTGGAATGGGGTGTGCTATGACCGACGACTACGCGGAGCACTAATCTAAAGCACTATGTGTGGTGTCGGGGTAGTGAGAGGAAGGGTCAAAAGTGGAGTTAAAAAGGAACTGGCCTCATGGACATAAGACAATTTAATAGGTCGTTGAGGCTGGACCTGTTAAAAACTGGTGGTTTGGAAAAGTCACGCATATAATGAGCTGACGTTCCTAGAGAGTCAACATGTTTCGAAGCTCAAGGCTTCTTCATCAGGACTGAAAAGATCCCTTCAGTGCTCACTAGTTGTATAAAAAGTGAAAGTTATTATATACAAAAGTGAAAAAATGCAAGTGTTCAAGCACTACATGCAGTACCTACTTGTACTTCTAATATGTTAATAATGTATGGATGGGTATATTGCCCCATGAGCCTCAGGAACAGGTGAACAGGTAGATGTCACTAATTAGTGCTGCTAGACAGTGTCTTGCCCCATACTGCTCACCCGCGGCTCCGCCCAAATATAGCAATATGCAACAAAAGGGGACCAGTACAGCTTTACAGAGGGCCTTCTACAGAGCGGCAACACCTGTTGCTGCCTTTTAGTAACTTTTAAACCTTTGAGTAAATACATTTTTTTGTTGTTAAAATCAGCAGGTTATGCGGCAGATGATGGATTGTGGCAAATGCAGCAAATCTATAATTATGCTAAAATCGCTGCTGCCGCACTAATCACATAATTTCAGTGGCCCTTGGTATAATAGCTGTAATGCATGGGGTGCAACTTTATTGCACGGCATTAGAGGAAAATCATACTATATTTCATGGGATGCTGACAGCTTGGCATTTACACCTGCATGTAACTGGAGGTAGCTGAACATCATTCATCATAATTAAAACATATGTACGTTTTTTAAGTCTTTCACCGTCAGGTAGCTACATATAAAATAACGGGCAGCTTCAATGAACAATGAATACATTTTAAAAAGTTGTTACTCAGTGGGAAATGCACTATAATAAATTATGAAACCTCTATTAGTTAATGCACTGCAAAAGTCTATGTGAAACCAGAGAGCCACAGAATTAACTCGTGGTTGGTGCAGTGTAGAATTGTGACTTGTGTATTTTTAGTGCTATGAGGTCACAGCCTGTGAAAAGAAAGCACTGTGAATATGTAAGTCATTATTTTACCTGCATTACACACAGTATAAGATAGGACGCTACAAAATGCGCAAAATGTTTTACGATAAAATGGTGCTTCCAAAATATACGGGCTGCTTCCAAAATATAGGGGCTTATTTATAAGCCCTTTGCGCTGCCGGTGCGCCATTTTTTATGACGCTCTGGTTGCGCAGAGAGCAGACCCATATCTACGAGGCCACGCAAAGCCACTTTGCGTGGCTTTTAATGGCCTCCTAGATATGGTGTAAGGCAATGCAGCACAAGCCGGTGCATTGCTTTACACTCCATAAGGGGGGCGCATACCAGGGGCGTTGCGGTGGGTTTTCCCATGGGTTTTGACACATTCCCAGATTTACAAGGATCTGTAAAC
The DNA here is from genome assembly GCA_963921515.1 of Calotriton arnoldi. Lineage (NCBI taxonomy): Eukaryota > Metazoa > Chordata > Amphibia > Caudata > Salamandridae > Calotriton > Calotriton arnoldi. The sequence continues at coordinate 196,905 of CAWUFW010012266.1, read as the reverse complement.
CTGAGGATGCGTCAAAACTGTACGCCGACCCAGGTGGTGTGTAACGAGGAGAAATATCTTTATTTCTCCTCAATTGTTTCCTCTTTCTATGTGTAGTACACATAGAAAGAGGAAAAGGCCTCCATGGGTTGTTTTTGCGCAGGAAGGCGTGCCTTCCTGCACAAAACAATCCTGCCAACACTGCAGACACCTTTGCACCATGGTGCAAGGGTGCCTGCGTTGGCGCTAGGCACCAAATTGTGTGCTGGCAGAAAGGACAAGAGTGCACCTTATCTTATAAATACAGTCCATTCCTGCCCTTTTGAATTGGCATAGGGCAGCGGAGCAAAAATACTTGCGGAGCTACGCTACACCACTTCATTGTAAACGAGACCCATAGATCTTAGTAAAATCCAGACCCTATGGAATGCAATTTTTTACATAACTCTCCTTCAACACATTTCTCAGGTATAGTAAGCGCAAAGTAAAAACAATGACAATTAAAAGCAAGCACTTCACAGGTCAGTAAACTCTGTGCACTAGCACTCAAAAAGCTTCAAGTGATTTGACCAATTAACTGCAACAGCACTCTCCTGAGAAATCAAAGCCAGACAGACAGCTAAATGCACTTTTCTGCCAGTGTGCTGCTGGCCTGAAAGAAATGCAAATGTGCACAACGAGTTAATCTGCAAATCCTTTACATTTGCAGATTAACTCGTTGTGCAGCACATTTGCATTTCTTTCAGACCAGCAACACACTGGTAGAAAGGCATGTTTAGCTGTCTGTCTGGCTTCCATTTCCCAGCACAGGAGAGTCCCTGAATAACACCCCAGGGAAAACATTTTAACTACCGGTGACCGTCTGCAATGTTTTCTTTTACCAAATGAAGAGCGCGACCCCCTTCCCATGCCTCCACGGCCCCCCTGGGGGTCGCGCCCCACAGATTGAAGACCTCTGTTCTAAAGTGTATGGTACTTGAGCAACCTCTCCACTTTGAGCTATTTCTTGTCTATTGCCTTCGATTTCACAATTAACCAACAACGATTGTATACTTCCTTGTTCAATTTTAGTATTGATTCGTTTTTCATTTTCTTCGCAAATTTGTGGTTCTGATTCCAAATCCTTATGTAAATCCTTATAACTAATCCCCTCACATAATCCTCCATACTTAGTCTGCCTACATTTTTTGGGGATAGATGTATCCTTAATGTCTTGGCCATGGTTAGAATTATTCATATTTGAAATTACTGACATTGTTTTACTCTGCCTTGACATTAGTCTTACTTCGTCCACGAGAGAACCAACTACAATCGGAAGGTCTGATATTTTATCTATTATATTTGCACATGTACAGGAAATCATTTGGTTATCCCTATCCGCTTGTGCCCTTACTACTAGATTTGTCAAATTTAATAATTTAGAGTCTATTCCTGCTACATAAAGGGCAAGTGTATTTAATAGATCCACCTGGATACTCAATTTGTCGGAATGAAAGCTCAAGCCATTGGTTATAGTATCCATTGTATTAAGCAAACTGCCCCATACTCCTGTTTGAATGTCCTTACGGTCCTCATCTGTTCTTCTTTCCACAAAAAAATTTGTGTCATATTTGGCTAATATGGAGAGATCAGCTGAATTGAGAGGCTTATTCATAGAATCAGCGTTCTCTGATTTATTTGTCGATTTTGTACATTTATTATCTACCACCTCGTGAATCATTGCTGGTTTTAAATCAGAACTGGATCTCCCTATTGTTGAAATTAAACTAAAAGGATCCAGTTCAGATCCAGTTTTCTGAATCTTCGAACTTAACATGATTTCCGGACTCAAGTTGTAACCAATCTGATCCCTATTATAATTAAGTAGGGCTAGATTTCTTGGTGATTAAATGGAGGATGGAAGAAATACATCATCTATTGAATGTGACTCTATACCTGATGATATACTTATCACCGAATTATCCTCTATCCAATGCACTTCATCAGGTAATTCACCATCTTTCTTATCATTTTCCAAGGCTTTCTCTGATCCATTTCCAGCCTTAGTTACTACTTTTTCCATAGACCCACTATTAGTACCACTTGGCTTGGACCTTGTAATCATAGAGCAGGGAGCATGAACTTGAGCTTTTACGACCAAAGGATAAGCACCAGGATGAGCACCAAGCACTTGATTCAGAGCCATATTATTAGTTACCTTTAAAAAATGTTGAGGGCTAATGCTGGTAGTTGCCAAGTCTGTCTTCGTAGATTCTTCCCTAGAGAGATGCATACAAATGGATGATTTTATTTTCGATTTTTTATTACTTATTTCTGTCGTTGTTACGTCGTTAGTCATTTTTTTGTTCCAAAAGATCTTTTCATTTCAATTACTTCCCCGTAGAAAAATAGTCCGTAATAGTTGACTGTAGGTTCTCATTAGGATTCTTTACATAACATGCATTTATATCTGACAGACAGACTTTTGGGGAACAAGACGCAGATGTTGTTAATATATTTAGATTTTCTCCAATTTGTGGGGCTGGCCCTCCACCAGATGCCTCAGAATTATCCTTAGCCATTTTCTTTTTCCGCTGCCTGTTGTGCTGTTGGAGCACTGCTCCACGCAGACGCCCAGATCTCATAATCCCCCGGTTATTTAACCCACTGAGTCAAATATTGTATGGTTAATATTTAGTTCATGATACCAATCAGGTTGTAATTGCTTGCAATTTAAACACAATAAATTTAAATGTTTAAATATTTAACTCTCACTTGCTCCCAGTAGGTGGAATTCCGTTATCGTGGAGGGATACAACACTGGTATCCACTGGATAAATCTTGGGTTCCTCCGGGTCCACCGTAACACTCCTGGCTCACAAGCTGCCACAAACTAGCCAAGTAGCAGGTTTCACTGGGGGTTACACATATAAGTGAAGGTTAAGCCCAACACCAGAAGTCTCTTCAGGAAATGTAGAAAAATAAAATGCAGTGTCCGCTCTATATTAATTGAAGAGCTGAAGGTGCTCCTTTAATTCCTTCCAGTTTTTTCAGAGGCATACGTCTGCCTTCTGAAATGAATCTGACCTTGAGATTATAGGAGCACGAAAATAAATCACACTTCACAAGTACAGAGTCCGTGAAATTAATATCCAGCTACTTAGTTGCCAATCCTGGAATTAAGTTATTTTCACACAAAACAAAGACAGACAGCCTCAGCTTGAAGTGTGTCTTTACGAGGCAATTATCAAAAACAGAGGGGCATATTATCAAGAACGGCGTTAAAATTATCGCCGCTTTAGCGGCAGAAAACTGCCGCTAAAGCGGCGATAATGGGCTTGATAATATGCCCTGGAGAATTCCAATAGAAGCCCATGTTGACACCAGAACATGGGCTTCTATTGGAATTCTCCATGGCATATTATCAAGCCGATTATCGCCGCTTTAGCTGCAGTTTTCTGTCGCTAAAGCGGCGATAATTTTAACGCCGTTTCTTGATAATATGCCCCTGAATCTCTCAGCCTTGAGAGATTCTAACTAAACAAAGAGAGGCAGGAAGCCTCGGAGTTCAGCGTAAAAATGAAAGAAAATAGCTGACCTGTGCTCCGAGGAAGAGATACAAAATAGCGAGGCAGGCAGCCTCGGGCGTCAGCGCTGCCACACGCTGAAAAGAGGAAACCGGCTTTGCAGGTTTGATGTCAGCTGTGCATAATGAGAAGAAAGAGAGAGGCAGGCAGTCTCACTCGATAGCTCTAGTACGTGCTTACTAGAAACAAGATATCCACAATTTTCTTAATGGCAGATAAAGTAGTCACAGCGCAATGTAGATGAGACTCTCGACGAGGGCACCAGATTAAACCTCACGAGTCTTTAGTCCACGGTGGCTCGCTCCACAAACCCCCAGGCTCCACGCTCAAAATGCCAAACGCCAAACCCGGCACCGAGCTCCGCGGCTGCCTGCGCTGTTCCACAGCTCCTCTGCTCCGCCTCCTCGTTGCAGTAGGCTAACTCTTCCACTCTTCACAAGAAGTCTCGATAAAGCACCATGAACTAAATTGCTCACTCATGCAAGTAAAACCAAGGGGCATATCAGCAACAGCCGGCGATAATTATCGCTAAGCGCGCTTAGCGCGAGGATAATTATCGCTGGATTTTATCGCTGAGATAGCGCGCTATCAGCGACGCTTATCTCAAAAGCGATAAAAATTCCAGAGTTAGCTGCAAAATGTGCGATTATCGCTGGAAATTCAGCGATAATCGCACAGCGAAAGGCGATACGTTGCTGATAGGGCAGGGTGGACTTAGCCATACAATCCACCTTCCATTGGATATTATGGCTAAGTCAGATTGAGAGCAGGCGTAAGGAAAGTAGCGATAAGCACGGTTAGCGCTACTTTTCTTATCGCTGTGCAGGTTAGCGTGCAGATTGATGATAGGAGAAATGTCGGTTAGCGACACGTCCCACGTTTTTTTGGTGCGGAACGCCCACTTTGCATATCATTAGAGATGCAAAGCTGGGCGTTAAGGGAAAGGGCGCAGAAGCATGGAAACATGCGTTAGCGTGTCCTTGCTGATAGTGTGATAGAATTATCGACGCTTTTCGCCCGAAAACGGACGCTAAAGCGGCGATAATTCTATCGCGGCCCCTGGATGATATGCCCCAAAATTGCTTAAAGAAATCGAAGTGGTGAAACCCTCGTGCCAGCATGCCTTTAAGGCAGCAGTTGCGGTTTACAGATGCAAATAATAGTAACACAAACCGACAAATGATGGATCAATATTCGAAGAATAAAATGACTTCTTCTATTTGTCTGGGATGATGTGTTCCAAGGAATAAGTGAACCCCGTCTTGTTCTGCTTGGAGCGCACCCCAGTCCTGGAGCAAGGCCAGAGAAACCTGTCTTCTCCACCTGTGCATGTTGTGGCGTTGCAGCTCGCAGAAGGTTGCAAGTAGCTGATGTACTAGAAACTGTTCTGGGTGAACAAGCAGCTTGGTAGCAGCGGGGGGCATTGCATTGTGTCTAGATGCGTTAATAAGGAATACGTGTCCGGTGGTCTCATGTCACCTTGGACTTTATGCCAACGGGGCTTTCCAGGCTGGGATTTGTAGACTAATGAGTTACAGAGGGAACATTCATTACAAAGCAAGGCACAATCCATATGCTGTTGACTTGGGGGCATATTAACAAGGGCATTATCTCTGCTTTTTTGGCTTTAAAAGCCAAAAAAGCGGACATAATCTTTTCGCCCTATTTACAAGTGGGTGCTAACAATCATTAGCGCATGTTAGCACCCTTTTACCCGACGCCTCCCTTTGCATCTCTAATGAGATGCAAAGTGGGCGTCACTGGGCAGTACAACCTTGCAAATATCGCTGATGTGCACATCGCGATATTTACAAGGCTGCCCCAGCATTTAAGCAGACGTTAGTTTTTGGAGAAAACCGCTCTTTTCGCCAAAAACTAACGTCTGCTAAAATGCAGACTTACCTATCCCTAACATTGGGGGTGGATTATGCTGATACGACCACAGGGTCGTATCAACAGAGGTATCGCTGTTTGCAGGGAACATCACTGGAAAACCAGCGATGTTCCCTGCAAAACGGCGATTTCCCCGCTATCGCTGGAATTTTTGTCGCCCTGGAGAAACGCGTTGTTAATAACGCGCTACCAGGGCGATAAATTCCAGAGATAGACGGCGATAAATAAAAAAGCGCTAAGCGCGCTTTGCATTATTTATCGCCGTCCCTTGTTAATATGCCCCTAAGTTCTTTCATATAAAAGCAATGGTTTATTTGCAAACTTGAAGAATAAAAGTCGAATCTGTAGTGCAAACTAAACACACCAGTACACAGTTAGTAATGTGCTGCAAAAATGCAACCCTCAGAACGTTTAGAATCCTGGTGAGATTCCATGTTTACCGCAATTACCTATAGTGTGGAACAATAAATGTGTTGCCATAAATATCTCCTTCCTGTCAATCATTTTATAAAAGCACAGCAGAAGAATGAAAAGTCTGTTCCCTGTCTTTTTTGATGCAGCTGTAATTAGTTTAAATTTAAAGAGAGGAACAAAAAATCATTGTTTGAATCCGAAAGTTCGAAAGTTGACAGAAATATTATTTTCTGTCAGTATGGAGCACGATGATAAGGATTGCTGAAGAACTACTCTACTTTTACTATTGGCTTTAGTAGTTGCCACGTGACCCCATGTAATGTCTGACTACTTCAGATGGTTTGGAAAATACATTATATTTAAGCAGTTATGGGAATTGAGGAAGTCTAACCATAAAAATAATAAAATGTCCTCTTCAATATGTTAAAAGAATAATGCAAGTCACATTGGTGCTCCATTCCGTATAGAGGAACTCCACCATGTTACTCTATATAATGTAGATTTTCATCAGCTTTGATGGACAGAAAATCTGGATTTTATTAAAGACACGGAGGCTAATATTATGCAATCTTCCTTTATTGCGCCACCCACAGCAGCACCTTTAAAGAATATAGAACACTAAACAAAGTTCCAAGAAAACTAACAATCAGCCGGAACCTACAGTCATCTTCTTTGTTTTTTTTATCACTGCAACAAAACGCAAACATAAGTCTTATGAAACAATGACTTGATAATCCAGATGAAAATAATATCCACATTTAACATGAATCCATCTTCCTGTCTCATTGTTGGCCACGAGCTGTAAAAGAACAAAAATAATTACCAACAAGGGAAGGGTGAGAGGTGGGATAATATTAGCCTCCGTGTCTTTAATAAAATCCAGATTTTCTGTCCATCAAAGCTGATGAAAATCTACATTTTATGGCAAGACCGGAGGCTAAGATTATGCAAGTTCAAAGCTTCTCTAACAAACAAGAAGCTGCATTAATCACAGGTTTAAAATAACATTTTCTAAAAACAGAGTCATTAGACCAATCAGCACATCTCAAAATATCATGCAAAGCACCTCTCAGCATAAAGGCTTTTGAAGCGGAAGCACCTCTCACTGAATGTGCACCAAACCTGCTCACATCTACACCAGCATTCTTCATCACTTCTTTCACCCATCTTGCCAGAGTCAGACTAGACACAGCTCTGTGCGGTTTCCTATAGGATATTAAAAGCTGCTTTTCATTTGGAGAACGAATACCAGAAGTTCTCCTCTCATACTCCTTTAAACAACACACAACACATAGACATTCATGTTCATCAAAATAAGGATAGAATATGCTTTCTGAATTCAATTTCGTTCTTCTGCATAGATAAAAACAAACTCCCTCTGGATTGAAAATCCTAGTACCAACATCCAATGCCTTCACATCTGAAACTCTTCTAAAAGATAACAAACACAATAACATTGTCAGTTTTCCACTCGAAATTCTCAATTCCAAACCACTGTTGTTTCCTAAATTCTCTAAATACAACAATACTTTTGATACATCCCATACGGAGGAATATCTGTCCACAGGGGGCTTTGAAACTCTCACGCTTCTCATCAGTCTACTAACCAAAACATTCTGTCCCACAGAAACTCCATTAACCAGTTCATGACCTGCGGCAATGGCTGATCTATATAAATTAATAGTTCTATAAGCTAAACCTGAAGCAAACAAGGTAGCCAAATAATTAACTATTATGACTACATCCACTGAAACGGGATCATAATCCCTTTCCACACACCAGCGTAACCATTTCTCCCATGCCAATCTATACATTTTCCTGGTTCCTGGAGCCCAGGATTCCCTAATAAGGTTAGAAGCCTCATCCGAAAGTCCAGGCACTTCCCAGACTCCCCTGAAATTCTCCATGCCACCAGTCTCAACTGACCCGATAACACTAAGTCGTGGAGTTCCCCAATGGCCCCATCAGAACGTCTTGAAACAATGGAAGCAGAATTGGAAAGTCTATTGACATTTCTAGAAGTATAGGATACCACACTTGGGACTTCCAAAGGGGGGTAATCAAAACCACTGTTTCCTCCCATTTGCGAACTATCAAGGTTACCCGTGTTATCAAGACAAATGGAGGAAAGGCATAAGGATGAAGACCCTTCCAATCCTGTCTGAAGGCATCTATCCCTGCCGAGTCGGGATCCGGACCCCAACTGAAAAACTTTCCCAGCTGAGCATTCCACCTGTTCGCAAACCGGTCCACATGACAAGGACCCCACATCTCCATCAACCTCAAAAATACCGACCTGTGGAGAGTCCAGTCGCTGGAATCCGTGTAATTCCTTGAATACCAGTCCGCTTGCACATTTTTCTGGCCTGGGATATATTCCGCCTGAACCACGATACTCTGGTTCAAACAATAATCCCAAAACACTCTCGCAAGGTCCGCAAGATCCCTTGATCTCGGTCCCCCTAATTTGTTCACATATCTCACCGCTGAAACATTGTCCATTCTCAACAGGACTGAACACCTTGCCTTGTCTTTTGTAAAACTCCTTATTGCAAAAGACCCTGCAAGCAGTTCCAGGCAATTTATATGCATTTCCCTTTCCTCTACAGTCCAAATTCCTCCTGTCGAAGTAGCACCACAACGAGCTCCCCATCCAGTTAAACTCGCATCTGATTCTATAATCAATTCCGGATTCACTCCGAAAATCGCTTTCCCATTCCAAGCCTCCATATTTCTTAGCCACCAATGGAGTTCTGATCTCGCTTCCCCTGAAAGAGTAATCTCCTCTGAATACCTCATACCACGCTTTAAGTGACTGCTCTTCAATCTTTGTAGAGCACGATAATTCAAAGGTCCTGGATAAATAGCCTGAATAGTTGAGGACAACAGACCTATAATTCTTGCCAACATCCTCAAAGAAATCACATCTAATGACAATACCCTTCGAATTTCCTTCCTTATTCTCTTTATTTTCTCCATAGGTAATCTCAATTGACCTTGAATCGTGTTTATCAAGAACCCCAAAAACTGAGTTTCCTGACTCGGAATCAAGCATGACTTCTCCCTGTTCACCACAAAACCGAGACTCTCCAGAAGGCCTACTGCTAACCTTGTGTGATCTTCCACCTTCGATTTCTCCTGATCCATAATTAAGATATCTTCTAAATAAATAATCACACTTATCCCTCTATCTCTCAAGAAGGCAACTACTGGACGAAGCATTTTGGTGAAACAACACGGGGCCGAGGATAGTCCGAAGGGGAGACAAACAAACTTCCATAACTTTCCTCCCCATCTGAACCTCAGAAATATTTGGTGTTCTGACCAAATAGGAATTGTTAAATAAGCATCTTTTAAATCTAGACGAGTCATCCAATCTCCCGTCTGTAAAATATCTCTCAACATATGCATTCCTTCCATCTTGAAATGATGGTATTCCACCAAATCGTTTAGTTGTTTCAAATTTATCACGGGTCTCATACCTTTCCCTTTCTTTTCCACCAGGAAAATATTGCTTATGAAACCTACACATACATCCAACTCTTCTACAATCGCCCCTTTCTTTTCCAGTTCTCTTACTTCTTCCTCTACTAACTTTGTTCGATCTGAATCGAATCTTATCATTGGAGGACACAAATTCTGAACTGGTTCCTCTACAAAGTCTATGCAATACCCCAAAACCGTCTGAAGAACCTACGGGTCCCCTGTTATCATCCGCCAATTCTGATAAAATTGGGAAAGTCTGCCGCCCAACTTTATATGGGTAACAATATGGTCTATTCTTACCTGATCTTCTTGATCTTCTATTTCCTCTTGAATTCCCCCTTTCCTTTTGAGGGTAGAAATTCCCGGGTTGATAGCCAGAATGTGACTGGTAATTGTAGTTATAAGGTCTGAATCCCCTAGAGAAGGAGGTCCTTGTAATGCCTTGTCCTCGGCCGGGGAATCGACCTCTAATTCGCCCGGCCCCTCCAAAAACCCGACGGTCAAAGACCTTTTTAATCTCTCTTTGAGATTTTTGCAGAGAACTAAATGCGCAAACCTATTTGGACATTTCCTTTATGAAGGTTTCACCAAACATACCATTGGCCTCCAAGCCACCCTCATTATTTGCTAATTCGGCTAACTTGGGGTCTATCTTGAGCAAGATACTCTTCCTCCTTTCCACAGAAATTGCGGTGTTTGCATTCCCCAGCAAACATACCGCCCTCTGAATCCACTCCCTAAGCTCCTAAACATCCAAATCTTTCTTTCCAATATATGCCTCTTCGGCCATATCAAATATCTTTGTGAGCGGGCCCGTTAAATCCAGAAGTCTGTCCTGACACATCCTTAGTCCCTTGTCTAAACCTTTCTTCGGATCTCTACCTCCTTTACCTATGAACGCTATTATCTTTGCGTCGAGTTCAGGGGTCATGCCAATTTTATTTGCTAAGTTTGGTCTTGGACATTCTGAACGGAGCCTCAATCTCACATCCTTTGGAATCTGCTTCCTCAGCCACAACTGTACGTATTCAGCCACATGAGGAGCTAGGCTCCATTCTGGAGACAATGGATGTTTCAGTAACATTGGGTCAAACATTGACTCACCAAGAGGGTCCATGACCCCACCCAGGCCATCTGACTTATCATTTGATTTAACCTCAACTGGTTTTTCTTTCTCTACAATTTCCACCTCCGATTCAAAATCAGAGGAACAGCTCAACTCAATTTCTGCGCTACCCGATGACTCATCGCACAAAATAGTAGTATGCCTTCTACTACTCACCTGACCTCTAGCAAGGTCCCCTTGTGTGTCCTCGACACTTCCTTGCTTCATACGTTTACGAAAAACCACATCCGGATAAGCACACTTTGCTTTTTTGTTTTTCAAACCATTTGCATCCGTATTCTTCCTTTTCCTACTCACTTTTCCTCCCTTTTTTTGTATGGGTACTGTACCCTCTCCAGCGGACCAAAACATCTCATCTTGTGAGGGATGGCCATAATTCTTTTTAAAATCCTCAAACTTCTTTTCCATTTTCCTATCCAAGTCAGATGCAAATTTGTTTAACATTTGACCAATCCTCTCTTCCAAGCCCAATTCGGCTTCTTTATTAACATTTCCCTCTGACATCTTAACAGACAGCACTTCTCAATAGCCTCCCCTTAGAAACCTGAAGGTTACCAATACCATAAAATAATTCTAATCCACGTTAAAGAGATCAAACACTCTTTAAAATAATAATCCAAAATACTTAAGCAAACAACTTCAACCTATATCCTCGCTATAGCTCACAAGCAAAGAATTACCTGAATCGATATATCGCTAATAAAATCCTGTCAGTTTCTGACTGAACTGAGAGCTGCTGGCGCTGTGCGCACGCAACAAAGCAGACGTGCTTACGTACGCTTGTGCGTCACTTACAAGTACGTCATGCTGATCATAACATGGTTGCTAGGGGCATTGTCACGGCCGTTCAGCACGGATAAAACCCAACGGTAGGATTATTTCAAAATTAAACAACCACATTTTACCGAAAATTCTGCACAATCAACTCTTAATTTATTTGACAAGATACCCGAAGCAAGTGAATTCCGTGACAACGAGCGCCCCGTGAAAAGTACACTTGTCTTATCAAAGCCTTGAGTATTTCTTAGCACAACCACGCGTCGCAGTAGAGTCATAAATCTCTTTCCACTCCGCTCGGTGGCAGCATTTCTTTGCTTCACATAAATAAAGGCTACGGTTAATTTATCTCAACCTCACTCTCTTGCGAAAATGTCATAAATCTCCTTTGACACCGCTCGGCTGGCGGCATTTAAGACCTCAACCCAAGAGCAATCTAGTTAAATAATCCTCATTATAGAGAATGCAGACACTTATATATTTAAAAGTAAAAGTGTACAAATAAAAAGAGTAACTCGCAAAGTTATTTAAACTACGTTTTCTTTCCAAGTACACTTAAAACAAAACAGACTTCGACATGAAAATAAACAAAACATTCTTCGAAATGAAAATAAATACATCAAGCATACGTATCCACATAAATACATCAAGCATACGTATCCACAACTTATTCAAATCAGTATGAGAGCAACTGCACGCAAGACTTATCTTAAGGGCAGCAGCAAAAAAGAAGGAAGATGACTGTAGGTACCGGCTGATTGTTAGTTTTCTTGGAACTTTGTTTGTGTTCTATATTCTTTAAAGGTGCTGTTGTGGGTGGCGCAATAAAGGAAGATTGCATAATCTTAGCCTCCGGTCTTGCCATAAAATCACAAAACTACTCAGTAACTTGCATTATCCTTATGCTGTACGACAGGGGGTACTTTATCCATTAGCGCCTGCTGTGCTGTCGGAGAGGAGGGGCTAAGGGAGGGAGGACAGACAAAGAAAACAATAAAATAAAATGTATAAAAATAAACAACTCACATGCCGCATCACGCCCACCGAAACTCCGCTCTTTTGTTTCCTCCTCCTGCACCATAGGCTCCCAGCCTCCCCTGCGGCCATTCCTGACGCTGCTCTCATTCATGAAAGCACCATCAGCATTGGCCTGAGCACACTTGATTTGCGCTCCCGGGGAGACTGGGAGCCTGTGACTGCTGTCTCCAATGCAGCAATGCAGCTGGGGTTGGAGAGAGCTTCACTGCGCATGACGCTTTGACCGGCCTGACACAGCAAGTCAAACTGTCATGCGCAGTGAATCACAGTGCTAACCACTCTCCCTTCTGCCTTACCCCGTGATGGCCCACCCCAAGCCTCATTCAATGGAAGAAAAAAACCCGATAATAAACACGTTTTATTATCGTTTTATTTTTTGCATTTTGAGGCTGGCGTGTGGAGGGGCAACGCTCCTCAGCTGAGGAGCCGCCCCTGACTTTACCCCATATAAACTGTGCATGTCCGTGTCAATGCAGTAATATATCTGCAGAAATGTATTACATCAGCATTTGGGTTTTCCTAAAGGTTGTCGCTGTTTTGTCAGGAACATTTGTAAGCATTGTAGATTCAATTGCAAAGCCACCCTTTCTGGAAATGGATGTGCTGGTCAACTTTGTGAGCAGAAGCAACCCAGGTTTTTGTCATCCTGCCTTGCTCAGGTTGGGCATCTTTTAGTTGGTTCATAATGCCCCCAGGAAAATGCAGCAGTCCTTTTTCTTGACGACTTGTCCCTTAAGTTTGAAGGTTATATATCTGTGTAGACAAGTCTTTCTCTTTGATTTTAATTCCAGTAACACCTTCTAGACACTTTGATATTTGAGAAGTTACTTAAAAAGAGAGCTGTCAGTTAATGGGTCATCAGATGTGATTTTATGGGAACAGGGCTTATCTTAACTAGAATTGTCAGCCTTTGAATATTGTCTGTGAGCCTTTTGTGAAGATTCCAACCACACCACTCAGAGTTTTTCTTCAATCACCAATGTGAAGAGAGCATAGGTGTTGATGGCCAATGAGAGGTGCCGAAACTAGCAAACATGCCTCTGTTTCTTGCTGTAGCACAATAGACGTTGTTTCTCCTGCTTTTTCTTTGACGATTGACCCCTCTGTTTGTCCCAGTCCTTTCTGAACCCGTTTTTTAGGTCGAACCTGGGCAGGGTATGCGCTGCTCTGCGAGGCATGCCGTATTGAGGTAGACACTTGAAGCTCTGCCCATGTCCCACCCATCTTTTCAATTGGCTCCTGTTACTGCGCTTGCAAAATCGTTGCTTTTCATTCCTGAATAGGCTTTGTTAGTCGCTCCTTGGTACCGCCTTGTCTGCATTTGTAACCTTCCATAAAGATTGGGCCTTTTACATGTCTTGTTACACGGTCTGCTTTATTTTGGCCGTGAGCCAACTATTGAACCATTTTGTTCAATGAGTTGCCCCTGTTCCACCCACTATGTCACAGCATGTCGCCCGCTTTTATTTTAATTACTAATGGCAGTTCGCTTTAACTTTAGTGGCCACGTTTCTTTATTTATTTACTTTAGCAGCGCGGTCCGCTTTAAGTATAGCGGGCGTGCTTATTTTTGTAATGTTTTTGTTTGTTTACTAGCCCCCATGCAGCGTTTTTACGTTAATGGAGGCCACGCGCCTTTCTTTAGCCAAGCCGCGTCTAAAGAAAGGTGCGCAGCTGCTATTAAAGTGAAAGCGCGGCATGGGGTGCTTTTACAAAAAAATGCATTTGTTTGTCAATTTGACAAATAGATTTTTTTTTGTCAAAGACCCCATGCCGCGGTTATACTTTAATGTCTGCCATGCCTCTTTCTTTAGACCCGGCTTGTCTAAAGAAAGGGGCGCGGCCTCCATTAACGTGAAAGAGCGGCATGGGGGGATTTGACATAAAAAATATTTGCAATGCAATAGGTCTTGCATTTGTGAGAGTTTATGCTATTGGCATTGTAAATGCCAATAGCTCAAACTATTGTAAATGCGAGACCTATTGCATTGCAAATGCTTGTTCTCTTCTGTTCCTCCCACAGAGCAGCGACTAAGTACTGCCTCATTACTCTATGGTTTTTATCTGTTCTTTGGGGGACTATTTTTGTCTTGGTTTCCTTGTCTGTTACTGTTTGTTTGAGTTCAGCTTCGGCACCATAGCTGCTTACATTTTACTACAGCATTCCTTACTCCCACCTTCTTAATGCCACAGTTGTATTAGTGCTGCCCCCGCCTACGGCTCCATTGCTTGTGTTTTTTAGCCTTTTTGCAATTTATGATGTTTACCTGCAGTTGGGCTTTTTTTGGTAGTATATTCATTTGGTTTTAGGCTTCCTTTTAAGGGGGATGGGGCTTGTGGAAGTCTTGTTTTTAGATGTGACCATCCTAAACGGGAGACCATGTTGCAGTGGGACATTTTCAATAACAGGTATGATAAGATTGTGTATTACTTCAACACACTAGCATTTAAATTCTACTCTCCCTAAGGTGTTTCTTTATATAAATTGTTGTGTACGTATTTTTATTTGGAATAGAGAAGTACACACAGCGCTTTTTCCTTTCTAAACTATCCACTGAAATCACATTTATTTACTGGGGGCGTGGCATCAGTGTAGGTTTAAAAAGTTTACAGTTCATATGAAGCCTTTGTAAATTGTGCTGTCCGCAGTGACATTGGGTAGTCTAGCGTTTGTCATTCACTCGCGCTTCCTGTTTTTACAACAATTTTTCCTCTCACTACTTTCTTCTTCCGGGTCACTTTTCGAACAACTTCTGGGCTAGTCTCGTTTTTTCCAGTCCGCTGGTTGTGGCACGATGGTAAAGGTTTATGCATTTCTGCCAAAGCAGTCTTTTCACCATCCACGTCCATCCTCCCTCTGTAAGGGTGCCTGCCACACTAAAGCCCCATAGCATGTTTTTTAGAGGCACTACTCTTTTAACATCAATATTGTGAGTGCTGCACATCAATGACGGCGGCCGCCTGGCTTGTACCATTGTGCTCTCCGCGGCTAGAATTGGTGAATCATTGCTTCTCGGTTTATGACAGAGCTCTTAGCAAAAAGCATGGAGTATTTTTATGGGCAACCAAATAAAGTAAACGAGTAGCTCTTTGTTGTACCTGTCTGACTTTTATTTCTGAGGCTGCATGTTGTGGATTTGTTTAGGATCTTGTCATGTTTATTAACTTTTGCCTCCCCTTTCGAAGTTGTCATAAAATATCAGCTTTTATTTTCCTCCGCTATGTGGCTCATGCACATCACTCCAGATTTCATTTGTGTAAGACCCTATTCATTAATGCTGTTTGTGCAGGACGCAATGCCCCTGGGTAAACCCATAGCCGCTGGGCGACGCTGTCCTCCACCCCAACTAGACCCAAATTTCGGGGGGTGGGGGGGAGGGGTGGGGTGTTAATACTTTAAATGCTGGAGGCGGAGTCAAATTCAGAGTCATACTAAATATTGATTGAGTGTCATACTGTCGTTGTTGTGGTATAATGCATAGGGTTCATTTTTTTGCCAATGTATGACCGCTCAATTTAAAGCACGCTGGGCCTCCAGCATTAATGATTTCATAATAGTATTTTACAACTTTTACAGCAAATTTAGGACTCTCTTTCAAAGAATTTTAGCAGAACAAATAGTAAATGATGTAATGTAATATATGAATGTAATATATTTACCTACTCTCACATGACATTTATTGTTATAATTCTAGTTTTGTCAATGTTAGAAAGTGGGTTATTGGTAGGGGCAAATGTAGGTCTGCCACTGGCAATAAGGCCACTAACACATAATAGGACTCAGCATAGGTCTTAGAAAATTATTCCTATGCTCAACCCTTGGTAACGTGGCTGCGAGCAGACAGGCTTAACTTCAAAGACAGGTATGTAAAGCATTTAAAAACACCAATTCAGTAAATAATTAAGACACAACACATAATAAAAATCCAACACCAATTTATAAAAATAGGAAATATTCTTATCTTTAAAATGACACCAAAATGACAAAAATCCAATGTAGGGAACAGGAAATATGAATTTTCATAGATTTTGCAAAATATAGCACTTAGAAACTTATAGCACCATATTGGGATACAGGCTCGCAATAGACCGGGCCAAAGTCAAAGTTTCAGGCCGACCGCGATGGAGCCCTGAGTGGCTACCCCACGCGGAAGGTCCCGGTCACAGTTTTCACCTTCGGACTTAGAAACTTTTATGGAGCTTTTCTCCCTGAAGTCCCTCGAAGCTCTCAGCCAGTCTGGATTCGGTGAGGGTTCGCCGGATTGCCTTGCGACGAGCTCCCGGTCAAACTTATGGAAGTCCAACCTCCGGTGCATTACATCGGGGCAACCCAAGGGTCCAGGCCGACACGTGGTTGAAGGCAGGCGGCTTGGCTTTCGCGGTTGCTCCCGGTCACCTTTTCTTCGAGCGGACTTAGAAACTCTTCTGGAGCTTTTTCTCGTGGGGTCCCTCGATGCTCTTCACCAGGCCGGATTCGGTGAGGGTTCGCCGGCCTCGGATTTCTTCTACTCCCGGTCAAACTCTGGAAGTTGGACTGACGGAGCTTTTAGCGGGACAAACCTGGATGGCTTGGCCGGCTCGCGTTTGAAGGCAGGCGGCTTGGCTGGCCAGGTTGAGTCGGTCCCTCTATGGAGCTTTTTTTTCAAAGTTGCTCCAAAGTTCTCCAAACTTCTTGAACTTCTTCCTGAAGTTCCTCAAGGGGTCCCAAAGTGCCTCAAACTCACTCCAAGGGTCTGGAAGCTCCAAGATGGTCCTTGAAAGTTGAGGACTTCAGTTTCCACAATCCACTTGGACAAAACCCTTACAAATCCACTGGTAGTTCTTCCAGTTGAGGATGCTTGGTGGTGATGGTCCAGGTGAGCTCTGTTAACCTGTAGCTTGCAGGGAGTCCACTCTTTAGTTCTTTTGCAGCAAGGTAATCCACAGGGTTGTAGTTTCAGCTGGTGCAGTCTTCAGAGGGCAGGCCTTAGAATTTTGCACCCCCAACTTCTCAGCATGGCAACATCTTGCTTCCTTAAGTTTCAAGCAGCAGATCTGGAGGGCTCTGCCCCTCTCAGATACTTAATCCAAGTTCTCTGGGTCAAGCATGAGGTCACTCCTGACCAATGGGAGCAGGGTAACTCCTCAAAGATATGACCACATCCTGTAGAGTGTGGCATTATTTTGTCCCAGAGTGCATCAAATCTTCCAAATTCATAATGGCTGATTTTCCAGCAGGGAGGTAAGAGCTGGCTAAACACACCCCTAGGATGGCTAATTTACTTAGACTCTCCCCCTGCATCTGCTCATACCTTCCTTAATCCTACCATCTGCCTGAGGTGGAAAGTTCAGAGTTGTAAATGACACTGGTTTCTGCTCTCCTCTTTGAAGACCATGGCTTACTGAATCCTCCCCTGGCCTGGCATTCCTGTGGAACAGCACACTGCCCTGCCAGCAGAGCTGGTTAACCCCAGGGGCTCTTTATCACCTCTTCAAGGCAGCCTGGCTAATCCACTTAACTCTGACCAATCAGGACAGACCACTGGAAGGCTGAATCTGGACTTACAAACAAGAAAGTCTTATAACTTCTTGTATGTACACTTTAGGAGAAATTCAACCATATCATATTGTTGAATTTATTAATACCATTCGGGGAAGTCTTTGAATGGTACTTCTAGCCCTCTCCTATCAAGAGTTATTAGTTAATAACTTCCTACCATGTTAACCTATGTAGCAGGGGATTTGCAATGGGAAAAATGACTTGGGCCATTTTTCCAGCACCAGGACTTACAAAAACATATTTTATAAGTACTTTGCTTATATCTACAGGACCCCCACCCCATGGGACGACTAGGGGAGATGTTAGGGGTTCTGAATCTGTAGAAATATTGCAGATCCTCACTTCACAGTGCTCCTAGCATCAAAGTCGAATTTGGGCAGCACTTTATCACAATGTGGGGAGTGAAATGTGAAATTTCACTTAACCCAGGGCATATAAAACTCATTTTTATAAGGGTCTACCTTATAGATACCTGACCCCCCACCCCTGGGACACCTAGGGGAGACGCTGGGGGTTCCTAATATGCCATAACATTGTAGGTTACCCATTTTTAAGTGCCCCAAACACCAAAGTCGAGTTTGGGCACAATTTACTTTTTAAAAGCAGTCATGGCACCCAGGGCTGCTTTTAAAACTGACCTCAGGCCTCAGCAGTGCACACATGCAAGGGCAGAAAAGGCTGCTGGCCTCTAAACTGCCATGCCCTACTATATACTAGGGACTGATAGGTAGTTTCAATTCCCCTGCCCTATTATATACTAGGGACTTATAGGGTAGGTCATGCCAATCACAGGGGTACCACAACCCATAGTGTACCCTAGTGTATGTAGGTGTTTTCACTGTATTGTAAGTGTTTTCAGCATAGCACTGGCCCTGGGCCTGGTTAGGCAGAGCCCAGGGTCAGTCAGAGTCAGTTACCACCAGTACCATTCAGCAAAAAGGTGGGGGGTGCCCAGGATGACTTTGCAACAGTCAACAATTAGTGACATATGATACACTGTAAAACACCTGAGGTGAATTGCATTGGCCTCGACCCATTTGCCCTTCAAAATAGTTTTAGAAGATATTTGGGTTTCTTCATTTTCCCACCTTCCAGGGTGTTTCGAAAAATTGTGGCAAATAGTGCAGTTTAAGCATATTTCTATAGTTATTGTTCTACTGAATGAAATGAATGATTGAAAATAATATGTAAAGTGCACTTTTACCCTAAGCAAGCAGCCTGGCGCTGAGAGATAACTGAAGGAGAGATGGAGACTGAACTAATGTGGAAAGGGCAAGTTTTAGTTTTTTTTTTCCAGCGGTGACTGCGTTTTCTGTGTGGAAGAAGGTGCAGGCAGGAGCCATGATCTTAGTGGTTTCAGAGATTAAGGACACGCAAGTGCATACTATGGACACCGCATTTGGGGACCCCACGCCATAAAACAAGGAAAATTTTGCCTAGCGGAAGGATACCTGCCTTTTGAATTGAGCTCATTCATCTTGCGAGACAAGAAAGTGGAAACCACAGTGAAGTTTAACTTGCTCTAAGCGGGACATCTCGGTGGAAACCAAAGTGAAGGTTATCCCCTTGACAAATGTGAAGGCTTGTTGGCAAGTGAGCAGTGACTGAGACCATTTTTATTCTTGTTCCCTGGCTATAGATGAAGAATTAAACTCTTTCCTGACAAAGATTATTTCCCCGTTTGCCCTCCTGATGTGTTGCATGTATTTTTAAATTTAATATGATCATGAAGAAGGTGGTAGAACAATTATAGAACCACCGAAACGTGCATTGACTGTTGGTGTGTCCAGTCCGGGCCACTACACCAGGAGAGAAGAGATCAGACTCTGCCGGTGTATGGGGGATGTTGTCTCTTCCGATTGTTTGCACAATGAATGTGTGGTATGTGGTATGAATGGGATGTCAGATGAGAGTGCGGAATAAGAGGATTTAAGGGGGTCATTGTGGGTTTTGAGGTAAAAAGGGTTTTTAAACTAGCAAATTAATGCATATAGCTTTAAAAATAGATGCAAAGCTATTCCAAATGATGGAATAGCATAAAAACAGATGCAAAGTTATGCTAAATGTTGTATTGTTTAAATGTCAGTTATGTAATAAAAGGCCTTCTAATATCCTGTTGAAAAAGAATATACAAAAAATTAAAAATTAAGAAGTATGTGAAAATAATATACAGAGTTGGTCTGGATCTGTTTATGGGTGGATCTATTCCCATGTGAAAAGTATTTTGGCTAGTAGGACCTTCTTGTCTTGTGTTGTGTGCTTAACCCCCCGGTCCTAAGCCCATTTTGATAACTTAAGTAGAGACGGGGGTCCCCTCTGTGGATCTTCCATTCATGTCTTCCCTTCCTCTTTCTTGCTGCCCATTATTTTTTCTTGCTGATTCTTTTCCTCATACATTCACCTTTCCCCCGACCCGCTCCATCACTCCTATAGCCTCTTACTTTCCCTCAGTGGCTCTGCCCCACTTACGTCCATTTTTCCCTCCTTTCTATAACTTTCCACAGATTTGCCACCTGTCCAGTCTGTTACCAAAATGGCCGATATTTTTAAGTAAAGACTGGTAAAAAGCCCTTAGAACTGAACAAACGCTCATAGTTATTCTTGTTGAAATACAAGGTTTAAACAGTTAATATAAGCATATATCAGGGCCACTGGAATTATGCAACTGTATGGCTGTGGCGTTTTTTGCATAGTTGTAGATTTGCCACATTATCTATCATCTGTCTCATAATCTGCAGATTCTAATAGAAAAAAAATGTTTTAGCTCAAACAGTTCAAAAGTTACTAAAAACACAGCGACATGTGTGGCCGCACAGTGGTAGGCCCTTTGCAAATGGTGACTGGTCACCTTCAGTCGCTTATTGCTGTATTTGGGTGTTAAACTGGTATTAATCAGGTGCAGCCAATGCTTAGGCAGTGTTGACAAGTGCAAAAATGTCAAATTAATAAAGTAATACTGTCACAAAATGTGCCATGTTACGCCACATAATTTGCCTTTTCTTGTCACATAATTTACTCAACCCTGCTGCATAATTTGGCTCTCCTCTGCCACAGCATTTCAGTGGCCCTGCAATTATCGAAGAAAATGTATTTCCGAGCAATATACATAATTCCTAAATGATTATTAAAGCTAACAAAGTCTTCCTCTTTGCTGTTCATATTTTGGCTGTAAAAATGTCTTATGATCGATCTTGAAGACTTTGATACTCAGTCATTCAATGCAATCATTGCTGGCTTTTCATTCACTGTGCTCCAGACGTCTTATTTTTAGGTCGAGCCTAGAGTCAGCGCGCAAGCGCTGCTCTAAGGAAGATCTGTGGTAGTTCAGTAGGTGATGGAAGCCCCGCCCATAGTTTTCATTGGCTTGTGTCTTTGTCCTTCGTAAATGCTGCCTTCGGATTCGTTTATAGGCTTGTTAGTCCCTCCTTATTATGGCCATGTCATCATTTGTAACCTCCCATGGCTACTGGCCCCTTTACTTGGTTGTTGCACGGTATGTGTACTCTTTACTTTAATGATTTCTCCTACTGCAAGCACGACGACGTGCTCTGCTTACATTTAGCACGCTGTGCACGCTTTCACTTTTAAAGCATCCGGGACAATGGCGGTGCTTCAAATCTAATGTCATAGGTCTCGCATTTAAATGCGAGACCTATTGCATTCCAAATATTTTTTCAGTTTTCAAGTGCTTTGGCTCAACCTATTCAGCTGGTGCGTGGGCGGGTGTTACTTTTTACAGGTCAGTGTTTTCCCTGCTAGCGCAGTTTGTTTCACAGCTGCTGTGAGCATGGAGATCGGCTGCTTTCCCTCAAATAGATGGGCTGGGAGGGGGAACACGCCGCTTCCCTTCACAGAGCCAGGGCGGGCACTGGCAGCGAGGGCCATGAGATAGTAAGGCCCAGCCCACTATTTCAACTCCTTTGCTCCAGAGATTGAGCATGGCGGGCCGGGGAGGAGCTCAACGCAGACGGGCCCCAGAGGCATCACGCCGATGCGGACCCTCGTTCTTTCTTCAGACCTCTTCTGAGAGCAGAAAAGAGGGCAGGCCAGTGGTAAGGGCTGAAATGCAGGGAGCGGACTCGCGTGTGAAGGCGGCACCTGGGCGTCGACGAGCCTGGGAAGGAAGGGGACAGCCACGGTAGACAGGCTGGTGGGAAGGGAAAGTCATGCGAAAGAGAGTGTTTGTGCGGTCCGAGTAATGTTTAAGGGGCGTTAGAAAAGGAGGGTCCTGCAGGGGACCCTCGTCCGCCCCTCACAGAGTGCGCAGGAGTCCTGAAGTCCTTGGTGCCCTTGGTGATGGGAATGTGAGCCGGATGTTATCGGGCAGGGGGATCTTGGAAGTTCCCAGGGTGCCACAGGTACATTTCAGAATACCTTTGCGCTGCCACCGCGCCCCCATGTACCACTTCCCCCGCGTGGGGCTTGGTGCGTTCCTGGTTTCAGGAAGGAGCCGCCGAGAGAAGTGTTTGAGAGGGGAGGGGAAGCCCGAGGGATCGGCAGGGACTTTTTTCCCTTGGTAGTTTTCGGGTTTCTTACTGATGGCTCGTGGCAGAGCATGAGTCGGGGGTCCACGCGGGTGGACGGCGTCTCCCCACTTATTTTACAGGGTGGACGCCGTCCCCCCTGCTCAAAAGCTGGACTTTGTAAGATGGCGTTACTTGCCCGCACGGCCGCCCCTAACTTTCTTAGATGGCGTGGACTTACCCGTCCATCTCCCAAGTACAGGGTTGGCTGTCAATCTTGTGTAGCGCGTGAATGCGCTACCTATCAAAGTTCTGCTTTACCCTTTGAACCTGCCCCCATCACCTTGTAACCTTGCCGGGCGCCTACCAGTGGACGCTGTGACCTGCAACCAATCAGTGGCCATAGCAGTCGTCATGGGATTGGCGTGTGCGCAACTTGGCAGTCCCGCCCCGTGCTGCTATGCCCTTTATTTTTCGGGCTCTCGTACTCTGGCTCCTTTCCTTTTTTTGCGAGTCAGTCACCTGAGAATGGGTAACTGGGAGCATTGCTGCATCTGGCTCAACAAAAGCTAGCCAGTTAACCTCACTGCGGAAAAAAAACATAAGCATAAAATTTCTGAAGCACATTCTAATGCATGTGATATCCGAGCTGCATCCAAGAAGGAGGTACTGTGGTCAACGATCCTGGAGCAGCAGAGGCATTATCATGCTTCAACGGTTAAGGTGTTTCGCACGCTTTACTTTTGTGCAAAAAATAATCGCCCCTTTTCAGACTTTCCAGGTCTAGTAGCCTTGCAGGTTGCTAATGAGTCAGTTATGGGTTCGATTCTACACAGCAAATTCACTGCAGCACAGATAACCGATTGCATTGCTAAGGAAATGCGGAGAAAGCTTTGTATCGGCATCGTTGAACAGGCTCCAAAAATCTGTTTATATTGATGAGTCAACAACCCATTCTTCCATGGCCGTTTTAATTATTTATGTCCGTGCTGCAATCAATGGAAAAGAGCCCCTCACCTTTTTCCTTGACTTGTTGAGTTGCCTAGGGGAGATGCAGAGTGCATTGAGTCCTCACTGTTGAAATGTCTTGAAAAACATGGGTTTTGCAACAAGGTCCTTGCAGACAATTGGATAGGGGTGTGCAGTGATGGTGCCAGTGTCATGCTTGGGAGAAACTCTGGTGTTTTGGAGAGGCTATGTTGTAAATACCCTCGCCTTGTAAAATGGCACTGTCTATGCCACCGGCTTGAGCTCAGTGTAGCGGACACGGTTGATACATTGCCAGGCCTTAAACACCTTGCATCATTTTTCGAAAAACTGTATGCCGTGTACCACCAGTCTCCCAAAAATCAGCGGGAACTCTCTGCATGTGCGAAAGAGTTAGAAATTGCAATTCTGAAAATTGGGCGAGTATTTTGAATCCGGTGTATTGCTTCTAGCAAAAGGGCAATACGAGCAGTGTGGGAGTCATACCCAGCCCTTCACCAGCATTTTGTTCAGTCCAGCTTAAGTACTTCTCGTGATGCCAAACACCGGTCTACTTTCAGCGGGCTGAATAAAATCCTGACATCTTCCGATTTTTTGCTGAATCTAGCTGGTGTTGCAGATGCGGTTCATGAAATTGGAACACTGTCAGAAGCACTTCAAAGGGATGAAGTAACTCTGCCACGAGCTTACCAGCTCATCAATCGTTCAGTAAGGGCAATTGGAAAGCTTAAGGAGTTCCCAGGGACACACAGGAAGGAGGCTGAACAAGCTATTGAGAGTGGCTTATTTAGAGGAGTGCCAATCAGCTGGGAGGACTCAAGTGGGCAGGTAAAAATAAACCTACCCCAGTTTTATCAAAATCTGGCAGATAACTTGCGCTCCAGGTTGTATGCACAGTCTGCAAGCAATAGGTCGGCCACATCATCTCGGACAGATGAATTGTTAGCGCTTACATCAGAGATAGATGTTATCAACCCACAGAAGTGGCCAAACGACATTGAGAGCCCATGGTATGAAGGTGAGGAGAAACTGCAAAACCTGTGCAGGAGATTCTCTCTTAATTATAAAGGCATATCTGAAGGCCTCAGAGACTATGTTGATAGTGGTGGTAATGAGATTCCAGAGCAACTGCAACCTGTTTTGAGGGCTATAAACACACTTCCTGTGACTTCAAGTGACTGTGAAAGGGGTTTCAGCACAATGAACTTGATAATGTCACCCATACGAAACTGCCTCGGTATCGGACGCCTTTCCTCATTAATGTTTATAAACCTCATGGGCCCTCCTCTGCCTCTTTGAAATCCAATGCCATATATCAACAGGTGGTTGATTGCTCATCGCCATGCGGATGATACTCAGTCTAGAAAGGTAGATCCTACAGCCCAGCACAATAAAAGATATGCAGGCGCATGGACGTTTTTTTATTAATTGATGGTTTTTAATGAATAAGCGGTCTTACTAATTTTCCATGGTCAAACATCCTGTGGCAATATAACATGTCCCACAATGTCTGCAATAACTGATGTGAGTATTAGGTTGAAACTGTACAGAGTGCACCTTGCATTTTTTTTATCATGGTCACAGTGTATTAAACTTGTCAGTATATTTAAATGTGGTGTTCTAGGTAGCGTAATACATTTTATAGTTTTGATAATCACTATTGTAGTTTCTAGCATGTGGTTTTCTTTGTTTTTTTACAGCGCACAAACTCTGCTTTTGTTCATGGTGCCATGTTTTAGTATGCATCGCTTACAGCACTTAATGGCTTGACTGATGTAGTTGTACAACAAACTTCATCCACATTTGGGCTGTTAATTCCTCCATACAGGGACCTTAAGTCACAGGCTTAAGTACTGAGCAGCTTCAATTGTTAAATCTTGCAATATGTGCAAATGATAGATCTTCTGCACATGTGATGTCACTCCCTGTTGTGATGTAACTTCCTGCCGTGATGTCACTTCCTGCCGTGATGTCACTTCCTGCCGTGATGCCACTTCCTGTCGTGATGCCACTTCCTGTGACACCACCTAACTTGGAGAATCCCCCCACTTCTTTTTTTAGGACTTGTGCCCTGGCTCGTAGATTAATGCAGCACAGCGGGAGCTTGTCTATAGCCATGCATAAGTTAGAATCATGATGGACCTACTCAGCCTCTCATCTTCTGGGGTCGATAGAATTACATAATTGAGCTGGGGAACAAAAAACTGATCAGCTCCAAGACACCGTTCAGCGGTGAACGTGTGCTTATGAAGGAGTGGCAATGTTGTGGGAAAATGACTTGTATCTGGTGGACTCTGTTGCACTTGCGAGGGCAGGGGATATTAGGGTGTGGAGTATGGGCTGTGTGTCAGACATGAAGCTCTTAGTGCCCCCCGCACCCCCACCAATAGGCGAGTGTCACTCTGTCAGGTGCTGTCATTGAGGGCTCTGTTGCCCTTGGAGAAGGGAGGATCGCCTTCGCCGTTTGACAGGAGGTGGGCCCTAATTCTGACCTCCACAGAGATGACCTGTGCATTGAGGTGAGCGATACTTGACCTCGGCACCCCTGCTTAATTACTATTGATTGTAGTCACTTTTTGGGGGATTACTCACACGTGCCCCATTGTTGTAACTGTTCCAAGGTATCGCAGGAATAGACCAGATGCTATAATGAATGATATAATGATTTAAAGATAAGCGCTCCTAGCATAAAAAAGTAATTAATTTATAGGTGTCTAGAAAGGCAAGAACCTGCTTGTAGGTAAAAAAACATAACTCTCCCACCTAAATATCCTTAATTGAAATCTGCAAAATGCATATTGAATTCCAGCTTTTGGTGCTTGGATGAACTAACTGTATCGGCAACGGACAGGGTGTGCTGAGAAGCAAGGTGCTTACATAATAATATCAAAGCACCCTCTGGTGCCGTTGACGTGTTTGGCGCGGTTCAATAGCTCGCAGCATTAATAAGCACAGATGATCTTTTGTGCACCAAACATACAGGCTATTTTGCATTTCTTTCAAAACACTTCTGCTCTGGCAGCACACACAATAAAAGAGCATGTGGCTCGTCTCTTCCGAATAAGATTGATAATGGTGCAGTCTGCAGTAGAAACTTTGAATATGTCAGCAAATAAAGCCCAGCCAGCACCACTAGAGACATCTTGAGTGTCCGTTTCCCATTTCCCTCTAGCCCATAACAACCCACTGCACGTGTGTAGTATCTTCATGTTGTGTTATTATGTACTATGTTATCTTGTTCCTAGCTGCTCAGCCAGTGTGAGTGTTCTGTGTGGAATGTTGGTGTGTGGGCCATGAGTGGAATGCTTGGGTGACTGGTGTGAGTGGTGACAGTTGGTGGAAGGGCTGAGCGGCTAGTAGGCTGCTCCTCGTGGGGCTTGCTGTAACTTCTACTTATGGACTTAATAAACTACATCAAACTCAACTCTACAGACTTTAACTACCTGCTGTACAGGATCTAAGCTACATGTTTATCTACTTGAATAAACCAACTTAAACTACATCTACCAGTGTGGACTACATTACTACATTTATTTTGTCGACGAGTTGGAGACCTTCCCACGCGTTTAAGTTTGTCTGAGGCTACCTGGAGATGACAAAGCATCAAGATGTACAAGATCAGACATCCCAAGGAAAAATTCAAACTAAGTCTGGGTCACAGGAAGCAACATGGAAACAAAAGAAGCCATGAAGAAAACGAAGGAAAATGGAACAGCACGCCTTGCAGCCCCACCAGTGTCCATTACATCGGACAGCCCCAGCTCAAGCGTGCTCTACTCTCTTCATCTGGCACACTTTGACAAGGACTGCGACTTCAAGGGAAGTAAGCATTATCAATTTACACTTTCTTCATGTCATCTCTATTATGAACACTGCGCAGTTTGAGATGTTAAAGTACATTTGGAGTTACACTTTGGGACATGGTGTGTTTTGCCTACAACAAGTATTGGCATCAATGTATTCTTCTGCAAATCAGTTTGTCCCTTTTGATTTGGACTTGGCAGCGTTTGTTTGTAAAGGGGGTGCACTGTCTCAACTGATCAGCAAAAATGGACATTTTGAGAACTACATGAAGCCCTGGTGTGTTTTGCTGTTTATTTAAGACACATCAGGTGAAGAGTATCGGCGTTTCTGTGTTTAAAAGGTAGGAGACTTGCTATCTGAATGCAGATGCATCCGATTTAGAAGGTCAGAAACTCTATTTTTTGAATGCGTGTTCATTGGCCTTCACCAGTGAAAAGTTAAAAGTGTCACAAGTTCATTGTTCCTGGCAGGTAAACCGTCACTGGCTAATTTAAAATTCATGGCACGAGGTTGGCTTGGCACGTCTTGCTAAATGGAGCATGTTTAAATTTGCCCTGGTGCCGGCACATTCATTGGGACATGAGTGGTGAGACACTCACCGTCTGTTATTTTTTTCTTCCAACAGTGCCAGTTGATCTGCTACTTGCTATTTTTAAAAGGAGGCACGTGTCACAATATGCACGAGCACACCTACCTGCGTCATGTTGTCCTGTAATGCCTGCCACGGTTCATCTGTGACGTATCCTCTTCTACTCTGCATAGACGGCTGCTGTGCAACGTTTGGGAAAAGAAACAATTGATGGACGGAATGCTGGACAATGCAAACATTCACCCCCAGTCACAAAGATCTGGGTTTAATCCATCATTCTTTGCTCACCACACCACCCCAGTTTGGACCCAGCCATATGCAAATCAGTCTTGACCCTGTTCCTTGTGGGAACAGTCCAGCCCGAACTGCCAAGCCAGGTCCTCCCTGGACCGGAAACAAGCATCCTGGGACCGGTTTCAGGGCATCACCCTTCTTCAGCCAGGCTAGCTTGAATCCAGTGGTGTAGTGAGCACGGGACCCACGTCTGGGCATACCCTTCCCACTTAGGGCGACATATGCAAAAGAAACAATTGATGGACGGAATGCTGGACAATGCAAACATTCACCCCCAGTCACAAAGATCTGGGTTTAATCCATCATTCTTTTGCTCACCACACCACCCCAGTTTGGACCCAGCCATATGCAAATCAGTCTTGACCCTGTTCCTTGTGGGAACAGTCCAGCCCGAACTGCCAAGCCAGGTCCTCCCTGGACCGGAAACAAGCATCCTGGGACCGGTTTCAGGGCATCACCCTTCTTCAGCCAGGCTAGCTTGAATCCAGTGGTGTAGTGAGCACGGGACCCACGTCTGGGCATACTCCTTCCCACTTAGGGCGACATATGCAAAAGAAACAATTGATGGACGGAATGCTGGACAATGCAAACATTCACCCCCAGTCACAAAGATCTGGGTTTAATCCATCATTCTTTGCTCACCACACCACCCCAGTTTGGACCCAGCCATATGCAAATCAGTCTTGACCCTGTTCCTTGTGGGAACAGTCCAGCCCGAACTGCCAAGCCAGGTCCTCCCTGGACCGGAAACAAGCATCCTGGGACCGGTTTCAGGGCATCACCCTTCTTCAGCCAGGCTAGCTTGAATCCAGTGGTGTAGTGAGCACGGGACCCACGTCTGGGCATACCCTTCCCACTTAGGGCGACATATGCAAAAGAAACAATTGATGGACGGAATGCTGGACAATGCAAACATTCACCCCCAGTCACAAAGATCTGGGTTTAATCCATCATTCTTTTGCTCACCACACCACCCCAGTTTGGACCCAGCCATATGCAAATCAGTCTTGACCCTGTTCCTTGTGGGAACAGTCCAGCCCGAACTGCCAAGCCAGGTCCTCCCTGGACCGGAAACAAGCATCCTGGGACCGGTTTCAGGGCATCACCCTTCTTCAGCCAGGCTAGCTTGAATCCAGTGGTGTAGTGAGCACGGGACCCACGTCTGGGCATACCCTTCCCACTTAGGGCGACATATGCAAAAGAAACAATTGATGGACGGAATGCTGGACAATGCAAACATTCACCCCCAGTCACAAAGATCTGGGTTTAATCCATCATTCTTTTGCTCACCACACCACCCCAGTTTGGACCCAGCCATATGCAAATCAGTCTTGACCCTGTTCCTTGTGGGAACAGTCCAGCCCGAACTGCCAAGCCAGGTCCTCCCTGGACCGGAAACAAGCATCCTGGGACCGGTTTCAGGGCATCACCCTTCTTCAGCCAGGCTAGCTTGAATCCAGTGGTGTAGTGAGCACGGGACCCACGTCTGGGCATACCCTTCCCACTTAGGGCGACATATGCAAAAGAAACAATTGATGGACGGAATGCTGGACAATGCAAACATTCACCCCCAGTCACAAAGATCTGGGTTTAATCCATCATTCTTTTGCTCACCACACCACCCCAGTTTGGACCCAGCCATATGCAAATCAGTCTTGACCCTGTTCCTTGTGGGAACAGTCCAGCCCGAACTGCCAAGCCAGGTCCTCCCTGGACCGGAAACAAGCATCCTGGGACCGGTTTCAGGGCATCACCCTTCTTCAGCCAGGCTAGCTTGAATCCAGTGGTGTAGTGAGCACGGGACCCACGTCTGGGCATACCCTTCCCACTTAGGGCGACATATGCAAAAGAAACAATTGATGGACGGAATGCTGGACAATGCAAACATTCACCCCCAGTCACAAAGATCTGGGTTTAATCCATCATTCTTTTGCTCACCACACCACCCCAGTTTGGACCCAGCCATATGCAAATCAGTCTTGACCCTGTTCCTTGTGGGAACAGTCCAGCCCGAACTGCCAAGCCAGGTCCTCCCTGGACCGGAAACAAGCATCCTGGGACCGGTTTCAGGGCATCACCCTTCTTCAGCCAGGCTAGCTTGAATCCAGTGGTGTAGTGAGCACGGGACCCACGTCTGGGCATACCCTTCCCACTTAGGGCGACATATGCAAAAGAAACAATTGATGGACGGAATGCTGGACAATGCAAACATTCACCCCCAGTCACAAAGATCTGGGTTTAATCCATCATTCTTTTGCTCACCACACCACCCCAGTTTGGACCCAGCCATATGCAAATCAGTCTTGACCCTGTTCCTTGTGGGAACAGTCCAGCCCGAACTGCCAAGCCAGGTCCTCCCTGGACCGGAAACAAGCATCCTGGGACCGGTTTCAGGGCATCACCCTTCTTCAGCCAGGCTAGCTTGAATCCAGTGGTGTAGTGAGCACGGGACCCACGTCTGGGCATACCCTTCCCACTTAGGGCGACATATGCAAAAGAAACAATTGATGGACGGAATGCTGGACAATGCAAACATTCACCCCCAGTCACAAAGATCTGGGTTTAATCCATCATTCTTTTGCTCACCACACCACCCCAGTTTGGACCCAGCCATATGCAAATCAGTCTTGACCCTGTTCCTTGTGGGAACAGTCCAGCCCGAACTGCCAAGCCAGGTCCTCCCTGGACCGGAAACAAGCATCCTGGGACCGGTTTCAGGGCATCACCCTTCTTCAGCCAGGCTAACTTGAATCCAGTGGTGTAGTGAGCACGGGACCCACGTCTGGGCATACCCTTCCCACTTAGGGCGACATATGCAAAAGAAACAATTGATGGACGGAATGCTGGACAATGCAAACATTCACCCCCAGTCACAAAGATCTGGGTTTAATCCATCATTCTTTTGCTCACCACACCACCCCAGTTTGGACCCAGCCATATGCAAATCAGTCTTGACCCTGTTCCTTGTGGGAACAGTCCAGCCCGAACTGCCAAGCCAGGTCCTCCCTGGACCAGAAACAAGCATCCTGGGACCGGTTTCAGGGCATCACCCTTCTTCAGCCAGGCTAGCTTGAATCCAGTGGTGTAGTGAGCACGGGACCCACGTCTGGGCATACCCTTCCCACTTAGGGCGACATATGCAAAAGAAACAATTGATGGACGGAATGCTGGACAATGCAAACATTCACCCCCAGTCACAAAGATCTGGGTTTAATCCATCATTCTTTTGCTCACCACACCACCCCAGTTTGGACCCAGCCATATGCAAATCAGTCTTGACCCTGTTCCTTGTGGGAACAGTCCAGCCCGAACTGCCAAGCCAGGTCCTCCCTGGACCGGAAACAAGCATCCTGGGACCGGTTTCAGGGCATCACCCTTCTTCAGCCAGGCTAGCTTGAATCCAGTGGTGTAGTGAGCACGGGACCCACGTCTGGGCATACCCTTCCCACTTAGGGCGACATATGCAAAAGAAACAATTGATGGACGGAATGCTGGACAATGCAAACATTCACCCCCAGTCACAAAGATCTGGGTTTAATCCATCATTCTTTTGCTCACCACACCACCCCAGTTTGGACCCAGCCATATGCAAATCAGTCTTGACCCTGTTCCTTGTGGGAACAGTCCAGCCCGAACTGCCAAGCCAGGTCCTCCCTGGACCGGAAACAAGCATCCTGGGACCGGTTTCAGGGCATCACCCTTCTTCAGCCAGGCTAGCTTGAATCCAGTGGTGTAGTGAGCACGGGACCCACGTCTGGGCATACCCTTCCCACTTAGGGCGACATATGCAAAAGAAACAATTGATGGACGGAATGCTGGACAATGCAAACATTCACCCCCAGTCACAAAGATCTGGGTTTAATCCATCATTCTTTGCTCACCACACCACTCCCAGTTTGGACCCAGCCATATGCAAATCAGTCTTGACCCTGTTCCTTGTGGGAACAGTCCAGCCCGAACTGCCAAGCCAGGTCCTCCCTGGACCGGAAACAAGCATCCTGGGACCGGTTTCAGGGCATCACCCTTCTTCAGCCAGGCTAGCTTGAATCCAGTGGTGTAGTGAGCACGGGACCCACGTCTGGGCATACCCTTCCCACTTAGGGCGACATATGCAAAAGAAACAATTGATGGACGGAATGCTGGACAATGCAAACATTCACCCCCAGTCACAAAGATCTGGGTTTAATCCATCATTCTTTTGCTCACCACACCACCCCAGTTTGGACCCAGCCATATGCAAATCAGTCTTGACCCTGTTCCTTGTGGGAACAGTCCAGCCCGAACTGCCAAGCCAGGTCCTCCCTGGACCGGAAACAAGCATCCTGGGACCGGTTTCAGGGCATCACCCTTCTTCAGCCAGGCTAGCTTGAATCCAGTGGTGTAGTGAGCACGGGACCCACGTCTGGGCATACCCTTCCCACTTAGGGCGACATATGCAAAAGAAACAATTGATGGACGGAATGCTGGACAATGCAAACATTCACCCCCAGTCACAAAGATCTGGGTTTAATCCATCATTCTTTTGCTCACCACACCACCCCAGTTTGGACCCAGCCATATGCAAATCAGTCTTGACCCTGTTCCTTGTGGGAACAGTCCAGCCCGAACTGCCAAGCCAGGTCCTCCCTGGACCAGAAACAAGCATCCTGGGACCGGTTTCAGGGCATCACCCTTCTTCAGCCAGGCTAGCTTGAATCCAGTGGTGTAGTGAGCACGGGACCCACGTCTGGGCATACCCTTCCCACTTAGGGCGACATATGCAAAAGAAACAATTGATGGACGGAATGCTGGACAATGCAAACATTCACCCCCAGTCACAAAGATCTGGGTTTAATCCATCATTCTTTTGCTCACCACACCACCCCAGTTTGGACCCAGCCATATGCAAATCAGTCTTGACCCTGTTCCTTGTGGGAACAGTCCAGCCCGAACTGCCAAGCCAGGTCCTCCCTGGACCGGAAACAAGCATCCTGGGACCGGTTTCAGGGCATCACCCTTCTTCAGCCAGGCTAGCTTGAATCCAGTGGTGTAGTGAGCACGGGACCCACGTCTGGGCATACCCTTCCCACTTAGGCGACATATGCAAAAGAAACAATTGATGGACGGAATGCTGGACAATGCAAACATTCACCCCCAGTCACAAAGATCTGGGTTTAATCCATCATTCTTTTGCTCACCACACCACCCCAGTTTGGACCCAGCCATATGCAAATCAGTCTTGACCCTGTTCCTTGTGGGAACAGTCCAGCCCGAACTGCCAAGCCAGGTCCTCCCTGGACCGGAAACAAGCATCCTGGGACCGGTTTCAGGGCATCACCCTTCTTCAGCCAGGCTAGCTTGAATCCAGTGGTGTAGTGAGCACGGGACCCACGTCTGGGCATACCCTTCCCACTTAGGGCGACATATGCAAAAGAAACAATTGATGGACGGAATGCTGGACAATGCAAACATTCACCCCCAGTCACAAAGATCTGGGTTTAATCCATCATTCTTTTTCTCACCACACCACCCCAGTTTGGACCCAGCCATATGCAAATCAGTCTTGACCCTGTTCCTTGTGGGAACAGTCCAGCCCGAACTGCCAAGCCAGGTCCTCCCTGGACCGGAAACAAGCATCCTGGGACCGGTTTCAGGGCATCACCCTTCTTCAGCCAGGCTAGCTTGAATCCAGTGGTGTAGTGAGCACGGGACCCACGTCTGGGCATACCCTTCCCACTTAGGGCGACATATGCAAAAGAAACAATTGATGGACGGAATGCTGGACAATGCAAACATTCACCCCCAGTCACAAAGATCTGGGTTTAATCCATCATTCTTTTGCTCACCACACCACCCCAGTTTGGACCCAGCCATATGCAAATCAGTCTTGACCCTGTTCCTTGTGGGAACAGTCCAGCCCGAACTGCCAAGCCAGGTCCTCCCTGGACCGGAAACAAGCATCCTGGGACCGGTTTCAGGGCATCACCCTTCTTCAGCCAGGCTAGCTTGAATCCAGTGGTGTAGTGAGCACGGGACCCACGTCTGGGCATACCCTTCCCACTTAGGGCGACATATGCAAAAGAAACAATTGATGGACGGAATGCTGGACAATGCAAACATTCACCCCCAGTCACAAAGATCTGGGTTTAATCCATCATTCTTTTGCTCACCACACCACCCCAGTTTGGACCCAGCCATATGCAAATCAGTCTTGACCCTGTTCCTTGTGGGAACAGTCCAGCCCGAACTGCCAAGCCAGGTCCTCCCTGGACCGGAAACAAGCATCCTGGGACCGGTTTCAGGGCATCACCCTTCTTCAGCCAGGCTAGCTTGAATCCAGTGGTGTAGTGAGCACGGGACCCACGTCTGGGCATACCCTTCCCACTTAGGGCGACATATGCAAAAGAAACAATTGATGGACGGAATGCTGGACAATGCAAACATTCACCCCCAGTCACAAAGATCTGGGTTTAATCCATCATTCTTTTGCTCACCACACCACCCCAGTTTGGACCCAGCCATATGCAAATCAGTCTTGACCCTGTTCCTTGTGGGAACAGTCCAGCCCGAACTGCCAAGCCAGGTCCTCCCTGGACCGGAAACAAGCATCCTGGGACCGGTTTCAGGGCATCACCCTTCTTCAGCCAGGCTAGCTTGAATCCAGTGGTGTAGTGAGCACGGGACCCACGTCTGGGCATACCCTTCCCACTTAGGGCGACATATGCAAAAGAAACAATTGATGGACGGAATGCTGGACAATGCAAACATTCACCCCCAGTCACAAAGATCTGGGTTTAATCCATCATTCTTTTGCTCACCACACCACCCCAGTTTGGACCCAGCCATATGCAAATCAGTCTTGACCCTGTTCCTTGTGGGAACAGTCCAGCCCGAACTGCCAAGCCAGGTCCTCCCTGGACCGGAAACAAGCATCCTGGGACCGGTTTCAGGGCATCACCCTTCTTCAGCCAGGATAGCTTGAATCCAGTGGTGTAGTGAGCACGGGACCCACGTCTGGGCATACCCTTCCCACTTAGGGCGACATATGCAAAAGAAACAATTGATGGACGGAATGCTGGACAATGCAAACATTCACCCCCAGTCACAAAGATCTGGGTTTAATCCATCATTCTTTTGCTCACCACACCACCCCAGTTTGGACCCAGCCATATGCAAATCAGTCTTGACCCTGTTCCTTGTGGGAACAGTCCAGCCCGAACTGCCAAGCCAGGTCCTCCCTGGACCGGAAACAAGCATCCTGGGACCGGTTTCAGGGCATCACCCTTCTTCAGCCAGGCTAGCTTGAATCCAGTGGTGTAGTGAGCACGGGACCCACGTCTGGGCATACCCTTCCCACTTAGGGCGACATATGCAAAAGAAACAATTGATGGACGGAATGCTGGACAATGCAAACATTCACCCCCAGTCACAAAGATCTGGGTTTAATCCATCATTCTTTTGCTCACTACACCACCCCAGTTTGGACCCAGCCATATGCAAATCAGTCTTGACCCTGTTCCTTGTGGGAACAGTCCAGCCCGAACTGCCAAGCCAGGTCCTCCCTGGACCGGAAACAAGCATCCTGGGACCGGTTTCAGGGCATCACCCTTCTTCAGCCAGGCTAGCTTGAATCCAGTGGTGTAGTGAGCACGGGACCCACGTCTGGGCATACCCTTCCCACTTAGGGCGACATATGCAAAAGAAACAATTGATGGACGGAATGCTGGACAATGCAAAC
Organism: Calotriton arnoldi; assembly: GCA_963921515.1. Taxonomy (NCBI): domain Eukaryota; kingdom Metazoa; phylum Chordata; class Amphibia; order Caudata; family Salamandridae; genus Calotriton; species Calotriton arnoldi. The sequence continues at coordinate 161,233 of CAWUFW010012266.1, read as the reverse complement.
ATTCACCCCCAGTCACAAAGATCTGGGTTTAATCCATCATTCTTTTGCTCACCACACCACCCCAGTTTGGACCCAGCCATATGCAAATCAGTCTTGACCCTGTTCCTTGTGGGAACAGTCCAGCCCGAACTGCCAAGCCAGGTCCTCCCTGGACCGGAAACAAGCATCCTGGGACCGGTTTCAGGGCATCACCCTTCTTCAGCCAGGCTAGCTTGAATCCAGTGGTGTAGTGAGCACGGGACCCACGTCTGGGCATACCCTTCCCACTTAGGGCGACATATGCAAAAGAAACAATTGATGGACGGAATGCTGGACAATGCAAACATTCACCCCCAGTCACAAAGATCTGGGTTTAATCCATCATTCTTTTGCTCACCACACCACCCCAGTTTGGACCCAGCCATATGCAAATCAGTCTTGACCCTGTTCCTTGTGGGAACAGTCCAGCCCGAACTGCCAAGCCAGGTCCTCCCTGGACCGGAAACAAGCATCCTGGGACCGGTTTCAGGGCATCACCCTTCTTCAGCCAGGCTAGCTTGAATCCAGTGGTGTAGTGAGCACGGGACCCACGTCTGGGCATACCCTTCCCACTTAGGGCGACATATGCAAAAGAAACAATTGATGGACGGAATGCTGGACAATGCAAACATTCACCCCCAGTCACAAAGATCTGGGTTTAATCCATCATTCTTTTGCTCACCACACCACCCCAGTTTGGACCCAGCCATATGCAAATCAGTCTTGACCCTGGACCGGAAACAAGCATCCTGGGACCGGTTTCAGGGCATCACCCTTCTTCAGCCAGGCTAGCTTGAATCCAGTGGTGTAGTGAGCACGGGACCCACGTCTGGGCATACCCTTCCCACTTAGGGCGACATATGCAAAAGAAACAATTGATGGACGGAATGCTGGACAATGCAAACATTCACCCCCAGTCACAAAGATCTGGGTTTAATCCATCATTCTTTTGCTCACCACACCACCCCAGTTTGGACCCAGCCATATGCAAATCAGTCTTGACCCTGTTCCTTGTGGGAACAGTCCAGCCCGAACTGCCAAGCCAGGTCCTCCCTGGACCGGAAACAAGCATCCTGGGACCGGTTTCAGGGCATCACCCTTCTTCAGCCAGGCTAGCTTGAATCCAGTGGTGTAGTGAGCACGGGACCCACGTCTGGGCATACCCTTCCCACTTAGGGCGACATATGCAAAAGAAACAATTGATGGACGGAATGCTGGACAATGCAAACATTCACCCCCAGTCACAAAGATCTGGGTTTAATCCATCATTCTTTTGCTCACCACACCACTCCCAGTTTGGACCCAGCCATATGCAAATCAGTCTTGACCCTGTTCCTTGTGGGAACAGTCCAGCCCGAACTGCCAAGCCAGGTCCTCCCTGGACCGGAAACAAGCATCCTGGGACCGGTTTCAGGGCATCACCCTTCTTCAGCCAGGCTAGCTTGAATCCAGTGGTGTAGTGAGCACGGGACCCACGTCTGGGCATACCCTTCCCACTTAGGGCGACATATGCAAAAGAAACAATTGATGGACGGAATGCTGGACAATGCAAACATTCACCCCCAGTCACAAAGATCTGGGTTTAATCCATCATTCTTTTGCTCACCACACCACCCCAGTTTGGACCCAGCCATATGCCAATCAGTCTTGACCCTGTTCCTTGTGGGAACAGTCCAGCCCGAACTGCCAAGCCAGGTCCTCCCTGGACCGGAAACAAGCATCCTGGGACCGGTTTCAGGGCATCACCCTTCTTCAGCCAGGCTAGCTTGAATCCAGTGGTGTAGTGAGCACGGGACCCACGTCTGGGCATACCCTTCCCACTTAGGGCGACATATGCAAAAGAAACAATTGATGGACGGAATGCTGGACAATGCAAACATTCACCCCTAGTCACAAAGATCTGGGTTTAATCCATCATTCTTTTGCTCACCACACCACCCCAGTTTGGACCCAGCCATATGCAAATCAGTCTTGACCCTGTTCCTTGTGGGAACAGTCCAGCCCGAACTGCCAAGCCAGGTCCTCCCTGGACCGGAAACAAGCATCCTGGGACCGGTTTCAGGGCATCACCCTTCTTCAGCCAGGCTAGCTTGAATCCAGTGGTGTAGTGAGCACGGGACCCACGTCTGGGCATACCCTTCCCACTTAGGGCGACATATGCAAAAGAAACAATTGATGCAACGTTTGGGAGCATGCTGTGACCGCAAGCCACCCGACACGGTCGTGATCGCGTGCCGCCATTTTTTTTTAAATTTGACTAAAGCGCGTTTCCTGGATAGGAATTTGGGTAGTTTTCCTGCTCAGCTCATTCCCGTATGGGCCTTCAAGGGAAATTTTCCACTACTTTCACCCTTGGTCCAGTTTTGGATCCTCTCTGCGGTGCTGGTCGGATGCTCTGGAGCAAGGACACGTGTTGAAGCTTACGATGCAAAGGAGAACACACTTTCAAGTTCAAGCAGCATCTCAACATGGTCCAGTGAGGCGCGTGAGGTCTTATGACTGTCAGCTAGGTAATGTTCATTTAAAAATAAAATTCATCTCTTACTGAAAAGCGCAGCAAGTCAAAAATGTCAAGTCATACAAAGAAAAATGGACTTACCTTCGCTACTTTCTTTTGGAAACTGTTTTTTTGTGTCAGCATCATCTTTGTGGACAGTGACTTATTTTTCAAAAGTGGTACATTATATATTATCCATAGTATGTTGTTTTTTAAAATGACATGTTTTAGTTGTATTCCAACTGTGTTCGGTTGTGTATAGGCATATTCAGCATTTGGTCTCCTTACGTAAAGGTGTGTCTTGCCTAGTGACACTCGGGTGAGTGGTCGCTCACGGGTGAAGAGCTAGTTGAATTGTGCGCAAAACAGTATGTTGCATATGTTTATGCCTTTAAATTGTTATTCACTAGGGTATCCCATTTCTATATGTAGGGTGGGTGTTACAGGCCATACAGTGTATTGCATATGTTGGTTGTGTTTGGCTTGTCTTTTCCTATTGTTGTTTCCCTTACCTTGGGATGGGAATGGGTTTTTGTCCCATATCCTCACTTTTTCAATTTATGTATCCCTTACTTTGGGATGGGAATGGGTTTTAGTCCCATATCCTCACTTTGAAACACAGTACCCTTACAGGAGGGTTGGTTTCAGGGTTTTGTTTCCCTTTCACATTTGTTTACAGTTCACGCAGGGATGGGTTATAGTCCTTTTTAGGTCTCGCGCCTAGCGTTGCAGTGCGCAGCACTGCTCGCGCAGCGCGAGACCTTAGAAAGGGCTTCTGAAAACGACCCACACGCTCGTGCGTGTGGTTTTGTTTTCAGAAGCCCACATTGGCTGTAGCGTGCGTTTTTTTTTAAACGGCACGCGATTGGGCAAGGCGGGCGCATGTCCCGCCTTCGCTCCTCCCATTCCCGACGGTGGCCAGAACGCGCAGTAGCGCGCGTTCGCCTCGCTGGCCGCTGCCACTGCCGTGTGCCCTCCTCCCGCTCCTCTGTGGTGCGCGCGCACCACTGGTTTCCCCTCCCCTCCCTCCTCTCTCGCAGGTGTCTCGTGCCCCCTCCTTTGCAATCGCCAGCGCACTCGCACCGCTATCGTTCTTCCCTTCCGAAGGCTGGCCCAGTGCCCCCGCCAGCTCGCGCGCTCCTTCTCTCCCGTCTCGCTCTCCCTCCTCACGTGTTCTCCTTGACTCCCGGCCGGAGGTGGGGGAAGGCAATCCTCTCCCTCACATGACCCGAATGTTTGTCCCCGTGATCAGCAGCGCCGATACCCCAAGTCCCTGCGGCCCGAGGAGGGAGAGGGAGGCCCGCCTGCCGCCCGCGTGACTACAACAGCCTGACGTCAACCAGGAAATAAGAGGCGCGCGACCGCGGCGGGCCCAGCGCCCTCCCGCTCTCCCCCTTCCAGAAATTGCCACTGCCCCATCCCATGCTGGATCCAGGCCTGGACACCAACTCCAGGTGAGTGCGGGGGAGGGTCCACTGACAGCCGCGGGCAGAGGGAGGAGGCTGACTTTGTGAATAGCAAGCCGCGGGAGCTCTGTTTGTAGCGGGAGCTTTGGTGTGCACATGGAGGGTAGGAGAGGACTGGGGCAGTGTGCTCCGGTACTCTACTCGGGGAGGGTAGGGAAGAGGTTCAGGAGCTCGTGAGCAGGAGCACGGATTCACATTGAGGGTACTGACGCAGTAAGTAGGGGCTCGCGTACATGGTAAGTGGGAGAGGAACATTAGAGATGGTAGCATGACCTTGGGTGTACAGCGGGTAGGGGAGGAGATTATAGCTCGGAGTAGGAGTTTAGGTACACAGTGCGGAGAAGGGAGCTGGTGCTCCTGTACACCACACCGTGAGCATAGGAAAGGTTAACTGGAGCTGTGAGCCAGGTGCTCGGGTTAGTGTGGTGTGGTGTGAGGTGAGCTGTGCTGTGAGCAGAAGCTCATGTACTCAGTGAGGGTAGGGAGTCTGAAGCTGTGTGCACTGCCAAGGACCTCGGCTACACAATTGGGGCAGGAGTGCATGGGAGCAGAGAGTAGAGGCTCTGGGTCACAGCGAGAGTCAAGCGGGGCTTGAGCTGTGGTAGTGGTTTCAGTTAGCGCTTTAAAACAAAATACGCCTGACGACCGCTTCTTACAAGCACTCCTCCCGTTCGCATCCACTTTCATGGCAGTTGGGCCTTGTTATAATTTCATTATATGCATTTACGCCTGTCACTTCGCCCCTCTTCTCCACTCGTCAATCCCCTTCACCATATGCCAAATAAATCCAAACTTGCCAGTCAAATAATGGTGCCACTGCTTTTCTCTTGTACACTATCACCTTTGATGACTTCAACAACAGTACGCATTCTAATCTCGCATTACCCCGGTTCACTCTTATCCTCCGCCTGTGCTGCAAACCTGGAACACACTGTCGTACGTGACGTTAAGACATGGGTACACACGTTCACAAGTGGAAACCACCCTGCACTCCGAGTAGATGTTAACTTCACTTTCTAAAGAGGGTTCTATACTTCACTTAGACAAATGTGTATACTGTTTTGATCTGATCTCATTCCCTGCGGCTGTCATTCAGTACATAATCTGTCTTCTCCACCCCATGCCTATCTATTCAGTCTTTGCATTCTTCTTTTGCATGAAGATTATACCTAGAAGCACACCTAAAAGTTCCAGAATGCAAAGTGCTGTAAGTACAAAAAAAAAAAAACACAAGTCGGGCTAAAGGTGTCGTGCGTGACAGGCAGCCACTGTGGAGGTTTGCAGAATATTACATGCTTTTCCTAACCAAACGTATTCCAGAGTCAGTGGGCTGTAACTCATTAAAGGAGATCACGCTATTGCGTGACCATCATGTTATGATATTAATACCATCACTTTTAAAGGTGCTGCAGTTAACCATTAAAGAGTACATTTTTAAAGACACCTTTCTAAAATTATATGCTTTTTACATTTTAACAAACTTGGCTACATTTGTGTATTGTCTTGCTGACTTTCTCTTGGTGTACCTTTCACTTGCACTTTGCACTTTAGTGGACTTGATTGTCTAAATAAAGTACTCTTACCTTACCACACCTCATTACAGGAGATGATGTGTTCATGATTGTTCCAGGATGTTTAAAATTAACACCAGGTCCTCTGCAGTAATGATGGGGAGGTTTTATTGACTGATTGATTAGCGCTCGCTTACCCAAGAGTCTCTAGACGCTCGGGATGTCAGTGGGTCTTTTTGTTTCTCCAGAAGTGAAGCTGGGGTCAAGGGGCGCAGCTGCAAAGCCATGTGCGCGCGCCCACCGCCATTACTTCATCTCTCTTATAACTGTCATGGAGTCCAGCGTTGGTCCAGGAGGGCTGGGTCCGTGCCAGATGTTCAGCGTATCACACGACACAAATTCACATGCAGCGGTTGTCCTGAAAACCTGGCTTGGCAGCTTCCTCTTGGACCCCCTTCATGTGCCCCGACCCCCCGTGGTGAAATCTTTTCAGGCTCTCTGACTGCAGTCATGGGGTTATCTTAACATTTCTGCCAGTGAGCGCAAGTTTTACTATGCTGCGTCTAATGGCTACAGTCCTGACTTTTATGACGAGTTACACCCGTCTCTTGCATAGCTGTGCTCTCGCGCTAGTGTATATGCTGTCTTTATGTACACTCGCACAATGTTATCTCCTAATATCGATTCATAACAAGGTGTGCTGTGTCTATAGTGTGTTTTTCATTCTGGCAACCTGAAAAAGGCTCTGGTGTCACTCGAATGTGGTGTGTACTATATACAGTGGGTCACATGGAAATATAGAAGTGCAGGTACTCACTATACCTGTGTACTCCTGAAGAGTATCTCCCATTAACTGTATTCCTGCAGTGCTGACAAGTGCAGGAACTCCATTTCAAATTGAAGAAGTGCAGGTACTCAGGACTGGAGACTACCTGCCTGCTTAAAGTACTGACTATGTACAACTTCAAATAAAGAAAGAAAATAGATATTGTTGCAGTAGTGAATCTGACGAATACCTTCATCATCATATCTCTATTCGATTATTCAACAATAATCATAAAAGAACAGCAGTAATAAGACGCTGCCATAAAATCATTAAAAATCCATATACAGCTATACACAAGCATAACATATCCTAACCATCAGAAAACAGGTTACGCTAAAAGGAGTCTAAAAATTCATTACGTTGCACCAGCGCAGAGCACTTTTTAAATATCCTCCAACGGAATGGCAAACAAACAGCCTGCTCATATCTCATTCAGAGAAAATAAAATGCCGGTTTGTATTGGCAAAACCAATAAGCTTTAAGAATAGGCAGTAAGTGCCTGCGCCAGAAAGGCTCATAGCAGCAAAAAATCCCACTTCTTTTAAACCCGATATTTCAGCAGCAGCACCCGTCAGTCCGGCGTGCAGCTCCATATATTTCACCAACGACTGTTTCCTGTCCACAGCTTTCATGGTTAACCTAAAGCATTCTAGGTGTTGTAGTCTTGGTTTGCTTCAGTTGAGCAGGTTAGACTAACCTGATAGCACTGATGTCTAAGGTTGAGAGTCCAGGGCTGGTAACAGTGTCTGTGATGACCTGGATGGTGACCCTGCTCCTCTAGGGCCTGCTATAGAGGGCTTGAGACTTGGGAGCCCCCATATTACAAGTGTGCTGCTAGAATCTGTTAAAATCCCCACCTAGAAGAAATACCCTTACTGCATGATGACTTTATTTCTCCAGGCAATTCTTGCACCCATTTCTATGTTTTCCCAATGGAAATGGGGAATAACATAGAGAAATGGCCATGTGACTGGTATTACCAAGCAGTGACTCATATGTGCTAACACATTTCCCTATAGGCACAGAATGGGTACAATCCTTTGATACATCAGGGCCGATATTTCTATTTCCACACCGTCTGGTCAGTTCAAATTCTTCACATTTTTAACAGGACGGACCTGCACGTGCAAAAACTGGTATTGGAAGCTTAATTTGAAGAAAATCTGTCATCTCGAAATTGTGAAAAAGAAAGTTTGTGTACAGTTTAACAGTTACTGTGGCGCATGCAATAAGAGCATTCGTGTAGTGTTCGTTTAAAACACCGCAAAGTACCCAAAAATAAAGCTCTAATGCTGCCTACAGTTGAAACAAGCATTTGCAATGCAATAGGTCTCGCATTTACGCGAGTTTGAGCCATTGACATTGCAAATAACAATGTCTTTTATTTTTTATTTCGTTTTTAAAGCATAAATAAAAGGCATTGTCATTTATAATGCCAATACCTTAAACTTGCGTAAATGCGAGACCTTTACTCTTGCCTTGCCCCCTACTTCCTTCCTTCCCCTCACCATCTTTTGCTATCCCTTCCCAACCTTCTCTATCCTTTTTACTCTTACTTTTCCCCCTACTTCCTTCCTCGCCCTCACCATCTTTTGCTATCCCTTCCCACCAAACAGATGTGCACTCCCGGCTGCTCGGGCAAATCTGTGGGCATCTCATCCAGACCACATCTGGAAAAATAGCAAGGAGAAATAGGGGATGGACAGACACTTTTGTTTTTTAGTGGCTAGCATTCATCCCTCATTTTGGATTAATATTCACACAAAAGGATGTTTGCACTCATCTGTGGGCAAACCAAGTGGAATCCTAAGTAGTAATTGTAATAATTCATTATCAATATTTAGTCCGGTCTAAATAATAATAATGAATTATTACAATTACTACTTGGGATTAGGTTTTGAGCCACAGATCATCCATCACTTGCTGTTGTTGATAAGAATCTTACAGTTCCTAAAACCTTGGTAGAACAGTGAAACAAAGCAAACAGGCTACCTCACCAGGCTCAGGCCCTCACAAGTTAAAGGTGGGAGTTACCTCTCAACCCCCACCAACAGCCCCCCATCTTTATTGTGCTTTAAAAAACGGAACATTCCAAAACCTCAATATAGGAAACTTATTGTAGGTTTGTATATCTGTGAATGCCTGTAAGACTATCTGGCATGGCATAATTGTTGTTTTCCACAAAGAGTGGTTCTACTACGCAATAAGAAAACGAGCATTTGCTATGCAATAGGTGTCGCATTTGCGTAGAGTTTGATCTATTGGCATTGTAAATACCAATGCCTTTTTTTCTGTATTTTACAAACCTGCAAGCGGTGCGTAAACAGGCACTTTGTACTTGCAGTCGTTGCTTACGAGAAGCAACGCTGGCAGTAACTATGCCTCTTTTACTGCCAGCCTTCTTTTCGTAAGCAAGGACTATAAGTACAAAGGGCGTGTTTATGCACCGCATACAGCTTTTCGAAACACATAAATAAAAGGCATTGTCGCTTACAATGGCAATAGCTCATACTCTTGCAAATGCAACACCAATAGCTCAAACTTTAATAATGCGAGACCTATTGCATTGCAAATGCTTGTTCTTTGCTGTAAGCCATCCTACCCTTACATTAGGGTTGACTTAAGGGGGAATGGGTTTTTGTCCCATGTCCATACATTACGTCTCTGCACCCTAACATGAGGGTTACCTTACAGGGTTTTGTCTACACAGTGAATGGATTTTTAGTGCCTATTGTTGCAAGGTTTTGTTCCTTGTGTGCGTAAGCCAGCATGTGCCGCACGTTAGCTTTTGTTGTAGTGGATGCTTTTCGCTACCTTTCAATGGGGTTTTGTCCCTTGGGTCCCTTATTTAGGGGCAGGAATTTGGGTTTTAGTCCCTTTTTCCACATTTTTACATGGTCTTCTTCCTTACATGGGAAGTTTACACATTATATTTATTAAAGGAGGAGGATGGGTATTTTGTATGTATCTTTCCTCCTTGTGTGGTTTTTTCCCTCTTGTGATGCAGTTTCTACTGTACATCCCTGGGTTATGAACCTTTGACTTTTGTTGTACATTGTTGTTTATAGTTTTTAAAGTTTAGTTTAATTATTCTTCTATTTTATAGGAAGGAGATAATGTAATATCTTCATGTTGTGTTATTATGTACTATGTTATCTTGTTCCTAGCTGCTCAGCCAGTGTGAGTGTTCTGTGTGGAATGTTGGTGTGTGGGCCATGAGTGGAATGTTTGAGTGACTGGGTATGAGTGGTGACAGTTGGTGGAAGGGCTGAGCCCATAACAACCCTCTAGTCCATAACAACCGACTGCACATGCTCTTCGGTTTTATGTTAGGAATGTCTGTGGCTTTCTTGGGCTTTTTTTAATTTTCACCCAAATTTGTGTAGGGTAATCATTCCATTAACCATCTTAGGAAGACCCATCCTGGGAGAAATTAATGTTACTGGTAAGTAACCAAAGCATACCCCACTCATCTGTCTTCTTCATAGTCCTTACTGAGTAAACAAGCATTTGCAATGCAATAGGTCTCGCATTTGGGATGAGTCTAAGCTATTGGCATTGTAAATGACAATGACTTTTATTTATCTGTTTTGAAAACCAACACATAAATAAAAGGCATTGTCATTTACAATGCCAATAGCTCAAACTCTCGCAAATGCAGGGCAATGAAATGCAAATTTGGTTTGTGCTGCGCTTTTAAAATCAGACTTGTTGCACCCGGAGACTAGTGAGTACCCCTCCCCCCCTCTACAGAGCATGTAAGAGAGAGATATTCCTTATTTCATTATCAAAAACAATCAACAGCATCAGGACAACGGACGTCATCCAGAGCTGGCAGCTGCGATTCAGTGCCAAGAACACAGGGGCGGCTCGTCCTTCCGGGCATTAGGGCTCCGCCCTACTTATTTTCTACCCATTTATATTACAATAATAGTGAATAGTTTAATAAAACTGGAGCATCAGAAGCCGGGACGGGACATTCGCTGGAAGCGGAGAGAAGTAAAATACAAGGAATATTGTGCACATACTGGTGGGTGAGAGGACACGTGAATTGGTTTTTATGTGCGAGCATTTGTGTATAAGAGAATGAACAAGTAGTGAGTGAGAATGAGGGACAGTGAGTGTTAGCGAGTTTGAGTGAATAAGAGTGAAAGAGCGACTGCAAGTGTGTGAGTAGGCATAAGAATGATTGCGAGGGAGTGTTACAGAGTGCAAGGTAGTGTGGCTGAGATAGAGTGTGTGACGGTGAGCGTAACGGAGTGACAATGTATGAGTTGTGAATAAGTGAGAACGAGTGAGTTTAACAGCGAATGCAAGTCACTGTGTGAGAAAGTATAGGGGAGTTAGACTAAGAGTAAATATAAGTGAGTACGAATAAATGAGTGCCAATGAGTGAGTCAGAGTGAATGAGATTGAGACTGAGCATGAGAGTGAGAGGTAGTGAGTGAACATGAGTGAGAAAGTATGACTGCCTCAGAATAAGACTGAGTCAGAGAGACAGTAAGTGAGTGCACGTAAAAGTGATTGTGAATCATAATGAATTCATAAGCTCAAGTAAATATGAATGAGTGAGTTAACGTACGTGAGTGAGAACGTCATGTAATCCTTGCAAGTCTGTCACTGGACCCGGAACACACTGGCATACTAGGGGTAATACTTGGCATCTGTGGAGAATGCTGGTGCTGCCATACTGGAGCAAGTCCGTGGTATGGGGCACCCGTGGCCAAAGGCTGGCATACTGGAGGAACTTTGTGGCATAAGGGAGGATACCATGACTAACTGATGGCCCTACACTACTAGAGGTCTTTATTGACATAAGGATCATCCATGGTAATGGATGCCACTAATGGTAACATCCTGGCACTGCCATATTGTATGCCATTTCTGGTCTAAGGTGCCACCAGTGACAAAAGGTGGTCCTGGCACAATGAAGGTAGTTTAAAAGGGGGGGGGGAGGCCATACAGGGGCTCCTCCTGCACTTTATGACAAATATGGAGGTAACTTCTGGACTCCTGGGTAACATTAGGCTTCACTGGCTTAGTAGAAAGAATTTGAAAGGCGAGTGCCCTTTCACAGGTTATGGCTTTTTGGCAAATGTATGCAAAAACTGCTTTAGAGTGCACTATGCAACCCCAGATTTTAAACATTTTCTCGTGGGAGGGGGGGAGGTTAAGGAGAGAAGCCCATCCCCCACACTCATAGAAGCGGCCAGGCTCACTAGCTTCGCCAGCTAAATTTCAAGGCAGGTATTACACCCCACCGCTTTTAAATAGAGCCACCGCCAGAGGGAAATAGTGTCTTGGGAAGCATGCTTCACTTCCTGTAACACCCCCCCCCCCACACACACACACACTGCAATCCGGGCATTACACTTGGGGTTTTGTAAAATACATACATTCAGTAGTGCAATGCATTGTCCTCTGAGAGAGATATATATACATAAACCAAAGTGTATTATCAATAAGAAATAATTTAGGTCAGTAACAGTTCATATTCAGTATATGATCTGTATCAATTAATACTCATCTATATAACTAATATGTTGTATCTTTCTTCCTCCTCTACGATTTATCAATGTATTTCTCACTGAGGTCTACACTAGAGGGACTCCAAAATTAGTGTGTGATACAAATAATTTCTGCTCTGTGTTTTGTGGCACAATATTCTCTTTCGAAGACATTTTTCATGTAATACAGGGAGAAACACACAATGTTCCTGTCCTTTGTAAATGGTGGCTTTTCATTGGTCAATAGGCTTAGTAATCCCTCCCTGGTATCACCTTTCTCTTCTGTATCCTCCCATAAGGACACCCCCTGTTACATGTGTTGTTACTCTATAGGCTTAAATTGCAGCCTCCAAGCACTATTTTCTTAAATAACTTTGTCCTGCCTGCTGTTGCAGGAAGGACACACTCTCCCTCAATGCTTATTTTTTTTCACTTATCCTGCGCGGCACGCCTCAGTAAGAAAAATGGCGGCCTCACTTTTCTTTTGTTATTTGCTGACCGAACACAGCCGCATGCCTTTCTTTTTCTGTTTATTTACATTTTTTTTTATAATGGCGCACCCACGCTTCACCTTTAAACATCTTAAGCTAAAGCACAGGTGCTGTGATTGCTTTACAAGTGAACAAATAGAAAATGTGCATTTTGTTTCTTTCTGTTTACATTAGAAGCAATTGCAGACCCGCGCTTTAGCTTAAGATGTTCAAAGCTAAAGCCGGGTGCCGACATTGGTTCTAAAGTAAAGAAATAGGAATTCTTTTTTTTTTGCTATTTCTTCACTTTTGAACCAATCGCAGCACCCTCACTTTAGCTTACGATGTTGAAAGCTAAAGTGCGGGTGCCACAAAAGTCTCGCATTTGCGAGAGTTTGAGCTATTGGCATTGTAAAGGACAATGCCTTTTACACATGTGTTTACAAAACCTGCAAGCGCTGTTTACGCACCGCTTCTAGGTTTTTTTTAAACACATAAATAAAAGGCATTGTCATTTTCAATGCCAATAGCTCAAACTCGCAAATGCGAGACCTATTGCATTGGAAATGCTTGTTGTCTATAATTGCGAGTGTGTATTGTTAACACTCCAGGGCTGCTTTACTGTCTGTAACGCTCACTGTGCTGTGTTCATTTTAAACCCTTCTGGCATTTTACTTTGATATTATAAAATAAAAAGAAATTGTTTGAGCAAAAAGTTAATATCTGAAAAAGTGGCAACTTTAAATTCACCTCTCCCCTACATTCACCTCTCCCCTACATCTCCCCTACATTCACCTCTCCCCTACATTCTCTAAATAAAGCCTGCTGTGATGTGGGTGTATTCCTTTTGGTTTGTAGGATACCCTGTTGTTCATTCCTGGACGGGAGGGCTGGCTTTACTTCACTCCTGTAAACTCTTTAATATTGCTAGTCTCGTCACTCTTGGCTTGCAGATACATCGAATAAGCAATGAAAGGGTCATGCAGGGGAGGTTCATGAAAAAAAGAAAGAGGTAAAAACAAGACAAACACAGAGGCTTACTCTGGATGCCAGGGCTTTAGGACGGGCAGAGTTATAACCTGGATGAACCCTGATCACTGCCTGGCAGCCTCAGCCCAGCCCAGGGCACCTGACGGGGGGGCTGAGGCCCTTTCAGCCCAATGGTTGTTGCGTGCCGTGCCTGTATCACTGTGTGTAAATCACAGAGACTTTAAATAAGGTGACACTTGCCTGCCCCTCCAGTATGATAGCTCTGTACTGGCCTTTGCCCGTCATCCTGATGGAATGGTAGAAACATGACGCTTCTTGGCAGGCTGGTCGGGTCCTCCGCAGCAGCTTGTTTTCTTTGTGGTGTCTCTTGCTGTGTGGCTGTCTCTCTCTGAGTCTCTGTGCAGGTGGCTGTATCGATGGCTCTGCATGTATCCGTCTCTCTGCCGTTTGACATTTTGCAAAATGGATATTGCCGCAAATAAACAGATGGAGCCATTAAAAACAAGCATTGGAAATGCAATAGGTCTCGCAGTTGCTTGAGTTATACCTATTGGCGTTGTAAATGGCAATGTCTTTTACCTATGTGTTATGGAGTGTATGCATGTGGTGTGTAGTGGAGTTATGTGTGTTGGATTGGAATTTTTAGTTGTGGAATTGTGTGGTATGGAGTGGATTTGTATAGTGGAATTATGTAGCATGATGTGCAGTGAAAATATGTGGATAGCAATTATGTGGTATTGAGAGTCATTAAATTATGTGGAGTGGGATTGTGTGTTATGTAGTGCAATTATGTGGAATGGTATTTTGTGTTGTGGAGTGGTATGTAGTGGAGTTTAATTATGTTGTGCGCTGCTGAATTTTGTGGCATGATGTGGAATTATGTGGTGAGGACTGGATGTATGTGGTGAGTTGTGTAATTGTGTTGTTGAGTTGAATTATGTGGTTTGGTGTCAAATTTTGTGGTGTGGATTGGAAAGGTGTGGATTTTAATTGTGTGGCATGGAACTGTGTGGACAGTGTTGCCTTTTTGGAGAGTAAAAAAGCCAAATAGGTAGGAGCTAAGCTCCAGATCTGTGCCTTTGGGTGTTAAAAAAAAGTCAAGGTATGGGAGCTTGGGGCATCTGTGTACAAGCAAAAAGAGGTGAAAAGTGAGTAGTTTTGTTTTCCAATGTTCCCTCTCTGTTGTGGCTTGATATTGTGGGTAAAAGAAATAAACCTGTGGAACAAGAAGATGACAGCACACAGCGTGTGCTCTTTGGCACTGGGAAAAATGATATTGCTTTTGATCTTGTTGCCTTTGCCTTTTTAAGGCCTGCATGAAAGACCTTCATGTGTTTAGAATTTGCACTTGCAAGTTATAAGGCTATAAATCACCAGGACATATATACCGCCATTGACAAAGTGATAGCCTATTTGAGTTTAGCTTACCTTAGCCGCTGATGACCCGAAGAGCAGCCCCGGCAGACATGAGGGTGAGATCTGGAGTGAGATTCTCAAGCAGGTGTCTCTGCGGAGCATTTGAAAGAAGACGCCCATTTGAGATGTGTTTTGTTGTTATTTAAAAGGCATCCGGCCAACCTAGTGCCAATCGCTGGTACATATCCATACTTCCAGTGCTGGGAGAAGGGAGGCGAGGGAGGGAGTGGAGGTAAGTGGGTGTCTTGGACGTGAATCCTTGGTGGTCTAATTGTAGGTGTGAGGATGTGAGATTTCTATTTTAAAGGAGGATGCCAGGGGTCAGTGAACACATTGGTGTTGTTGTGATCCTGGGTGTTAGGAGCCCATGTGCAAAGAGCCTGAGGTTCACACCTCTTCCTGGGCAGTCTTCACTTCAAAGCACATCACACAGAACAGATAAGGGATGAAGACTGGGGCTCTGAGATGTAAATCACGGAGTGTCTGCCGCAGTGCAATTCCTGCTCACCCTAAACACGTGCATGCAGGCAGACTTTGGCACAAGGGTGTGACACGCCCACACACGTGAGCGTTCACAGAGGAATACATAAATAACATAACAAAACAACTATTAAAATCCATAAATACACATGCTTACATATACACGTGAACCTAAACAATCATTCAAGCAAACAAAGGCACCAGATACAAGCAGAAAAACAGACACATTCCCACATTATAAAACATAAGACGTGTGCAAATAGAAGTAACACTCATATGTAAGCACATAGACACACACGCTAACATGATAACACAACAAGACCAAAGCTGAGAAGTAATTACATTAAAGCAAAGCGGCATACCGATTTACCTGCACACTCCATTTTGGAACAGACAAACAGTGGCCATGCATGTTTTGGGCACAGAGGCGCCATTGTAGTTTGGATTCTGGGACTTGTAGTTTCACATTTAGGATTAAATGTAGGAACATAAACATTCAAGCAAGCTTCGCAAGGGTTTAATGAAGGTGTCACAAGAACTAAAATCCTTTTTACAACAGTGTTAACCAGAGAGCCACGAGGAATGTAATCGAGCTGCCAAACCGATGGCAGAAAGTACTCTACATCATATAGGGCTCATTTGCACTGATTTGTCCACATCTCAGTGATCTTTGAGGGTGACCACTACGGGAACTGAAGCACAGAAACATGTCACCTCCAGATAGCCATGACATTTTAACCCACTGACATTTATTGACGTGTGCAGGATAACAGAAGCAACATTAAGAAAACCCAGTATGAGATGTAAAAATATATTCCAATCTAGATGACTGGACAAAATGCTCCATGGGTGGAGAGATCAATGAAGCAGCGCAAAAACTAGAAAACATACGTATTGTAAACAAAGACAAGGGTGGGACAACTGTGACGGTCACATTACTTGGAGACATGTTACTGGCATTGCAACTAATAAGCCACCGGCACTGCCTTTCACCCAGACTGTCTATTTTTTGTTTAACATGTGCCCCGGTTTCCAGTGAATGATATAGTGTAGTTTAGAAATCACCATCCCCAAACAAATTAAAGGGAAGTCTGGGCAATACCAAAACCATTCAGCATTGGTAACTATTATACGGTGCATCTTTCTAACAATAACATTTCAGTCCCCATCTCACAAGCGCTGATACAAAGTAGAAGACAGCTGCAGCCATTTATGCTATTAATCTAAACACAACAGCTGTTGAGGAAATATAACAAATGAAGACGTTGCTCGCAAATAATTTGTTGGCTCGCCTGCCACTAGTGCTGCGCTCTGAGAAACACACGTTTTATTTTACACTCCCCTCCTGGTTTGCAGACTTGGGGGCCTATTAGCAATAACCGGCGATAATTATCGCTAAGCGCAGTTAGCGCTAGGATAATTATCGCCGGTTTCTATCGCGGAGATAGCGTGCTATCAGCAACGCTTATCTCCAAAGCGATAGAAACCCTGGAGAACAGTGTGAATATCGCTTGAAAACAAGCGATATTCACACTGTGACCAGTGTTAGCTTGGCGATAGGGCGAGGGGATTTAGCCATGTAATCCACCTCCCATTGGATTACATGGCTAAGTCAGGTTTAGACCAGGCGTTAACAAACCAGCGCTAAACGTGTTTAGCGCTGGTTCGTTAATCACCTCCCCTGTCTCGCTAATAGGCGATAGCGACCTTAGCGACTGTTTCCAGTCGCTTTTAGGTTGGGAACGCCTACTTTGCATGCCATTAGCGATAAATATCGCTGGCATGCAAAGCGGCACCAAACCCGGTCGCTATCGCCTAGAAGCTGTCGCTAACAGCAGTTAGCGACAGCTTGCTAATAGGGCGTTTGAATTATCGCCGCTTTAGCTGGAAAAAGTCCCGCTAAAGCGGCGATAGAGCCCTTGATAATATGCCCCTTGGTATTTATTTCTAGAAAAACCCTTTTACAAACTGCACAGCATGAGCAAGGTTTGTGAAGATCTGAACTTTAGCAGCCATTGGTCACTTGACATGCCGTCGATCGCTTCTCCTATTCCCTGACTCAACACAATGGCTACAATGTGCCACTACTGAGGTGATTTTTCTGGAGAAATGCAATAAACGATGCCTGGCAGGGCCGGAGTTCAGTACAAGCATCTGCATAATTATTTTATGACAAGTCATGAAACGGCAGCCAGCGCGTGCACCCACTGAGGGACACACTTTGGGTGGGGAGGTCTTCTCACTTCTGGGCATTTTCTAACAGAGATGGGTGTTGTTGAAGCGCAAGTCCACACAAAATTAATGAAAGGGGCAAACAAAGCAGCCGAACCCTCACTTCCCCATCTGCCCGCCTTCCTCGCCAACAGCAATGGCGACTCCAAAGGAGAGCGACCCTCAGAGCACCAAGGCATGAAACAGAGGAAACAAGTGCGGCCGAGGCGGGCCGCGATGTGAAAATGACAAAGACCGCGGTGTCCCTGAAGCAGGCACCGCGCTCCGAAACAAAGCAATAAAATAAAAGTAAATAAACGGAGCGCGGTGTCCCTAAAGCGGGCACCGCGCTCCGAATCAAAGCGATGTGAAAATGACAAAGAGCGCGGTGTCCCTGAAGCAGGCACCGCGCTCCGAAACAAAGCAATAACAAGCATTGGCCGCGCGGCCGTGAAACTGACACGGCCGCGCGGCCGTGAAAGTGAAAGTAATCGCGAGCGTCCAGATGGCGAGGGAAGCCATAAGGCGCCTGATCGCGCGTGCACGCTCGAGTGAACGCAAGCTGGTTGCCAGCAAAAGCCACTGCTGTTTGCACTTCCAAAACCCGCTTACTAAAACTCTCGCCAGAGCAGCGCATGCGCTGGCTCAGGCGAGACCTAAAAATCAATACAAACCCACAGCTGTCGGTGCCTGTGTGAAGGGAAAAGGGGAGGGAGGCTCACCCCATGCTCCATAATTCTTCTCTACCCATCGTGATGCCTTCTCTCCTGTCTTTTCTCTCACTCTCCTCCCTTCTCTGCTTCTCCCTATCTTTCTTTCAGTGTCTTCCCCTTTCTCTCACTCTCTTTCTTTCTCTTCATTCTGTTATCTACCTCCCAACGTCTCCTTTCCACCTGCTTTAATCCCACTTCATCTTCTTCCACCTTCGCTTCATTCTCTTCATTCCTTCCTTCCTCATTTCATTACTTGTCCCATTCTATTCATTTCCCTCTTTCTCCTCATCTGCCCTCACCCTTTTCCCAGCTTTCTCCTTCTCTTCCTACCTTTACTTTTTTTTCTCCCCTGCCACCTCTCATTCCTCTTCCCCTTTTTCCTTTTCTTAGTTTCCATCCAGCCCCTCTACCCCCACTTTATCTCTTCTACACACCTTAATCTTCTAACTTCTCATCTTCATTTTGCTGCCAATTCCTGGCCTGTTTTATTTTTTCTCTTAAAGGTGATGTTACTTTTCCCTTCCGTCTCTCTTGCTTGCTCCAGATAATGCCATTGGACTCTACGTGTTCAATAGTGTATTCTACACTCTTATGCTTGGATAGTGGCCACCTGGCTTTGAGTATCTGATATTGTCAGACCTGCCACATTTAAGACAGAGGTCATCGTATGTGCGGACACTGAGACCATTAATCTCGTTACCTCACGGGTAAGTAGTGCGCTTTACAAGTGATATGATTGATTGATTGATTGATAGCCATAAGGGCTTTGTGCCAAGCAACCCCCTCAATCCCCCCCCACCCCCCAAAAAAATGCTTCTAGGACTGTTGCTAACGACCTGGATAAGTTGCAAAACCCCCATGGTCCTCAGTTGTACCCAACATAGTTCAACACATAAGCTGGAAACCCATCCTGCATAGGGGTTTCTAGCGCTCATTATCTCCCATCGAGTGAGTTGGGCTCATCACTGAGTGAACAGAGCCAACATCGTATGGCACATGGTGGCATCTTGTTTGGTGGCAGGTCTGTAGTGTCCACTGGTATTTAAGTGTTTACTTATGCCTATTGATCCTAGCTCTCTCTCGCTCCATGCATAACTTTTCTCCGCCTTCATCTCAGTATCTATTTCTCTATTTCAGTGGGTTCTCTCTCTCCACTGACTCTTTGTCTTCCTCTCACTCATCATTATCTCTCTCTCTCTGACCATCACTTTCTCGCTCTCTCTTGCTCTAGGCATGCCCCTCTCCCTCTCTGTACCTCTTTTTTAAGTCTCTTTGTACCTGTCTTCCCCCTTTTCTGTGCCTGCCTTCCCCTCTCTCTATTTGTCGCTCTCTCAATGTATCTCTCTCGCCTCCTCTCGGTGCCTCTCCATCTACAGCTGTCTCTTTGCTATCTCCCTTTCTTTTCTATTGCTTCACTATTTGTTGCAGCGTCACAGCCGCGGTCCGTGCAGGTAACAGCGGTGGGGCGGGGGGGCCAGGTAAGGGGGGATTTCGAGGGACGATGCCGAGGGGAAATTAAATAAATAATTAATTTTCCCTCAGCATCGTCCCTCTAAAACCCCCCTTACCCGGCCCCACCGCCTCACCGCTGTTACCTGCATGGACCGCGGCTGCACATTCTCAGTCCTCTTAAACGGATCCGAGGCACTAATGGAAGAAGGATTTGAATGTGGCTGTGCTGCTCTCCCAAGATAGGACCCCAAGAGAAACCAAAACATTATCTAAAGTATGGTTTGCTTTGGCGAAACAGAAAGCAGAAGCCAGGCTTGTATTTTTTGGTAATCCCACTGGAAAGCCTTTTCCAATATTTTGCTGCAATTTGACTTACATCATGTTATCAGCAGAAGCCAGCTCCAGGTTGATCCATTGGGTGTTGTTCCACACACATACTAACATTTGAAACTGCAAAAAGGAACTTTGTGGCTCAGACACAGGCAGTGTTTTAAATGCGCCGGTGCTGTCCGGTACTGAGTACCTGCACTTTTTTAATTTGAAAGGAAGAGTACTGTCACTTCTTAGTACTGCTGCAATACATTTAATGGGAGCATTCTGCTACTTCTCAGAAGCAAACAGGTACTCTAGTGAGTGCCTGCACTTCTAAATTTCTAATTTAAGCACTGGGAACAGCAACAGGTTTCATCTTCAGAATGCAATGTATTGGTTTATGTTATGTTACTGGTTCTTTTGTGCTTTTTATTTTTGAGCTGTGTTTGTGGCATGACTCTCAGCTGTCAGCAATATGTTTTGCAGCTGTACTGTGTGCTGCCTGGACTGAGATTTGGTGCATGGTTCTGGTATGCACGCACCAATGAAGTGAGGATCAGTGTATTTATTTATTTTATTTATTTAATTTATAAGGCGCAACAGCTACCCAAAAGGGTTTCCCGGTGCCGAGCAAAGACACTGACCAGATATTAAGACTTAGTAGCAAAATCATTTGTTAAAGAGCCAGGTCTTTAATGCCTTGCGAAATTGAACATAGACTGTTTCGTTCCGAATGGCAATGGGAAGGGTGTTCCAGAGTGAAGGACCAAGGAAGGAGAAAGAGCGCCCACCCATTCGAGAAAGCCTGAATCTGGGAACAGAAAATCTTCCCTGAGAAGATGAACGCAGGCGGCGGGAAGAAACATACAGTTTGGCTAGGGAACACAGGTAGTGTGGTGCAGTTCCAGTTTTGATCCTAAACATGTATGTCAGAGCTTTAAATCGAATTCGATTTTCCACCTTAAGCCAGTGCAAGTCTCGCAAATGGCTGGTAACAGAGGCAGACCTAGGTAAATGGAGGAGAAGTCGGGCTGCAGAATTTAGGACCATTTGCAGCTTGCGAGTCACATCCTTGTTAGCACCAAGATAAAGAACGTTACCATAGTCCAGCCTTGATGTAATTAGAGCTTGGACTACCGTTCTTTTGGTGGACTCTGGTAGCATCCAAATGATCTTCCTGAGCCACTTGAGGCTGGAAAAACAAGTGGCCGCTACCTTTACCACCTGGGCGCGCATAGATAGCGAGTCATCGATAGTAAAGCCCAGGTTACGGACTTGGCAAGCTGGCTGAGGCAAGACACCCATCTCGCATGGCCAATGTTGTGGGCTCCAAAGATCCTTGTCTTTGCCGAGGATGAGCACCTCCGTTTTCCCCCCATTTAATTTGAGACAATTCGACTGCATCCATGATGCAATTTTACTCAGGCCAGATTGAAGAGGGGACTGCCCATTAGTTCTCACTGCGGAAAGAGAGAAGATTATTTGAGAGTCATCTGCATAAGATAGCAAAGTCAGACCTGCCTCTTCAGCTACAGCGGCTAGAGGCCTCATATACAGATTAAAGAGCAAAGGGCTAAGAGTGGAGCCCTGAGGGACTCCATACGGTGATGCACAGATTTCAGAGCTGGCCTCCTCAGAAAAGACTTGGAAGGTACGGTTGGCCAGAAATGAAATTAGCCATTTAAGAGCTGGACCGCAGATGCCTACTGATCTCAAGGTATCTACAAGGATGGGATGAGACACGGTATCGAAAGCCGCGCTTAAATCTAATAGGATAAGGGCAGCTGTCTCTCCATCATCCAGGTGTTGCCGTAGTCTTTCCGTAACTCCCAATAATGTAGTTTCCGTGGAGAAACCAGCCCTGAAACCGGATTGTGTTGAGTGAAGTAAACCATGAGCTTCCACAAAAGATGTAAGATGGAAGTAAATATGCTTCTCAAGGATCTTAGAGAAGGCCGGTAGCAATGAGATAGGTCGAAAATTAGATAATACAGCAGGGTCTGCATTGGCCTTTTTCAGAAGGGGGAGCACCATGGCGTGTTTCCAATCAGATGGAACTAGTGCTTCTTCTAATGAAAGATTCAAAAGCTCCAAGATATTTTGCAGGGATGACGACTCTAATTGTTGGAGCACCGAGATAGGTAAGGGGTCCCTAGGAGACCCAGATTTAATGCTATGTAAAAGTTTGTTGAATGAATCGAGGTTGAGGAGGGGCCAAGAGTGCAAACAGTTTGGAGATGGTATAATCAAAGGGGTCTGATTAGAAAGGGACCGAGCCCTTAGGATCGGGGTGGGTGAGCATTGAGAAAGGATATCATATTGTTTAGGGGAGAGGCCATCTGTGTGTTTGTTAGCTACTTCTGCGTAGATATCTTCAACTTTTTGCACAAAAAAGTTGGCCAAGTCGTCACATTGTATTTTATTTAATGGTGGAGGTTTTAATTGTATTTTTGAACCTGCCAACTCTTTCACCATGTTAAATAACGTTTTCGAAGAATTCAGGGCATTGGTAATGGTAGACGATACATAATTTGCTCGAGCTGATTTACATATCTTATGATAAGCTTTGGTGGCTTTTTTATAGATATTTTTAGATTCTAGGGCGTAGTCCCTTCTCCATTTCCTTTCCAAGACTTTGCATTTGGCTTTTTCAGTTTTTAATTCTTCATTAAACCATGGAGCCGGGCTGCCATGGGTAAAATTCCTTTTTAGGGAAACAGGAAGGCAAGTGTCAATGGCATTCAAGAGCCAGTCTTGCACTGAATTGGCAAATGAGTCCACCGTATAATTAGAAATCGGTGGATGAGAGTGTAAAAGTTCATTTAAGATGGTGATGTTTAGTTTTTTCCAGTTCCTGGCAGAAGTGTACTGAGTAGGAACGGGAGAGCCGGCTATTTCTGGGGATCTTACGCTAAATTTAATAATGTAATGATCAGACCAACATAACGGAAATGCCGGGGAACAGTGCAGATCAGGTAGATTTGAAAAAATAGGGTCCAGTAAATGACCTCCTCTGTGCGTGGGACCAGAGTTATGAAGATGAATGTTGAAAGCTTCCATATCTGATATAAAGTTTACACTGGTTTTACATGCTGAATCGTCTAAGTGTAAGTTTAGATCGCCTAAGATGGAAAAGTTAGAAGTATTCAGCAGGAAAGGGGCAATAACTTCAGGGAAGGATGCAGCCCAGGAGACCGCTGACCCCGGAGGGCGATATGCCAGAATGCCAGTAAAAGTAACATGGGGGGTCAAAGACAACTTAAAAAGCGCTGCCTCGCAGTTCTCAAATGGTAGATTGACCAGTTTGCACTGATAGTTGTTTTTAAAGATGATAGCTATTCCGCCGCCTACTTGATTGTCTCGATCTTTCCGGACAATAGTATAGTTAGGAGGTAGGGCGGCCACAACATCTGGATCAGAGCTTTCATTAAGCCAGGTTTCGGTTAAGAAAAAAGCGTCCGGTTGCTCACAGGTTAGTAAGTCAAAAATGTCATATTTGTGGTTGGGGAGAGAGCGACAATTCGTACTAAGAAACTGAAAATCCTTATTCATTTGTCTGTTCTTATTTATGAAGTCTTTTTTGTTGATAATCTTGTTTAAAGGCCTTGATTCAAGTTTGGCCTGATTGTGGGGACTAAAGTGAGGTGACTTATATGAAGGGTGGCGTGACATAATCTGCTGGGCTAGAGGCAGTTTAAAGCCGCAAGGGCAAGCTAAGTTAGTATCGGAGGCCGACAGCCGTATACAGTATGAAACAGAGGCTGTATTATTGAGTTTTAATAGTGCTTCTCTGGAGTAAACCAGCGTGACCGTACGGCATGGACCAGGGGTTATGGCCCTAGGCACGGACCGGGCACGGACGGGCGCAGACGGGCTTGCCTTAGGCGCGGCTTCGGCGCGCCGGTGGCGCGCCCGCTGCGCGTCCGTGGCATCGATCCTCTTAAAGCCCCCGCCTACCACCTTGTGAATGACGTCAGCAAGAGGTGTGCGTAGGAAGCGCAGGTCCGCCCTCCACACAAACAGCTGATCTGCGGTGGACCGGGGTCGGAGTGCGGGCCCTTTAAGCCAGGTAAAAAAGTCTTGAACAATTTTAAAAACAGTCCGTTCGCTCCAGCGCCACGGAGTTAAAACAGGTTTACCGCTACCCCACCAGTGTCCCCAAAAACTGAAACGCAGCCCCCAGGACCAAGAGAGGCACTTACAGATGTCCGCTGCACGTCCGTGGCATCGATCCTCTTAAAGCCCCCGCCTACCACCTTGTGAATGACGTCAGCAAGAGGTGTGCGTAGGAAGCGCAGGTCCGCCCTCCACACAAACAGCTGATCTGCGGTGGACCGGGGTCGGAGTGCGGGCCCTTTAAGCCAGGTAAAAAAGTGTGTTAGGGTTATAGTAATGGAGTTGTATACGTTGTATGTGTGCTTTCGTGTGCGTGTGTTCTTCAATACTTGCTGTTTAACGCAGATCATCTTGCGTGATTGCTGAACGTAGTTTCTTCTGTGGTGTGCTGCTTTTGACAAGCTAGTGTTGATTATCCACACAGTTCCACACCACACATTTCAACTCTACACATTTCCAATCCACACCATATAATTCGACACCAGACTACATATTTCAACTCAACAACACAATTACACAACACACCACATACATACAATCCACACCACAGAATTCCATATCATGCCACAAAATTCGACAGCACACCACGTAATTAAACTCCACTACATACCACTCCACAACACTAAATACCATTCCACATAATTACATCCATAACAGAAAATCCCATTCCACATAATTCCATTACACTCAATATCACATAATTACTATGCATGTAATTCCACTGCACACATGCCACATGACTCCACTACACAAATCCACTCCACACCACACAATTCCAATCCAACCCACATAACTCCACTGTACACCACATACATACACTCCATAACACATGGGTACAAGACATTGTCATTTACAGCGCCAATTGCTCTTACTTAAGCAAGTGCGAGACCTATTGCATTTCCAATGCTTGTTAATAGATTACTATTCCATTTACCCATGCAGTTCCCTGAGTGCCACAGGGTAGGCCTGGGCAGAGCTCGCGGAATTTCACTTTGTGGAATTCTGCGGTGTTACCTAAAAACTCTGTTATTCCGCAGAGTTCTGCGGGCAGGCGGAGTAGTCTGCAACCAGAGCTAAAGGAGCTTTTTTATTTCAAAATGAAAGCAGTATTTGGGTTGGGGGGGGGGGTGCGAGGGCTGACGGAAAAGACAATTCTCATACGATCAGCTGCTGTAGTGACACCCTACACCGGGTGAAACAGTATCCCTGGGAGGTGTAGGTGACGGCCTGAGTCCAGCCTGAGCAAGAGTGGTGGAGGCCTAGTGTTCCAGTACTGGGCTCTGTCACGACTCCGACAATGCAGCTCAATCCTGGACTGCAACCCCCGTCACTGCTAGTGCAGGGATCACTCATAGCACTCGGACGATGCACCTCAATCATGGACTGCAACCCCCGTCACTGCTAGTGCAGGGCCCACTCATAGCACTCGGACGATGCATCTCAATCTTGGGGTGCAGCCCCGTCACTGCTAGTGCAGGGATCACTCGTAGCACTCGGCCGATGCATCTCAATCCTGGGGTGCAGCCCCGTCACTGCTAGTGCATGGATCACTCTTAGCACTCGGCCGATGCATCTCAATCCTGGGGTGCAGCCCCCGTCACTGCAAGTGGAGGGATCACTCATAGCACTCGGCCGATGCATATCAATCCTGGGGTGCAGCCCCCCTCACTGCTAGTGCAGGGATCACTCGATGCATATCAATCCTGGGGTGCAGCCCCCCTCACTGCTAGTGCAGGGATCACTCATAGCACTCAGCCATCCACCCCAATCCTGGGCTGCAGCCCCCGTCACTGCTAGTGCAGGGATCACTTATAGCTCGCGGACGATGCATCTCAATCCTGGGTGTAGCCCCCGTCACTGCTACTGCAGGGATCACTCATAGCACTCAGCCGATGCATCTCTATCCTGGGGTGCAGCCCCCGTCACTGCTAGTGCAGGGATCACTCATAGCACTCAGCCGATGCATCTCAATCATGGGGTGCAGCCCCCGTCACTGCTAGTGCAGGGATCACTCATAGCACTCGGCCGATGCATCTCAATCCTGGGGTGAAGCCCCCCTCACTGCTAGTGCAGGGATCACTCTTAGCACTCAGCCGATGCATCACAATCCTGGGTGTAGCACCCGTCACAGCTACTGCAGGGATCACTCATAGCACTCAGCCGATGCATCTCTATCCTGGGGTGCAGCCCCCGTCACTGCTAGTGCAGGGATCACTCATAGCACTCAGCCGATGCATCTCAATCATGGGGTGCAGCCCCCGTCACTGCAAGTGCAGGGATCACTCTTAGCACTCGGCCGATGCATCTCAATCATGGGGTGCAGCCCCCGTCACTGCTAGTGCAGGGATCACTCATAGCACTCCGCCGATGCATCTCAATCATGGGGTGCAGCCCCCCCTCACTGCTAGTGCAGGGATCACTCATAGCACTACGCCGATACATCTCAATCATGGGGTGCAGCCCCCCGTCACTGCTAGTGCAGGGATCCCTCTTAGCACTCAGCCGATGCATCTCAATCCTGGGGTGCAGCCCCCGTCACTGCTAGTGCAGGGATCACTCATAGCACTCGGCCGATGCATCTCAATCCTGGGAATCCTGGGGTGCAGCCCCTGTTACTTGGAGGGCAGGGGTCATTCTTAGCACTCCGCCGATGCACCCCAATCCTGGTGTGCAGCCCCTGTCACTGCTAGTGCAGGAATCGCTCATAGCACTCAGCCGATGCATCTCAATCCTGGGGTGCAGCCCCCCTCACTGCTAGTGCAGGGATCACTCATAGCACTCGGCCGATGCATCTCAATCCTGGGGTTCAGCCCCCCTCACTGCTAGTGCAGGGATCACTCATAGCACTCAGCCGATAAACCCCAATCCTGGGCTGCAGCCCCCGTCACTGCTAGTGCAGGGATCACTCATAGCACTCGGGCGATGCACCTCAATCCTGGGCTTCAACCCCTGTCACTGGGAGTGCAGGGATCACTCATAGCACTCAGCCGATGCATCTCAATCCTGGGGTGCAGCCCCCCTCACTGCTAGTGCAGGGATCACTCTTAGCACTCGGCCGATGCATCTCAATCCTGGGGTGCAGCCCCCCTCACTGCTAGTGCAGGGATCACTCATAGCACTCGGCCGATGCATCTCAATTCTGGGGTGCAGCCCCCGTCACTGCTAGTGGAGGGATCACTTATAGCACTCGGACGATGCATCTCAATCCTGGGGTGCAGCCCCTGTCACTGCTAGAGCAGTGATCACTCTTAGCACTCGGCCGATGCATCTCAATCCTGGGATGCAGCCCCCCTCACTGCTAGTGCAGGGATCACTCTTAGCACTCAGACGATGCATCTCAATCCTGGGCTTCAACCCCCATCACTGCTAGTGCAGGGATCACTCATAGCACTCAGCCGATGCATCTCAATCATGGGGTGCAGCCCCCGTCACTGCTAGTGCAGGGATCACTCATAGCACTCCGCCGATGCATCTCAATCATGGGGTGCAGCCCCCCCTCACTGCTAGTGCAGGGATCACTCATAGCACTCCGCCGATGCATCTCAATCATTGGGTGCAGCCCCCCGTCACTGCTAGTGCAGGGATCCCTCTTAGCACTCAGCCGATGCATCTCAATCCTGGGGTGCAGCCCCCATCACTGCTAGTGCAGGGATCACTCATAGCACTCAGCCGATGCATCTCTATCCTGGGGTGCAGTCCCCGTCACTGCTAGTGCAGGGATCTCTCTTAGCACTCGGCCGATGCATCTCAATCCTGGGAATCCTGGGGTGCAGCCCCTGTTACTTGGAGGGCAGGGATCACTCATAGCACTCCGCCGATGCATCTCAATCATGGGGTGCAGCCCCCCCTCACTGCTAGTGCAGGGATCACTCATAGCACTCCGCCGATGCATCTCAATCCTGGTGTGCAGCCCCTGTCACTGCTAGTGCAGGAATCGCTCATAGCACTCAGCCGATGCATCTCAATCCTGGGGTGCAGCCCCCCTCACTGCTAGTGCAGGGATCACTCATAGCACTCGGCCGATGCATCTCAATCCTGGGGTTCAGCCCCCCTCACTGCTAGTGCATGGATCACTCATAGCACTCAGCCGATAAACCCCAATCCTGGGCTGCAGCCCCCGTCACTGCTAGTGCAGGGATCACTCATAGCACTCGGGCGATGCACCTCAATCCTGGGCTTCAACCCCTGTCACTGGGAGTGCAGGGATCACTCATAGCACTCAGCCGATGCATCTCTATCCTGGGGTGCAGCCCCCGTCACTGCTAGTGCAGGGGTCACTCATTGCACTCGGACGATGCATCTCAATCATGGGGTGCAGCCCCCGTCACTGCTAGTGCAGTGATCACTCTTAGCACTCGGCCGATGCATCTCAATCATGGGGTGCAGCCCCCGTCACTGCTAGTGCAGGGATCACTCATAGCACTCAGCCGATGCATCTCAATCCTGGGGTGCAGCCCCCCTCACTGCTAGTGCAGGGATCACTCTTAGCACTCGGCCGATGCATCTCAATCCTGGGGTGCAGCCCCCCTCACTGCTAGTGCAGGGATCACTCATAGCACTCGGCCGATGCATCTCAATCCTGGGGTGCAGCCCCCGTCACTGCTAGTGGAGGGATCACTTATAGCACTCGGACGATGCATCTCAATCCTGGGGTGCAGCCCCTGTCACTGCTAGAGCAGTGATCACTCTTAGCACTCGGCCGATGCATCTCAATCCTGGGGTGCAGCCCCCTCACTGCTAGTGCAGGGATCACTCTTAGCACTCAGACGATGCATCTCAATCCTGGGCTTCAACCCCCGTCACTGCTAGTGCAGTGATCACTCATAGCACTCAGCCGATGCATCTCAATCATGGGGTGCAGCCCCCGTCACTGCTAGTGCAGGGATCACTCTTAGCACTTTGCCGATGCATCTCAATCCTGGGGTGCAGCCCCCGTCACTGCTAGTGGAGGGATCACTCATAGCACTCGGCCGATGTATCTCAATCCTGGGGAGCAGCCCCCATCACTGCTAGTGCAGGGATCACTCATAGCACTCGGCCGATGCATCTCAATCCTGTGGTGCAGCCCCCCTCACTGCTAGTGCAGGGATCACTCATAGCACTCAGCCGATCCACCCCAATCCTGGGCTGCAGCCCCCGTCACTGCTAGTGCAGGGATCACTTATAGCTCGCGGACGATGCATCTCAATCCTGGGTGCAGCCCCCGTCACTGCTAGTGCAGGGATCACTCTTAGCACTCAGCCGATGCATCACAATCCTGGGTGTAGCCCCCGTCACTGCTACTGCAGGGATCACTCATAGCACTCAGCCGATGCATCTCTATCCTGGGGTGCAGCCCCCGTCACTGCTAGTGCAGGGATCACTCATAGCACTCAGCCGATGCATCTCAATCATGGGGTGCAGCCCCGTCACTGCAAGTGCAGGGATCACTCTTAGCACTCGGCCGATGCATCTCAATCATGGGGTGCAGCCCCCGTCACTGCTAGTGCAGGGATCACTCATAGCACTCCGCCGATGCATCTCAATCATGGGGTGCAGCCCCCTCACTGCTAGTGCAGGGATCACTCATAGCACTCCGCCGATGCATCTCAATCATGGGGTGCAGCCCCCGTCACTGCTAGTGCAGGGATCCCTCTTAGCACTCAGCCGATGCATCTCAATCCTGGGGTGCAGCCCCCGTCACTGCTAGTGCAGGGATCACTCATAGCACTCAGCCGATGCATCTCTATGCTGGGGTGCAGTCCCCGTCACTGCTAGTGCAGGGATCTCTCTTAGCACTCGGCCGATGCATCTCAATCCTGGGAATCCTGGGGTGCAGCCCCTGTTACTTGGAGGGCAGGGGTCATTCTTAGCACTCCGCCGATGCACCCCAATCCTGGTGTGCAGCCCCTGTCACTGCTAGTGCAGGAATCGCTCATAGCACTCAGCCGATGCATCTCAATCCTGGGGTGCAGCCACCCTCACTGCTAGTGCAGGGATCACTCATAGCACTCGGCCGATGCATCTCAATCCTGGGGTTCAGCCCCCCTCACTGCTAGTGCAGGGATCACTCATAGCACTCAGCCGATAAACCCCAATCCTGGGCTGCAGCCCCCGTCACTGCTAGTGCAGGGATCACTCATAGCACTCGGGCGATGCACCTCAATCCTGGGCTTCAACCCCTGTCACTGGGAGTGCAGGGATCACTCATAGCACTCAGCCGATGCATCTCTATCCTGGGGTGCAGCCCCCGTCACTGCTAGTGCAGGGGTCACTCATTGCACTCGGACGATGCATCTCAATCATGGGGTGCAGCCCCCGTCACTGCTAGTGCAGGGATCACTCATAGCACTCAGCCGATGCATCTCAATCCTGGGGTGCAGCCCCCCTCACTGCTAGTGCAGGGATCACTCTTAGCACTCGGCCGATGCATCTCAATCCTGGGGTGCAGCCCCCGTCACTGCTAGTGGAGGGATCACTTATAGCACTCGGACGATGCATCTCAATCCTGGGGTGCAGCCCCTGTCACTGCTAGAGCAGTGATCACTCTTAGCACTCGGCCGATGCATCTCAATCCTGGGGTGCAGCCCCCCTCACTGCTAGTGCAGGGATCACTCTTAGCACTCAGACGATGCATCTCAATCCTGGGCTTCAAACCCCATCACTGCTAGTGCAGGGATCACTCATAGCACTCAGCCGATGCATCTCAATCATGGGGTGCAGCCCATCTCACTGCTAGTGCAGGGATCACTCTTAGCACTTTGCCGATGCATCTCAATCCTGGGGTGCAGCCCCCGTCACTGCTAGTGGAGGGATCACTCATAGCACTCGGCCGATGTATCTCAATCCTGGGGAGCAGCCCCCATCACTGCTAGTGCAGGGATCACTCATAGCACTCGGCCGATGCATCTCAATCCTGTGGTGCAGCCCCCCTCACTGCTAGTGCAGGGATCACTCATAGCACTCAGCCGATCCACCCCAATCCTGGGCTGCAGCCCCCGTCACTGCTAGTGCAGGGATCACTTATAGCTCGCGGACGATGCATCTCAATCCTGGGTGCAGCCCCCGTCACTGCTAGTGCAGGGATCACTCATAGCACTCAGCCGATGCATCTCTATCCTGGGGTGCAGCCCCGTCACTGCTAGTGCAGGGGTCACTCATTGCACTCGGACGATGCATCTCAATCCTGGGGTGCAGCCCGCCTCACTGCTAGTGCAGGGATCACTCTTAGCACTCAGACGATGCATCTCAATCCTGGGCTTCAACCCCCGTCACTGCTAGTGCAGGGCCCACTCATAGCACTCAGCCGATGCATCTCAATCATGGGGTGCAGCCCCCGTCACTGCTAGTGCAGGGATCACTCTTAGCACTTTGCCAATGCATCTCAATCCTGGGGTGCAGCCCCCGTCACTGCTAGTGCAGGGATCACTCTTAGCACTCGGCCGATGCATCTCAATCCTGGGCTTCAACCCCCCTCACTGCTAGTGGAGGGATCACTCATAGCACTCGGCCGATGTATCTCAATCTTGGGTGCAGCCCCCCTCACTGCTAGTGCAGGGATCACTCTTAGCACTAGGCCGATGCATCTCAATCCTGGGGTGCAGCCCCCCTCACTGCTAGTGCAGGGATCACTCATAGCACTCAGCCGATCCACCCAATCCTGGGCTGCAGCCCCCGTCACTGCTAGTGCAGGGATCACTTATAGCACTCAGCCGATGCATCTCTATCCTGGGGTGCAGCCCCCGTCCCTGCTAGTGCAGGGGTCACTCATAGCACTCGGACGATGCATCTCAATCCTGGGCTTCAACCCCCGTCACTGCTAGTGCGGGGATCACTCTTAGCACTCGGACGATGCATCTCAATCCTGGGTGCAGCCCCCGTCACTGCTAGTGCAGGGATCACTCTTAGCACTCGGACGATGCATCTCAATCCTGGGTGCAGCCCCCGTCACTGCTAGTGCAGGGATCACTCATAGCACTCTGCCGATGCATCTCTATCCTGGGGGCAGCCCCCGTCCCTGCTAGTGCAGGGGTCACTCATAGCACTCGGACGATGCATCTCAATCCTGGGCTTCAACCCCCGTCACTGCTAGTGCGGGGATCACTCATAGCACTCGGCCGATGCATCTCAATCATGGGGTGCAGCCCCCGTCACTGCTAGTGCAGGGATCACTCATAGCACTCGGCCGATGCATCTCAATCCTGGGGTGCAGCCCCCCTCACTGCTAGTGCAGGGATCACTCTTAGCACTCGGCCGATGCATCTCAATCCTGGGGTGCAGCCCCCCTCACTGCTAGTGCAGGGATCACTCATAGCACTCGGCCGATGCATCTCAATCCTGGGGTGCAGCCCCCGTCACTGCTAGTGGAGGGATCACTCATAGCACTCAGCCGATGCATCTCAATCATGGGGTGCAACCCCGTCACTGGGAGGGCAGTGATCACTCTTAGCACTCGGCCGATGCATCTCAATCCTGGGGTGCAGCCCCCTCACTGCTAGTGCAGGGATCACTCATTGCACTCAGACGATGTATCTCAATCCTGGGCTTCAACCCCCGTCACTGCTAGTGCCGGGATCACTCTTAGCACTCGGCCGATGCATCTCAATCCTGGGCTGCAGCCCCCGTCACTGCTAGTGCAGGGATCACCTATAGCACTCAGCCGATGCATCTCTATCCTGGGGTGCAGCCCCGTCCCTGCTAGTGCAGGGGTCACTCATAGCACTCGGACGATGCATCTCAATCCTGGGCTTCAACCCCCGTCACTGCTAGTGCGGGGATCACTCTTAGCACTCGGACGATGCATCTCAATCCTGGGTGCAGCCCCCGTCACTGCTAGTGCAGGGATCACTCTTAGCACTCGGACGATGCATCTCAATCCTGGGTGCAGCCCCCGTCACTGCTAGTGCAGGGATCACTCATAGCACTCAGCCGATGCATCTCTATCCTGGGGTGCAGCCCCCGTCCCTGCTAGTGCAGGGGTCACTCATAGCACTCGGCCGATGCATCTCAATCCTGGGGTGCAGCCCCCCTCACTGCTAGTGCAGGGATCACTCTTAGCACTCGGCCGATGCATCTCAATCCTGGGGTGCAGCCCCCCTCACTGCTAGTGCAGGGATCACTCATAGCACTCGGCCGATGCATCTCAATCCTGGGGTGCAGCCCCGTCACTGCTAGTGGAGGGATCACTCATAGCACTCAGCCGATGCATCTCAATCATGGGGTGCAACCCCCGTCACTGGGAGGGCAGTGATCACTCTTAGCACTCGGCCGATGCATCTCAATCCTGGGGTGCAGCCCCCTCACTGCTAGTGCAGGGATCACTCATTGCACTCAGACGATGTATCTCAATCCTGGGCTTCAACCCCCGTCACTGCTAGTGCCGGGATCACTCTTAGCACTCGGCCGATGCATCTCAATCCTGGGCTGCAGCCCCCGTCACTGCTAGTGCAGGGATCACCTATAGCACTCAGCCGATGCATCTCTATCCTGGGGTGCAGCCCCCGTCCCTGCTAGTGCAGGGGTCACTCATAGCACTCGGACGATGCATCTCAATCCTGGGCTTCAACCCCCGTCACTGCTAGTGCGGGGATCACTCTTAGCACTCGGACGATGCATCTCAATCCTGGGTGCAGCCCCCGTCACTGCTAGTGCAGGGATCACTCTTAGCACTCGGACGATGCATCTCAATCCTGGGTGCAGCCCCGTCACTGCTAGTGCAGGGATCACTCATAGCACTCAGCCGATGCATCTCTATCCTGGGGTGCAGCCCCCGTCCCTGCTAGTGCAGGGGTCACTCATAGCACTCGGACGATGCATCTCAATCCTGGGCTTCAACCCCCGTCACTGCTAGTGCGGGTATCACTCATAGCACTCGGCCGATGCATCTCAATCATGGGGTGCAGCCCCGTCACTGCTAGTGCAGGGATCACTCATAGCACTTGGCCGATGCATCTCAATCCTGGGGTGCAGCCCCCCTCACTGCTAGTGCAGGGATCACTCTTAGCACTCGGCCGATGCATCTCAATCCTGGGGTGCAGCCCCCCTCACTGCTAGTGCAGGGATCACTCATAGCACTCGGCCGATGCATCTCAATCCTGGGGTGCAGCCCCCGTCACTGCTAGTGGAGGGATCACTCATAGCACTCAGCCGATGCATCTCAATCATGGGGTGCAACCCCCGTCACTGGGAGGGCAGTGATCACTCTTAGCACTCGGCCGATGCATCTCAATCCTGGGGTGCAGCCCCCCTCACTGCTAGTGCAGGGATCACTCATTGCACTCAGACGATGTATCTCAATCCTGGGCTTCAACCCCCGTCACTGCTAGTGCCGGGATCACTCTTAGCACTCGGCCGATGCATCTCAATCCTGGGGTGCAGCCCCAGTCACTGCTAGTGCAGGGATCACTCATAGCACTCAGCCGATGCATCTCAATCATGGGGTGCAGCCCCCGTCACTGCTAGTGCAGGGATCACTCTTAGCACTCGGCCGATGCATCTTAATCCTGCGGTGCAGCCCCCGTCACTGCTAGTGGAGGGATCACTTATAGCACTCGGACGATGCATCTCAATCCTGGGGTGCAGCCCCTGTCACTGCTAGAGCAGTGATCACTCTTAGCACTCGGCCGATGCATCTCAATCCTGGGGTGCAGCCCCCGTCACTGCTAGTGCAGGGATCACTCTTAGCACTCAGACGATGCATCTCAATCCTGGGCTTCAACCCCCGTCACTGCTAGTGCAGGGATCACTCATAGCACTCGGCCGATGTATCTCAATCATGGGGTGCAGCCCCCGTCACTGCTAGTGCAGGGATCACTCTTAGCACTTTGTCGATGCATCTCAATCCTGTGGTGCAGCCCCCCTCACTGCTAGTGCAGGGATCACTCATAGCACTCAGCCGATCCACCCCAATCCTGGGCTGCAGCCCCCGTCACTGCTAGTGCAGGGATCACTTATAGCTCGCGGACGATGCATCTCAATCCTGGGTGCAGCCCCCGTCACTGCTAGTGCAGGGATCACTCATAGCACTCAGCCGATGCATCTCTATCCTGGGGTGCAGCCCCCGTCACTGCTAGTGCAGGGGTCACTCATTGCACTCGGACGATGCATCTCAATCCTGGGGTGCAGCCCGCCTCACTGCTAGTGCAGGGATCACTCTTAGCACTCAGACGATGCATCTCAATCCTGGGCTTCAACCCCCGTCACTGCTAGTGCAGGGCCCACTCATAGCACTCAGCCGATGCATCTCAATCATGGGGTGCAGCCCCCGTCACTGCTAGTGCAGGGATCACTCTTAGCACTTTGCCAATGCATCTCAATCCTGGGGTGCAGCCCCGTCACTGCTAGTGCAGGGATCACTCTTAGCACTCGGCCGATGCATCTCAATCCTGGGCTTCAACCCCCTCACTGCTAGTGGAGGGATCACTCATAGAACTCGGCCGATGTATGTCAATCTTGGGGTGCAGCCCCCATCACTGCTAGTGCAGGGATCACTCATAGCACTCAGCCGATGCATCTCAATCCTTGGGTGCAGCCCCCCTCACTGCTAGTGCAGGGATCACTCTTAGCACTAGGCCGGTGCATCTCAATCCTGGGGTGCAGCCCCCCTCACTGCTAGTGCAGGGATCACTCATAGCACTCAGCCGATCCACCCAATCCTGGGCTGCAGCCCCCGTCACTGCTAGTGCAGGGATCACTTATAGCACTCAGCCGATGCATCTCTATCCTGGGGTACAGCCCCCGTCCCTGCTAGTGCAGGGGTCACTCATAGCACTCGGACGATGCATCTCAATCCTGGGCTTCAACCCCCGTCACTGCTAGTGCGGGGATCACTCTTAGCACTCGGACGATGCATCTCAATCCTGGGTGCAGCCCCCGTCACTGCTAGTGCAGGGATCACTCTTAGCACTCGGACGATGCATCTCAATCCTGGGTGCAGCCCCGTCACTGCTAGTGCAGGGATCACTCATAGCACTCAGCCGATGCATCTCTATCCTGTGGTGCAGCCCCCGTCCCTGCTAGTGCAGGGGTCACTCATAGCACTCGGACGATGCATCTCAATCCTGGTCTTCAACCCCCGTCACTGCTAGTGCAGGGATCACTCATAGCACTCGGCCGATGCATCTCAATCATGGGGTGCAGCCCCCGTCACTGCTAGTGCAAGGATCACTCATAGCACTCGGCCGATGCATCTCAATCCTGGGGTGCAGCCCCCCTCACTGCTAGTGCAGGGATCACTCTTAGCACTCGGCCGATGCATCTCAATCCTGGGGTGCAGCCCCCCTCACTGCTAGTGCAGGGATCACTCATAGCACTCGGCCGATGCATCTCAATCCTGGGGTGCAGCCCCCATCACTGCTAGTGGAGGGATCACTCATAGCACTCAGCCGATGCATCTCAATCATGGGGTGCAACCCCCGTCACTGGGAGGGCAGTGAACACTCTTAGCACTCGGCCGATGCATCTCAATCCTGGGGTGGAGCCCCCCTCACTGCTAGTGCAGGGATTACTCATTGCACTCAGACGATGTATCTCAATCCTGGGCTTCAACCCCCGTCACTGCTAGTGCCGGGATCACTCTTAGCACTCGGCCGATGCATCTCAATCCTGGGGTGCAGCCCCAGTCACTGCTAGTGCAGGGATCACTTATAGCACTCAGCCGATGCATCTCTATCCTGGGGTGCAGCCCCCGTCCCTGCTAGTGCAGGGGTCACTCATAGCACTCGGCCGATGCATCTTAATCCTGGGGTGCAGCCCCCGTCACTGCTAGTGGAGGGAACACTCATAGCACTCGGCCGATGTATCTCAATCCTGGGGAGCAGCCCCCGTCACTGCTAGTGCAGGGATCACTCATAGCACTCGGCCGATGCATCTCAATCCTGGGCTTCAACCCCCCTCACTGCTAGTGCAGGGATCACTCGTAGCACTCGGCCGATGCATATCAATCCTGGGGTGCAGCCCCCATCACTGCTAGTGCAGGGATCACTCATAGCACTCGGCCGATGCATCTCAATCCTGGGCTTCAACCCCCCTCACTGCTAGTGCAGGGATCACTCATAGCACTCGGCCGATGCATATCAATCCTGGGGTGCAGCCCCCGTCACTGCTAGTGCAGGGATCACTCATAGCACTCAGCCGATGCATCTCAATCATGGGGTGCAGCCCCCGTCACTGCTAGTGCAGGGATCACTCTTAGCACTCGGCCGATGCATCTTAATCCTGGGGTGCAGCCCCCGTCACTGCTAGTGGAGGGATCACTCATAGCACTCGGCCGATGTATCTCAATCCTGGGGAGCAGCCCCCGTCACTGCTAGTGCAGGGATCACTCATAGCACTCGGCCGATGCATCTCAATCCTGGGCTTCAACCCCCCTCACTGCTAGTGCAGGGATCACTCGTAGCACTCGGCCGATGCATATCAATCCTGGGGTGCAGCCCCCCTCACTGCTAGTGCAGGGATCACTCGTAGCACTCGGCCGATGCATATCAATCCTGGGGTGCAGCCCCCTCACTGCTAGTGCAGGGATCACTCATAGCACTGAGCCGATCCACCCCAATTCTGGGCTGCAGCCCCCGTCACTGCTAGTGCAGGGATCACTTATAGCTCGCGGACGATGCATCTCAATCCTGGGTGCAGCCCCCGTCACTGCTAGTGCAGGGATCACTCATAGCACTCAGCCGATACATCTCTATCCTGGGGTGCAGCCCCCGTCACTGCTAGTGCAGGGGTCACTCATTGCACTCGGACGATGCATCTCAATCCTGGGGTGCAGCCCCCGTCACTTCTAGTGCAGAGATCACTCATAGCACTCAGCCGATGCATCTCAATCATGGGGTGCAGCCCCCGTCACTGCTAGTGCAGGGATCACTCATAGCGCTCAGCCGATGCATGTCAATCCTGGGCTTCAACCCCCCTCAATGACATGTGCTGGGGAAATGGTTCGCTTCTTCTGTTTGTCGACGGCGTTTCAACCCTCAAAACAATGTGGGGTCTCTTCAGGACTGTTGATGAAAAGCCGCGTCAGTCAGCTTGATTGGGTACAATGATGTACCCGATCAAGCTGACTGATGCGGCCTTTTCTGAATCTACACGCGGAGCGCTGTCCCGCTTTTCCATTCTTCTACTGAGAAATACTCTCAGTGCATTGTCACTGTTAATCCACAAAGGGATTCTACAACGCTACGGCTGTGGCGTAAAACTAATTGAGCCCCTCTGGCCCACCTACATACCCCATTGGATTGACAGCCTGTCCTCACATTGAGTACCCGGACGGGTCCTCATGTGAGTACACCTTTTCCTCTTTTCTTCACGTGTGGCACATCATTTTCACAAGGCTGCGCAATCATATATTCAGATGTCCCTTCATCAATAGTCCTGAAGAGACCCCACATTGTTTTGAGGGTCAAAACGCTGTCGACAAACAGAAGAAGCGAACCATTTCCCCAGCACATATCATTGTATATAGCTGCTGTTCACATGGAATCATTTTGATAATGGTCGACTTGTACAAACTGTGGAAACCTTGTATTTAATATTCACGTTGTCACTTATGTTTAGGTTCCCTTTGTCACTTGGGACACTATGCACAAATGTTGTTTTGATGTATAATGTTTACTCCTAACTTTATTGTTTTAAAAAATCCATAAAATATACTACACTGGAATCGGTGTGTTAGTGGTTCCTTCGCGCTCTGCCATTATCTAACCCTCTATATCGCGATTGTGCTTATGTACCATAACCTCATAGTATATTATTCCACAGGAACCATTGTTTTTCCTATATCACTACAACTGCAGCACCTGGGCACTGCAGGAACACACACAGCTATCACTACAACTGCAGCACCTGGGCCCTGCAGGAACACACACAGCTATCACTACAACTGCAGCACTTAAGCACTGCAGGAATAATCACAGCTATCTGTGGTATCCTCAGCTCTTGTCATTGTGTTCCCTGTACCTAGCTGCTCAGCCAGTGTGAGTGTTCCGGTTAGAATGTTAGTGTGAGTGGAATGCTTGGGTGCCTGGTGTGAGTGTTGTCAGTTGGGGAGATGGGCTGAGCAGCTAGGAGGCTGCTCCTGGTGGGGCTTGTTCTAGCTTATTGTAACTACTTCTAAGAACTGAATAAACTACATCAACTACAACTCGGCTACATCTACTTTGTCTACTGTACACGTGGGCAAGACCACTACACATTTATGGCGACGATCTGGAGCTAAGAACCTATCGCATTTACAGATGAAGAGCAACAAGTTTAAAAAAACTCAAGGAAAAGAAACCAGTCAAGCAAGAAACATGTCAAGCACGCCTCGCAGCCCCACCAGTGTCCAACACACCGGACAGCCCAGTCAAGGTGTGCT
Source organism: Calotriton arnoldi (assembly GCA_963921515.1). Lineage (NCBI taxonomy): Eukaryota > Metazoa > Chordata > Amphibia > Caudata > Salamandridae > Calotriton > Calotriton arnoldi. The sequence goes on along the minus strand of CAWUFW010012266.1, from coordinate 121,914 downwards.
GTACCTTCATCTCGTCATCTACAACACCAGTAAATACGGTTACAAGCCTGCTTACACCTTGGAGAAGAAACTATGCCACAACAAATGTCTGCAGTACCTCAAAAACATCTACCGTACCACAAGCAACGTATTTTGTGCAACAAGGAATAAGGTAATCTGTGGCTGCCAGTGTTTCTGTCTCCAGTACGAAGTGTGCTGCTTCTGTTTTACATAAGACTTCTTCAAATTCATCATTCATCACCTTATTCAGTTCAAGTCTTCCTTGCTTTGGGTTTGGATGTGTGACAATTTTTTTTTTCCATTAGCGCTCCTCTGTACTAGCGCTGCATCTGTGTGATCAATACATGAGCCAGCGTCATGTTTTTGGGTTTTGGCTACAGCGTACTGCGTAGTGAGGAAAGCGATACCCCTGGTGAGCAATGGGGTCTGTGTGAGCGTAGAGGTGTTCTTTTATGTGGACTTGGTGTGCGACATCTTTTAACTGTTTGCGGCTGGTTTAAGTGGTTAATTTCAAGTCTCCCTGTCTGCTGCCGAAGAGGAGAACGTCATTCCAAGCATAGTAAAGTTCTAACTTTGTGGAAATTCGTGGTTATTTTTCCCTCGAGGCCTCTAAAATATGGCAGTTGAGCTGTACTTCAAATGTAAAATAGTGCTCGCGCACCTCACCTGGTCCGTGGTGTCGCGCGGAGCCTCTCCAGAACTTTCATGATGTCTTCTTTATCGCCAAGATCGCAATGCTGCCTATGGACGTTTTGCAGCAGGAGCGCGCCGTAAGCCACACGGCGTACGTCTCCTGAGCGTGCCGCCATCTTGGGATTGGTCCGTTTTGAGTTTTAAGCTCCGCATGCCAACCACGCTTTGATTTCAACTGGACGACGAAGGTCGTTTCGTCGTGACTGCTTTTCCACTCATTTGTCTGCCCATACGGATCTTGCAGGAACAGGGGCTAGGAAGAAGTCGGAATTCTGAAGAGGTACGCCGGAGCCTCATGTTTGTGCGGTGAGGAGCATGTTGTCACAATCTTTGTCAGTCTGGGCAAACAGAGTTTTGGTGTTGCAGCGCGGTGTTTGTGAACATTCTGCATGCAGCTGTAAGAGGCGGAGCTGCCCTCAGTGCACAGACAACGAACAGTTTGTAAGTTCAACTGTCATTTTCAACTGCATGGAATTAAGTCCTTGACACCTTGGACAGTGACATATTTTTCATATTTATTGGTGTGTCAGATAACTGGAAAGTTGGGCGTACAATTTTAGGATGTTCCTAAGGATGTGCAACTCGGGTGAGAGGTCGCTCACCGGTGAGTGTCTACATGTTTATTATCTTGTTAATATATTATGCATTTGTCCTTCTGAAAGATGATGCTGCACAACAGTTTGTGACGCTACATTTAGTCAGATTTGATGCATTGTAGTTGTCTTTCTCATATATGTGATTTTATTTGTGCTGCATGTGGTTTGCTTTTGTGCGTGTTAGTCACGTTGTGACTCGTGTCTGTGTATAGGGAGTGTCAGTCCCACCTATGTAATTAGTAATGGGTTTTAGTCCCATATACTTAATGTTTAGGGGGTGTTAGTCCCACCTAAGTTTCTAATAATGGGTATTAGTCCCGTATACTCTGTTCTTAGGGGGCGTCAATCCCAGTTGGGTTTGAGTCCCATTTACTCAGTTTTTGGTCTGTGTACCTTGTGTGCGTGTGCCACACTGTACTGCATTTGGTTATTTAATGATGCTGTACATGTCCTTGGGTTTTAGTCACATGTGACACTAGTAGTTACGCTCCTTGTTCTTGGGCTTATGTCATTCCTTACAGTGGGTTTGATGTACATCCTTTCTTCTGGATGTGTGTGTTTGGGTGTCAGTCCCAGTTACACGTTTGAACGTCATGTGGTGTTTTTGGTGTATAAGTCGCCCTGCGCTTCACTCAGTGCTTTTGCGTCGTTCTCTTGTGTCGACGTAATGTGTGCGTTTGTCACACTGTGCTGTTTTCTTGCTGCACAAGTTCATGGGTGTTAGTCCCATGCAACGTTACTTGTTACATTTGGGTGTCAGTCCCATGCATTGTTACCTGTTATACTTGGGTGTCAGTCCCTTGTGTTTTTGGTGTATAAGTCGCCCTGTGCTTCACTCAGTGCTTTTGCGTCGTTCTGTTGTGTCGACGTAGTGTGTGCGTTTGTCACACTGTGATGTTTTCTTGCTGCACAAGTTCATGGGTGTTAGTCCCATGCAACGTTACTTGTTACATTTGGGTGTCAGTCCCATGCATTGTTACCTGTTATACTTGGGTGTCAGTCCCTTGTGTTTTTGGTGTATAAGTCGCCCTGTGCTTCACTCAGTGCTTTTGTGTCGTTCTGTTGTGTCGACGTATTGTGTGCGTTTGTCACACTGTGCTGCTTTCTTGCTGCACAAGTTCTTGGGTGTTAGTCCCATGCAACGTTACTTGTTACATTTGGGTGTCAGTCCCATGCATCGTTACCTGTTATACTTGGGTGTCAGTCCCATGCAAAATTTGTTTTTACACTTCTAAGTATGGGTTAGTTCCATCCCTTACATGAGAGGTGGCGTTTTTGCCACGGTCTCCTTAGTTGAGGAGTACCTCTTTGGGTGTCGTCCATCCATTGTGTGTGTGGAGTCTTGGGGTTCGTTTTCCCTTTACTCTTGTTACATGTCTTGCTCACTTGTTGTGTATGTGAGCTCTTATTACGCTATTTACTTTTTATTTAATTACTATGAAAGGAAGAGGATGGGTATAGTGCATGTGCATTTCTATTTCTCCATTCTTCTTTCTTTCTTCGTGCTTCCGTTTTCCCTCTCGTGATGTCATTCCTCGCATCCCTGGGTTAATGGATGGTTTACTTCATGTGTACATTATTGTGTATAGTTGTTTTCATTTTAGTTTGGTTCTTTTTATTGTTCAGTATAAAAGGGATAGGATATGTGGTATCCTCAGGTCATGTCATTGTGTTCCCTGTACCTAGCTGCTCAGCCAGTGTGAGTGTTCCGGTTAGAATGTTAGTGTGAGTGGAATGCTTGGGTGCCTGGTGTGAGTGTTGTCAGTTGGGGAGATGGGCTGAGCAGCTAGGAGGCTGCTCCTGGTGGGGCTTGTTCTAGCTTATTGTAACTACTTCTAAGAACTGAATAAACTACATCAACTACAACTCGGCTACGTCTACTTTGTCTACTGTACACGTGGGCAAGACCACTACACTATCACCATAGCAACACCTGGACACTGCTGGAACATGCACAGCTATCACCACAGCTGCAGCACTTGTGCACTGCAGGAACATGCATGGCAATCACCAAAGCAACAGCATCTGAGTAACCCTGGGCGGTGAACTTCGCTCCGCTCGCGGAGTTTGCGGAGTTTTCCGCACTCCGTGTTACGCAGAGATCGCGAAGTTTGGAAAAACTCCGCCCCGCGGAGCGGAGTCTTTTGCCTTGTTCGCGTTCGTCAACGTCAAGTTGGCGACCGCGAGCGAGGAAAATCAACCTCCCGGCGAGATTTTTCCTCGTTTGCGATCGCCAACATCAAGTTGGCGAGCGTGGAAAATCAACCTCCCAGCAAGATTTCTCAACGCGGGGGGGGTCAGGTTTCTCATTGCGAGTGGTCGCGTATGCTCACGGCCGCTCGCATTGAGAAACAGCCCGTTCGCGTTGAGAAAGCTGCCGCTCGAGTAAAAATCTACTCGAGCAGCAGAAAAGGAAAGCAGGGACCGCTTGCGCTGTGCATGGTGCCGTTCGCGATGATTGCACAGTGCGGACAAGCATCCGGTACTGTCCAATCACCGCGAACCGCATTTTTCTATCGTACTCTGCCACTTGTGGAGCTCCGCGTAGTGTGGCGGAGGTTTATTTGCACTTCGCGGTGTTCCGCATAGTGCAACTCCGCGAACTCCACCCTGGGTTACATCTGAGCCCTGAAGTAACATGTACAGCTAGAGCACTTGTGCACTGCAGGAAAATGTACAGCTATCATTGCAGCTGCAGTACATGGACACTGCAGAAACATGCACACTCACTGCCACAGCTGAAGCAGTTGTGCACTGCATGAAAATGCACAGCTATCACTACAGCTGCAGCACCTGTGCCCTTTTGCCCCTGCTGGGCACTAAGCCATCAGAGGCATGTTCATCAGAGCTGTGTCACTGCCAGAGGGGATTGGAAAGAAGGGTTTTGGGCACAGCTCTGCTCCTCTGTATCCCAGTAGTAGTGGACTGTCTGCTTTGTGTACCTCAGTGACAGGTGGGGGAGAGAGAGGAAAGAGAAAGAAAGATGGAGTGAGTGAGTGAGTGAGAAAGAGGAGGAAAGCGAGAGAAATGGGGGAATGGAGCTCAAAAACACAGAATATGTCTCCATTACCGGGTGCACTGCCTCTCCATGAGGGTAATAGCGATCAGTAGTGCAGCAGGGACAGTGTCACCGGAGCCCAGAGTTGTGAAGGGCCCACACCACCCTTATTTGTCTTTATGTTGGGAAGTATCATCATCTTCTTCTTGGGCCCCTCTTGCCCCTTTCACCCTCAGAAGAGGCGGGAAGAGAAGGACCACGCCCCATCCACTGACTGATTGGAAGGGAAACAGGAAGCTGAAGAGCAGCGCCCAATCCAATCAATGCACACATACATGCCAACATTCTAAAACTGGAAAGTGGGAGAGTTTGAAAGACAATCGGGGAATGTGTTTTCCCCATTGAGTTCTATTGAAGCTGAAGGTATGTTAGGCTGGAGATGGCTGAAGCAAACGCCTTTTTTGCTACAAAAATCGGGAGTCGCCCGCCTGAATAGGGTCTGTCGGCATGTATGTACACAGTCCAGAAAAATTATTTAGGGAGGCAAACTAAAATGTGGACGTTAAACACACTCAACATCAACAAACAGGAATACATTCTGTTGTCTTAGAAGAGGAACCGGAAACCTCGTCACCCTTAACAGAGGGGCCTCCTGCAGCTGGGGTTCACTTCCTGTCGGATTAGACCACTTCTTCTTTTGATTTCCTTTGGCAGCACTTTGACCCACATTGCAGCTCACACGTCACCGCTGTGGTGTCCCAACCATTTCTCTGTCTCAGTTTACACCCCCAGCATCCATGAGCTCTCTCTATTAACCACACTGATGCACTGGTACCTAATACTGTATGAGGCAAGTCAGTGGTAACATCTGTCTGTCCTTTGCCCTGGGGTGCAAGGTAACACCACTCAGTAGGTCTGTACACAGATGAATTCAAGAATGTATGCATGTAGGGGGATATTAGCTAGCACTTTGTGTCTGGTTTGCTTCACAAAAGGGCAAAGTGATGTGCTAGGATTACTTTCAAACGAAAGTGCTGATTTACAATGGAAAGTTGCCTAAACTAACACAAAATAGCACCGTGTGCCACTGTGCTCTACTATGTGACAAGGGGGCGTTCCATGAGGGGTACAGGCAGTGATTTAAATGCAAATATATTTGCTCACTAGTCAAAGTACCTGTGTGATCCTGAAAAGTGCTGGTACTCTTCCACTAAATGTACTGCAGCGGGGCTGAGAAGTGCATGTACTCCCCCTTTCAAATTACAGAAGTGCACGTACTCCGTACCTGAGATTACATGCCCATTTAAAGCACTGGCTACATGTGTGTTACTATGCAAACACCATGGGTTTTGATGCAAAGTCCTGTCTATTAAACAAGCAATTGCAAAGCCAAATGGCCTCGCCTATGCAAGAGCTATTGGCTTTGCCAATATGTTTTAGCTATGTACACCAGCTGTGTTTTAACCAGCGTGGCTGCTGTTCAGCATGGCTAAATGTTTGTGGCATGGAGGAGAGTGACGTGAAGTGTTGTGGCATAGAGTGGAGTGGCCTGGAGTGTCGTAGAGTGGCACAGAGTGTTGTAGAGTGGAGTGGCGTGGAGTGGCACAGAGTATTGTAGAGTGGAATGGCGTGGAGTGGCACAGAGTGTTGTAGAGTGGAATGTCGTAGAGTGGAGTGATGTGGATTAGAGTGGAATGGAGTGGTGTAGAGTGGAGTGATGTAGAGTGGAGGGGCGTAGAATGGAGGGACATAGAGTGAAGGGGCATAAGTGGAGTAGAGGGGCATAGAGTGTCGTCGCATAGAGTGGAGTAAAGTCTCAGAGTGAAGTGGCATAGAGTGGAGTGGCATAGAGCGGAGTAGAGTAACATAGAGTGGAGTGATGTAGAGCAGATTGGAGCGGTGTAGGGTGTAGTTGAGTAGCATAGAGTGGCCTGGTTCAGAGTAGAGTGTATTGGAGTGGAGTAAAGTGTAGTGGATTCTATGGCAGGACCAGAGGCTCAGATTATGCTTCTCAATTTCTTTACTACTCAAATAGCAGCCAATGAAAAAACTGTAAACATTGTAAAACACTACATATCCCATGAGGCTTTGAACCACGCCTCCTTCATTAACCAATCAAACATGACTTTAGCATACAAAGTAACGAGGCACCATCTTGACTACCTCTTTCTTTGCTGCTCCGCAGTCAAGATAAGTGCCTCATTATTTTGCTTATGGCTGGCCTATATATGTTGGCTTATTCACTTATTGTACATTAATAATTCTGTATTTTATGTTTACAATTGTATTTTGCTTGATAGTGCTGCCACGCCGCGCTATGTTCAACGCGCGCGTTCTCTCGTTTTCCCCCTTCAGCGCGTGTTGCGCTGCCACTTTGTGCCTTCTTTGTTTTCTTTTCCCCTTTAATAGTGAGAATATGTTTCATAATTTTTGCATTTACTCGCTTGCGAGTTTTCTGCCCGTGTAAACGCCCGTCTCGCGCTCGGGCTGGGGTTGGCCCCCCTCAGGGAGCGAGGCGCACGCCGGAGCCCGATCGGGCTGCTTGCATGCGTCTTGGGAGCCTGCACGCGTCTTTGCACGCGTTGCAGTCCTCCCTCGACCACGCTGGAAGACGCCTCTCCCCGGGCTAGCACAACTGTGGGAATAAGCAGCACGCAGTGATTGGAGCCGGTACCGGGCCTCAGCTAAGATTTTGTATAGCGTTTTTCAGCGTTTTAGGAGGACTTTAACCCCTCAATAACCTACATTAGCAGAGACTAATTTTTGGAACCCCTGGCTTAAATATGCAGGTAGGGTTTAAATGCCCTCCAGTAGTCCTATTTACAGGGGCTTGTTGGTACCTTCTGTAGCCCCACTGCCCCAGCCTTTTGCTCCCGGCCGACGCCCTACCTCAATTGAGGGTCAGGGTTGTAAAATTAAGCTTCCCTCTGGGGATTTGAGCAGGATATATATTTATATATTATTCAACACGATGTCAGACTGTGAGGTCTATGAGGAGGAACTGGCTGCTTATGGTCCTGCAGAGGACGAAGATTTCTATTATGATGACACTATGGAATCTATCATAGATAAGAGATTAGATACGAAACTGGATAAGGCCCTCTCCTCCGCCTTACTGCCTATTTCTCTCTGCCTTGACCAGTTAGTTGGTAACACTCCTACCCCCCCAACTGGTACTCCTACTCCCTCACCTGTCCCTCCCCCGAACCCCCTGGTCTCCCTTGGCCCCATGTTCAGGTTTACTCCAAGTTACAAAAAACCAGGGAACATGATTATGATGCGAACCCGGTGCTCCCTTCCCCTGATCCGGTCCCCTCTGTCCCTATTCCCCTTACTGACACTGAGACGGATACAGATTCCTCTCACGAATCACGTCCTCACAAACGCGCCAAGAAGCGCAAGCATTCCTCCTCTCCCGTCCAACCTTCCCTGTTCAATTTTGAACCCTCTAATATCGTCCACCCCCGCTCCTCTGATTGAGCTCCCGCCCCGGCAGTGGCAGATTACATGCAGACTCATCTGCACAAGAGCTTCGATAAAGAAGTCAGAGCCCGCCTGAGATCTGAGTGCCCCCGTCCTGACCTGGCTAACAAGACTGCCCTCACCCCTGAAATTGATTCCTCCATGACCACATTCCTAAAGAAATATAAAAAAGACCCCAAAAAGGGCATAGATCGAGCCCTTAGGGCTTGTCAAGACAAACTACTGGATGTATCGGACCCCTTGGCCAAAATTCTGGAGTTAGTTCTGCAAGCGCAGGAGACTGGGGCAGCTATCCACCCGGAGGTCCTGGCAGGTTGGACCCAGAGGGCGATATGTCTCCTCGGAAACGCCAACTGCGCTCTTTCCTCGGAAAGACGCAAGTCAGTCCTTTTACGAATCGATCCACAATTGGTGGAATTAGCTTCTGCCGAACCAGGCCCCCTGGCAGAAGGACAGCTCTTTGGGGAGCGCTTTGTCAAGGACTTTGTGAAATGTGTCAGCACGTTTGCATCATTGGACAAGTCGCAGTCCTCGCTCAAGAGGATATTCCATCCCCTCTCTGGCAGGGCCAGTCGTGGCAGGGGACGCTCGGCCGGCCGATACAGCAATCCAAGTCCTCACCATGGCTTTGCCCCTCGAGGAAGAGGTTATACCTAGGAACCGGACCAGGCAGGCTTTTACCCCACCAGATCCCGGGGCTTCCGTGGCCGGTATAACAGGGTCATCAACAGGGGCTTCAGGAACTCCGATGCCCAATCCTCAGGTAATACTTCCAATCTTTCCGATGATCCCTCTAGGGGGCAGACTGATGCATTTTGTGAACAATTGGGCAAAGATCACCGCAGGTGCGTGGATCATACACACTGTGCAAGGTTATCAAATAGAGTTAATAGATTCCCCTCTTCAGTCAGTCCCCCCCTTCCCTCTCCTTTTTTCCCTACAAGAACAAGCTTTTATAGACTCAGAACTGCAAGAGCTTTTGGCAAAACAAGCTATTGCTGTGGGACCCTTCATTCCCGATGGGTTTTGCAGCAATGTCTTCTTGGTGCAAAAGAAGGGAGGAGGACAGAAGCTGGTCTTGAATCTCAGGGAGTTCAACCCTTTTGTTGTGTACAGGCACTTCAAGATGGAGGGCATCCATCTTTTAAGAGACCTTCTTTTGGAAAAGGATTGGATGGTCCGTTTGGACCTAAAAGACCTGACAGTCCCTATTTGCCCCTCCCATCAGAAATTCCTCCAGTTCCAATGGAAAGGGCAATGGTTCAGATATCTGTCCCTCCCCTTCGGCCTGTCCTCGGCCCCTTGGGTGTTTACCAAACTGTTGAAGCCAGTTGCCACTCGTCTGCGAGAGATGGGAGTTCGCATGATCGTGTATCTAGACGACATGCTTCTTCTCGCTCAGGATCAAACACTACTGTGCACTCACTTACATTGGACAACCTCTCTTTTGCAGGAGTTGGGCTTTGTGATAAACCTCAAGAAATCTATGATCATTCCGTCCCAACAGGTAGATTTTCTAGGGTTCCAAATAGATTCAGTGAAGGTTCAGTTGCTTCTCCCGATGACCAAGATCAAATCTATAAAACGGGAGATACGTTCGACTCTGTCGAAACAGATGGTCTCTTTGAGGCCCCTAGCGAGGATTGTGGGCCTCCTAGCTTCCTCGATTCAAGCTATCTTCCCAGGACCTCTACATTACAGGGCATTACAGCGCCTCAAGATTCAGTATCTTCAGAAGAGGTTTTCGTACGATCATCTGATTGCTCTGTGTCCAGATGCTCAGGAAGAGCTACACTGGTGATTAGATCACATGGAGGCGTGGAGTGGCAAGGCCATTTTCGGCACCTCTCCCGACGTCATTATAGAGTCAGACGCCAGTCGATGGGGTTGGGGAGCAAGATGCGGAGACTTTACCACAGGCGGGCGTGTTACATCGGTCGGTCCTCAGGATCGGTTTGTTGCTAGGAATGGTCCACCTCTCGATCTATCCTAGCCTTATAGCCGTAATGGCACAGGTCACAGGAAGGATCAAGTGGGGGAAGGAAAGGAAGGGAACAGCCGGGAGGGAGATCTGAAAGACAAGCACAATTGTAAGTTCCTTCCGTATCCCTTCTTTTTACAAACACAGAACATGCATGTAACCACGGTACTGAATGGTGTCACCTCTATATACCTGTAACAAAAAAGAATACACTTTGTAGAAGATGGCACTTCTATAAAGGGGGGGGTGCCGTCTGTGTGGAACACTACGTGCTGTGTTTATAGCTGCATAGGAAAATCACATAGAGAAAGAAACATATCATGAGCATAAATCCCTTACATACATAACTGGACTACGACAGTACGGAGGCACAGTAACACTATCACTATGAACCTACCCTTGTCTAAACTCCATTGTACATCACAGGGATAGAGCGTAGTCCTCTACCACTCATTATACCCCTGTTAAAACAGAGCCAGAACATCATGGTTATAAACCTTTGTACTTCAAAGTTAAAACAAATGTTCCTGCGTAGTTTCCATAGATACGGTTACTTCACCGTCGAACATGATCCACACAGTATCGCATTTAAATGCAAAACAAACAAAGCTTTAGTACTCCCTGTGGAATGAGCGTTACCAGGAAGGAGGTATACGACCTGTATAGAGACTCCAGCCCTCAGTGCAAATGAGTCTGTCAATCCCTCAGGACAGCCATAGCATAGCCATAGCCCGGCAGGGTTTGCTGGGAGAATAGGGGTAATAAAGACTCAAGAACCGCCTTCCGCATGAGCAGGAGGCTCACCAACGGAGGAAGGAAACACCGCCGGCCGACAGTGCCGGCCGAGAACCCAAGAATAATTGAGCCAGCCTCCGCCTGAGCCGAACGCTCTCCAACGGAGGATGGTAAACAGGGAATCAAGGGGGGAAGCAAAGTACCCTTACCCGACCTCTTCTTACGGGAACCCGGAACGGCAGCGAACACAACTGGCGGGGACGAAGAATTTCCGACACTGACTTGTGTTCAGTCTCCTCCTATGAGCCGTCTCCAGCGACGCCGTGCGTGACGCGCAAGGCCTCATGGGAGTTGTAGTTTATAGCGTTACGGTGACGTTAGTTGAAGAACGATCGTCACCCATTATCTGTGCGCTCGATGTTTTGCGTACTTAACAGTACATCCCCTCCCTAACAAGAGCGCACTGAGGGGCCCGGTTTAAGCGGGTGTGTTCTGTGGAAGGATGTCACCAATCTAGGAGCGTGCACACCCGATGCAGGTTCCCACGAGTTCTCTTCAGGGCCATACCCTTTCCAGGCCACCAAGTACCATAGGCTGCGGCCACGCAGTTTTGAGTCTCTAATACCTTGCACTTCATATTCCAGTTCCTCATTGACCAATAGGGGCGGAGGTAACCCCCTAACAGGTGTGGAGGAGGGTTTCAGTAAAGATACATGAAATACCGGATGAATGCGCAAGTGCGATGGTAGTTTCAGCTTCATAGTCACTGGATTTATGCGTTTAGCTATTTTGTAGGGTCCGATATATCTAGGGTGGAATACACTATGTTTCCTAAAACGTATATTCTTGGTGGATAGCCAGACTGTGTCTCCCTTACTGTACAAAGGACCCTGGCGCCTGTGCTTGTCTGCGGTGGCCTTGTACTTGATCTTGACTGCCCTTAGGTGCTCCTGTGCCTTCACTAAAGTCTCCTGAATATGGGCCACCCTCTTCGTTACTTCTGGTATGTTGGTGTCCTTCGTTGGATGGATGAATGGCAGGAACCGTGGATGTCGACCGTAATTGCAGTAGAACGGAGATGCCTTTGTGGAACTATGTGTGGCGTTGTTATAGGCGATCTCAGCGAGCCACAGGTAATCCACCCATTCCTCGTTGCTATTGTCCACATAACATCGTAAGTACTGTTTGAGCATTTGGTTGAGACGCTCCGTCTGCCCGTCTGTCTGGGGGTGGAAGCTGGTAGACATGGCAGTGTTGATGTGTAGGGAAGAACACCACTTCCTCCAGAACTGTGCCGTAAATTGCGAGCCCCTATCGGATACGATGACATCTGGTAATCCATGCAAACGAACCACGTGTGCCATCAGTAAGCAAGCCAGCTGGCCAGCTGAAGGCACCTGTCTGCAGGCGATAAAGTGCCCCATCTTTGTCAGGTAATCAATAACCACCAGAATGGTTGTACACCCCTTATCCTGTGGTAAACCGACAATGAAGTCAAGCGAAATGTTCTCCCAGGGACTGGTAGGAGTAGGAAGCGGTTGCAGCAAGCCCTGAGGGCGACGATGATCAGATTTCATCTTTGCGCACTGTTCACAGGAGGACACCCACTCTCTAACATCCACCCTCAGAGAAGGCCACCAGAATTGTCGATTGATTTGATCAACGGTCTTCTCCACCCCAAGATGACCTGCGCTAGGGGAATCATGGCACCAGGCAAATACCTGTTTTCTTAGCTTCAGTGTAGGAACCAAGAGGCGGTTGTTGTTCATAGGGAAGCCATTCCTCACTTGCCATTCCGAGTGGCTTTTGAGCCAGGTTCTCCAGGTAAAGGAAGCAACCCCCTTGAGTATTTCTTTCAAAAAGGCATCTGGTTTGTATCACACATAGTACCTTCATGGGATCTATGATGCAACCATCAGGAGTGCTTTCCGGGTCTTTGGCAGAGGTTTGTCGCGTGAGAGCATCAGCTTTCTTGTTCTCCGAGCCAGGTCGATATGTTATGATGAAATGATAACCAGAGAAGAACAGCATCCAACGAAGCTGACGTGGGGTAAGATGTCTGGCTGCCGTCATGAATTGCAGGTTCCTATGGTCGGTATACACCGTAACCACATGTCTGGCTCCCATTAAAAAATGTCTCCATTCCATGAACGCTTCCTTAATGGCCAAGAGTTCCTTTTCGGCAATGTGATAGTTCCTTTCGGCTTCATTGAGCTTCCTTGACATATACGCCACCGGATGGAGTTGACCCGTGGAAGTATGTCTCTGCGATAAGATGGCACCCAACGCAACATCAGAGGCGTCCGCCTCGACTATGTACGGTTTCTCAGGATCCGGGTGTGACAGGATTGGGGCAGTTATGAAAGCTGTTTTCAATGCCAGAAATGCTTCTTGAGCTTCGTCGCTCCACACGAACTTCTGCGATTTCCTCAGTAGATGTGTTATCGGGGCTACAAGTTTGGAGAACTGATTGATAAATCGTCGGTAGAAGTTGGCAAAGCCAATGAAACATTGCACATCTCGAATATTTTGGGGAGGAGGCCAATCCTTAACAGCGGTGATCTTTCTTTCAGCCATTTCCTGGCCTGATGGACTTAGCATGACTCCAAGGAATTCCACAGTGTGGACATGAAAGTCACATTTGCTCAATTTACAGAACAGATGATGTTGCTGTAGGATCTGAAGCACTGATTCCACATGTTGGATGTGCGCATTTTTATTCTCGGAATAGACGAGGATATCGTCAATATATACCACTACATAGTGGTCCAAGATCTCCCTGAGAACGTCGTTCAAAAAGTATTGAAACGCCGCAGGGGCGTTACATAACCCGAACGGCATCACCACGTACTCAAACAGCCCGTACCGGGTCTTGAACGCTGTTTTCCATTCGTCGCCGCTTCTCATGCGAACCAGGTGATAGGCTCCTTTTAGGTCCAGTTTGGTGAAGATGGTTGCCTTTTTCACCTGCTCAAGCAACACACTAATCTGCGGTAAGGGTTACCTATTCTTCACGGTAATAGCATTCAATGCTCTAAAGTCCACACAAGCGCGCAGCTCACCATTAGCTTTCGGGATAAAAAAAAGCGGGGAGGCGGCAGGGGACTTAGAGGGGCGGATAAAACCCAGTGCCAGGTGTTTGTCCAGATAGGCTCTAAGGTGGAGGTTCTCAGGTTCCGTTAAGGCGTATATCCTCCCACTAGGGACTACTGCCCCCGGAACAAGATCGATTTGACAGTCGTACTGTCTATGGGGTGGTAGCTCCTCCGCCTGGACGTCATTAAACACCTCCTCATATTTCCGATAGACAGCCGGGAGCTGGACATTCTTTTCTGCAGCGGTGGCAACACACGTGCCACAAGCTAGGGCAGTGACAGGTTCATCTGGGATACTGAAACAATGTTCCAAGCAATAGGAAGAGTTCATTTGCACGGACCTGGCAACCCAATCTATCTCAGGGTTGTGTCTTTGCAGCCACGGTAACCCAAATATGATCCCATATTGGGGAGCGTGTGTGATGCTGAAGGTTATTTGTTCCTTGTGCGAAGCCCCATAGTGCACCTCTATTTCTTCGGTGTTGTACCCTATGGGTCCCGTACATAACTTCCTTCCATCCACTGCATAAACTTCTTCAGGGGAGTCTTTGGGCACTAGACCTATGCCTCTGCGTTTAGCTTCTCCCATGTCCATGAACATGCCCGTGGCTCCTGAATCCACCTTGGCCGACGTGTGGATCCTTTCCGCTGGTATAAACAATACTACATTAATGTATAAATGTCCCGGTGATTCCATATCTTTGTTCCGTAAGGAAGGGATGTATGCCTGACTCCAAGAAACCCCTTCATTTTTCTTTGAGTCAACTAGTTTTCCGATGTTGAATCCATAGCAGCCGTTGTCATCCTACTGGTACGGAATCGACTTGTCTTGGGTTTCACCGGGCATTCTCTGACGAAGTGTCCTCTCTTGCCACAATATAAGCAGAGCCCTTGCTTACGGCGGAGGTCTTTTTCTGCCGCAGTTAACGAGGCCCTTATGGTTCCAATTTCCATCGGTTCTGATGCAGAGGCGTGACCCATCTCTGTGGGTTTCTGCCTTTCATAGGACTGTATGTGTCTCTCCTTCTTTTTGTGGTCCCCTTTTCGCTCACTCATTCTATGCTCTAAGCGTAGCACAAGATTAATTAAGTCCTCACATGTGGTAGGCTGAGGACCTATCTGTGCTATGATGTCCTTGAGGTCCTCCCTTAACCCTTGATGGAAGAGAGCAGCTTGTTTGGTCTCAGGCCACTTAGTTTCTGCCACTAGCCTCCTAAAAGAATTTAAATACACCAACAGGTCCTTGTTACCCTGCCTTAACTCAAGTAATTATCTGTCAGCCGTGTATGAATCCGCTCTCCTGTCAAAAACCTTCAGGAATTCCACCCTGAACGCTTCCCAATCGTGTAAGAGGGGGTCATCACGGTTTACCAGAGGCACTGCCCATTGCGCTGCATCACCTGCTAGGTAGGAAATAAGAAAGGCAACCCTCGCCTGATTAGTGGGGAACGACTTTTGTTTACATGAGAAGTGAAGCATCACCTGCGTTAAAAACACTTGTACCTTCTCGGAATCCCCATGATACCTTTCCTGGGTGGCTAACGGTATGGATACAGGCATTTCTACCACTACTGCTGTAGAAGGTGCCGCTGCCGTTCCTGCATTGAAAGGATTCCTCTGCATCCCATCCACCCTGGCTCTTAAGTCTGCTGCCTCCTGACGGGACGCAGCTAGCTCCCCCTGGACTGCGGCAAGCATCGCTAACACATCATCTAGAGTAGCCATACCCAACACAACCCGACCGGGAAGACAAGAATTCGTGGGTCGGAAATTCTGTTACATCGGTCGGTCCTCAGGATCGGTTTGTTGCTAGGAATGGTCCACCTCTCGATCTATCCTAGCCTTATAGCCGTAATGGCACAGGTCACAGGAAGGATCAAGTGGGGGAAGGAAAGGAAGGGAACAGCCGGGAGGGAGATCTGAAAGACAAGCACAATTGTAAGTTCCTTCCGTATCCCTTCTTTTTACAAACACAGAACATGCATGTAACCACGGTACTGAATGGTGTCACCTCTATATACCTGTAACAAAAAGAATACACTTTGTAGAAGATGGCACTTCTATAAAGGGGAGTGCCGTCTGTGTGGAACACTACGTGCTGTGTTTATAGCTGCATAGGAAAATCACATAGAGAAAGAAACATATCATGAGCATAAATCCCTTACATACATAACTGGACTACGACAGTACGGAGGCACAGTAACACTATCACTATGAACCTACCCTTGTCTAAACTCCATTGTACATCACAGGGATAGAGCGTAGTCCTCTACCACTCATTATACCCCTGTTAAAACAGAGCCAGAACATCATGGTTATAAACCTTTGTACTTCAAAGTTAAAACAAATGTTCCTGCATAGTTTCCATAGATACGGTTACTTCACCGTCGAACATGATCCACACAGTATCACATTTAAATGCAAAACAAACAAAGCTTTAGTACTCCCTGTGGAATGAGCGTTACCAGGAAGGAGGTATAGGACCTGTATAGAGGCTCCAGCCCTCAGTGCAAATGAGTCTGTCAATCCCTCAGGACAGCCATAGCATAGCCATAGCCCGGCAGGGTTTGCTGGGAGAATAGGGGTAATAAAGACTCAAGAACCGCCTTCCGCATGAGCAGGAGGCTCACCAACGGAGGAAGGAAACACCGCCGGCCGACAGTGCCGGCCGAGAACCCAAGAGTAATTGAGCCAGCCTCCGCCTGAGCCGAACGCTCTCCAACGGAGGATGGTAAACAGGGAATCAAGGGGGAAAGCGAAGTACTCTTACCCGACCTCTTCTTACGGGAACCCGGAACGGCAGCGAACACAACTGGCGGGGACGAAGAATTTCCGACACTGACTTGTGTTCAGTCTCCTCCTATGAGCCGTCTCCAGTGACGCCGTGCGTGACGCGCAAGGCCTCATGGGAGTTGTAGTTTATAGCGTTACGGTGATGTTATTTGAAGAACGATCGTCACCCATTATCTGTGCGCTCGATGTTTTGCGCACTTAACAGGGCGATGGTCAGCAGAAGAGTTAAAGTTTCACATCAACTGTCTCCAGTTGTTAGCCGGATCGTTTGCCATAAAATCGATATCCCCTCTGAAGAGCAATTGTTGCATCCTCCTCAGGATGGACAATGTGTCAGCAGTGCGATACATAAATCGCCTAGGAGGAACGAAATCTCGAATATTGGCCAATATTGCGAGGGAGTTTTGGCACTTTTGCCTGGCACAGAAGATCTGCATAGTTGCGGAATACATCCCCGGCAAGAACAACCAGGTTGCGGACTGGAACTCCAGGTTTCTGAGAGACTTCAGCGACTGGAGGCTCCATCCTTCAGTGTTTCTGGAGATCATGAGTATTTGAGGCCCTTGTATGAAAGATCTTTTTGCCTCTCACCTCAATACTCACATTCCCCGCTTTTACAGCTGGAGACTGGACCCGATGGCCTCGGGGACAGACGCGTTTCTCCAACATTGGGGTGCTCAGAGGAACTATGCCTTTCCCCCCTTCGCATTAATTCCGAGGGTTGCAGCTCAGGTCCGTCGTCAGGCGGCCTCATTAGTATTAGTCACACCGTTATGGAAGACACAATTGTGATTTCCGACTCTATTGGAATTGTCAGTGGACCTTCCGTTTCAATTACCAGTTTTCCTGATGCTGCTCCAGGACCCAGTGGGATCCCCTCATCCTCTGGTCCTTCAGAATCAGTTATCCCTCATGGTTTGGACGCTCTCAGGAGACACGAAAGAATTGAGGGCCTTTCATCGGCGGCTGCCGAGTTTATACAGCAAGCTAGGGCTCCATCCACCCGCAAGCGATATTCTGCATCCTGGAAGCAATGGTTGGGTTGGTGCCTTCAACAACAGGTGGATCCCGTGGGATCTGATTTAAAGGAGATTCTGAATTTTTTGTCTGAGTGTGCGGAATCAGGTCTGTCCTACAGATCAGTGAATAATTTCAGATTGGCCTTATCGGCAGGACATAACCACATCGATGGCAAACCAGTGGGAGTGCACCCGTTGGTGTGTAAGTTACTAAAAGGTATCAGAGTAGCGCATCCTCCGCGACCCAGATATACTACTTTGTGGGATGTCTCTAATGTTCTTTCTTTGTTAGAAGCCTGGCCAGATAATAAAGATTTATCTTTAAAACAGCTGTCAGCAAAACTCACTATGTTGTTGTGTCTTATTTCCTGTCGTAGAGTGTCTGATGTTCATGCTTTAGATTTGGCAGGAAGGGTTTTTTCCCCCCATGGTGTGTCCTTTATCATCTCTAGAAGAACTAAAACGATGTCTCGTTCGGTTGAGTATCCTGTGTTTCCTCATAATGAAAAGTTATGTGTTTTAAAATGTTTAAAAGTGTATGAGGAACGTTCGTTGTCTCACAGGTCTGATCCTCTAGGACCATTAATTTTGGCTATCCAGAAACCTTTTTGCCCAGTCTCAGTGGCCACTCTGGCGCGTTGGGTCCGATGGGTGATGGCTGAAGCTGGTATAGATATTTCAGTATATGGGGCGCATTCTGCAAGAGGCGCTATGGCGTCTAAAGCCTTTGTTATGGGGTCTCGTTTAGAAGACATTTTGAAGGCTGCAGATTGGTCATCTGATTCAATGTTTAAGGTTTTTTATTATAAGCCTATTGTACAGCAGGCACATGCCTCAAGGTAGGATTTTGTGAGTCCTTAATTGCGATTATTAAGGAATCGCAATTAAGGATTCGCAAAAGCCTATGCATGTAGGAATTGCTATAAAAATAGCGATTCCTACACATTCCTTATTTGCGACTCGCAAATTGCGAGTCACAAATATGGAATGGCTTCCCATTCATTCCTATGGGCCTACGGGCCCATAGGAATGAATGGAAATTACATGCGCAATTTGCGAGTACCAATTGGTACTCGCAAATTGCGCATGCAATTCAAGGAGTGCAAGGGTGTCAAAAGGACACCCTGTTGCACCCTGAAATTGATCTGTGCACAAATGTTGCGCACACACATGTCCAAAGGACATGTGTGTGTGTAACCTACAACTTTGAATAATGCACTTTAGTGCATTTTTCAAAGTTTTTGCAAATTACCATGAAGTTCAACTTCATGGTAATTTGCGCCCCCTAGTAGCGAAATCGCTACTTCAAAGTGGTTCTTGCATTGCATTTAAGGAATCGCAAAATGCGATTCCTTAAATGCAATCGCAATTTGAGAACTCGCAATTAATTGCGAATTCTCAAATTGCGAGTGCCTTGACCCTTCATGCATCGCAAATGCCCTTTTTGCGGGCGCAAACAGCCGATTTTTGCGAATCGCACCGTTTGCGCTCGCAAAAATGGTTGATGCATGTACCTGCATGTTTCTTCTGTTGTTGTTGGTCAGCTTTGAACCAGCATAAGCTGAGCCTCCAGTCCTGCCATAGAATACAAAATTTTCCAGCATTCGCGACCAGAATTTTAGATTCTATTAAGGACACGGAGGCGAGGATTATCCCACCCGCTGGGACAGGTAAGATTTACAACTGTCATGTTCTTTGATGATGCATAATTGTATGTTATTTCCCACCCTGAGATATCTAACCTTTTTTGGTTCCGTATTTTCAAACTTGTTTCTGTTTCAGGAACGGATTCCAAACAGAGTTAATTCTGCAAATCCTCGTGACAAGGAACTCTTCACTGTTGGAGGATAGTTGTCTCGTCTGGGACCTGTCGGGAGTGCCTCTCCGTTGAGACCCTGAACTGTTCCTTTGTTGCTCTCCGTTGAGAGCCAGGACTGTTGCTTTTGTTTTTTCGGACACTTAGAACTGCTTATTGCAAAGAAAGAGGTAATCAAGATGGTGCCTCGTTACTTTGTATGCTAAAGTCATGTTTGATTGGTTAATGAAGGAGGCGTGGTTCAAAGCCTCATGGGATATGTAGTGTTTTACAATGTTTACAGTTTTTTCATTGGCTGCTATTTGAGTAGTAAAGAAATTGAGAAGCATAATCCCCGCCTCCGTGTCCTTAATAGAATCTAAAATTCTTGTCGCGAATGCTGGAAAATTTTGTAGAGTCGTTGAGTGTCATGGAGTGGAGGGTCGTAGAGTGGAGTGTCGTAGAGTGGGGTAGAGTGTCATAGAGTGGAGTAGAGTGTTGTACTGTAGAGAAGAACAGAGTGGCACAGCGTGGAGTAGAGTGTTGTGTCCTACAGTGGAGGGGCATATAGTAGAGGGGCATAGAGTGGAGGAGCATAGAGAGGAGTAGAGTGGCGTAGAGTTGAGTGGCATAGAGTGGAGTACAGTGTCATAGAGTGGAGTGACGTATAGTGGAAAGGCGTGGAGTGGCATAGCATAGAGTGGAGTAAGGTGTCACAGAGTTGAGTAAAGTATTGTAGAGTGGATTAGAGTGGAGTGCCATAAAGTGGAGTGTCTAGAGCGGCGTAGAGTGGAGTGGCATAGAATGGAGTGGCATACAGTGGAGTGGAGTGGCATAGAGTAGAGCGGAGTTAAGTAGAGTAGAATAGAGTGGCGTAGAGTAAGGTGATGTAGAGTGGCGTGGAGCAGAGTAGAGCAGAGTGACATGGCGTAGAGTGCAGTGGCTTGGAGTGGCATAGAGTAGAGTGGCATAGAGTGAAGTGGCATGGAGTGAAGTGGCATAGAGTAGAGTGGATTGTGTGGAGTGCAGTGGGGTACAGTGACATAGAGGGGCGCTGTGTGGAGTGGAGTGGCATAGAGTGGAGCCGTGTAGAGTGGCCTACTGTGGAGTGAGTGGCATAGTATGGAGTTATGTGGAGTGGCCTACAGTAGAGTGAAGTGGCATAAAGTAGAGTGTGGTAGAGTGGAGTAAAGTGGAGTGGAGTGTTGTAGAGAGGGGTAGAGTTTCATAGAGTGGAGTAGAGTGTTGTACTGTAGAGAGGAACAGAGTGGCACAGAGTGGAGTAGAGCGTTGTGTCTTAGAGATGAGGGGCATAGAGTAGAGGGGCATAGAGTGGAGGAGCATAGAGTGGAGTATTGTAGAGTGGCATAGATTGAAAGTAGAGTTGAGTGGCGTAGAGTGGAATACAGTATCATTGAGTGGAGTGACGTATAGTGGAGGGGCGCAGAGTGGCATAGCATAGAGTGGAGTAAAGTGTTGCAGAGTTGAGTAAAGTGTTGTAGAGTGGATTAGAGTAGAGTACCTAGAGTAGAGTGGTTTAGTGTAGAGTGGAGTAGAGTGTCATGGGGTGGAGTGGCGTAGCATGGCGTGGCAAAGAGTGGTGTAATGTGTGGAATGGCATAGAGTGGAGTGACATAGAGGGGTGTACAGTGGAGTGAAGCGGTGTGGAGTGGAGTGGCTTAGAATAGAGTGGAGTGGAGTAGAGTAGAATGGAGTGGCATAGAGTAAGGTGGTATTAAGTGGCTTTGAGTGGAGTGGCGTAGAGTGGAGCAGGGTAGAGCGACATGCTAAGAGTGTAGTGGCTTGGAGTGGTGTAGAGTAGAGTGGATTGTGTGGAGTGCAGTGGGGTAGAGTGGCATAGAGGGGCACTGTGTGGAATAGAGTGGCATAGAATGGAGTCCCGTAGAGTAGCCTACAGGGGAGTGAAGAGGCATAGTATGGAGTCGTGTGGAGTGACCTACAGTGGAGTGAAGTGGCATAGAGTAGAGTGCAGTGGTGTAGCGTAGAGTGGTGTAGAGTAGAGTGGCATGGAGTGCAGTGGTGTAGAGTGCAGCGGCAAATAATGCAGTGGCATAGAATGAAGAGGCCTAGAATGCAGCTGCGCAGACTACAGCAGTGTAAAATAGAGTGGTGCAGAATAGAGTAGACTGGCCTAGAGTGCAGTGGCGTGGAGTGGAGTGGAGTGGCGTAGAGTTGATTAGAGTGGAGTGGCATAGAGTAAAGGGGTGCAGAGTAGAGTGCAGTGGCATAGAGTGTAGAGGCATAGAGTAGAGTGGTGCAGAGAACAGTAGAGTGGCCTAGAGTGGAGTGTTGTATAGTGCAGTGGTGTAGAGTAGTGTTGCGGAGTAGAGTATAGTGTTGTAGAGTGCAGTAATGCAGAGTAGATTGGTGTAGAATGCAGTGGCATAGAATGCATTGTTTTTAGTAGAGAGGTGTAGAGTGCAATGCTGTAGAGTGCAGTGCCGTAGAGCACAGTGGTGTAGAGTAGTGTGGCATAGAGTGCAGTGGTGTACAGTGCAGTGTCATAGAGTGCAGTTGAGTAGAGAAGTTTGTTTCAGAGTAGAGTGAAGTGGTGTAGCGTGGAGTGGTGCAGGATAGAGTGGAGTGGCATAGAGTAGAGTGGTATAGAGTGCAGTGGTGCAGAGCAGATTAGAGTGGCGTAGATTGGACTGGCATAGAGTGGAGTGGTGCAGAGTAGAGTGCAGTGACATAGAGTAGAATAGCATAGAGTAAAATGGCATTGTGTGGGGCAGGGTAAAGTGGCATACAGTGGCACTATGTGGTGTGGAGTTGAGTGGCATAGAGTGGAGTGGCAAGAGTGTTGTTTAGCTGAGTGACATAGAGTGGATCCGCCTCAAGTTACGTGCAGTGGAATGGCATAGAGTAGGGTTGACTGGCACAGAGTGCATTGGCATAGAGCGGAGTGGTGCAGAGTGTAGTGGTGTAGATTACAGTGGCATAGACTGCAGCAGGGTACAATGCAGCATTGTAAAATGTAGTGGCTTATAATCCTGTGGCATAGATTAGAGTGGTGCATAATAGAGTACAGTGACGTAGAGTACAGTGGCATAAAGTGCAGTGGCCTAGAGTGGTGTGATGCACAATAGAGTGGCGTAAAGCATAGTGGCATGGAGTGCACTGGCATAGCGTGGCATACGGTGGCATACACAACAATGGTGCAAAATACAGTGGCATAGAGTTCAGAGGCAGCGAGTGGAGTGGGGGACAGTGCAGTGTTGCAGAGTCGCAGAGTGCAGTGGTGTAGAGTAGAGTGGTGTAGAGTACATTAGCATACAGTGCAGTGGCATTGAGTGGCATAGAGAGCAGTGGCATAGAGTACAGTGGTGCAGAGTAGACTAGAGTGGCACAAACATAGCCAAAAGGGAACCGAGCATTGTACAGGACCAAGGTACAGTCAACAAGTGATAGGAGAGGTAGCTTGGTTCTGAGAGCAGTAGGCTGCTAATGAACTGTAATGTAATGTTCTTCTAAGAGCTGTGTCTTCAGCTCTTTTCTATATTAGAGGTGGGCTCGGGAGTACCTGATGGATACGGGATGATGTTCCAGATCCGGGGTGCGCTCATGGGTGTTGGAAATGTCCCTTTTTGCAGGGTTAGGACTAAACATTTTGCTTCTTCCTCCTATTTTTCCTGACCTATTTTTGTTGGCTTTAGGACTCTGGGCACTTTAACCCTGCTAATCAGTGCTAAAGTGCATGTGCTCTCTGTGTAAATTATGATTGTAATTGGTTATCCATGATTGGCATATTTGATTTACTGGTAAGTCCCTAGTACAGTGCACCGTGTGTGCCCAGGTCCTGTAAATCAAATGCTACTAGTGGACCTGCAGCACTGGTTGTGCCACCCACACAATTAGCTTTTCAAAGGTGTCTCAGACCTGCCACTGCAGTGTCTGTGCGCAGTACTAAACTGCGATGCCGACCTGGCAAGTGCACCCACTTGCCAGGCCCTAACCTTCCTACTGAGTCCTGCTTGAGGTCATGAGTGCCTTAGCCAAACAAAAAGAAATGTGTGTAGCTCATAAACTGAGCTTTGCTGAGCTGGAGGTGACCGCCAGAAGGGCGGAGTCCAGCTCAGATGGTGGCAGCAAAAATGTGATATCTAGTGCTGAGGGAGAAGTACACACACCCAGAGATGTGGCGCCTGACTTGAAGGAGAAGGTCGACATACACCAAAGGGTTCAGGGTTATGAGGTAGCTCCAGTGGTGCTCAGTAAACCTGAGGTGGATTGGGGAACTGGCACAGGGGATCATATTCTAGTGGTGGGAGGGACACTCTACCAACTCTAGATGAGAGGTGCAGGGAGAGGGGTTCCCCCATGCTAGAAGAGTGTGGGTTGAGTGGCAGAAACAGTCAGACACTGTCTTGCTAGTCTCAGGAGGGTGATGTGAGGTACTTTTGCGAGGCACTGGATGGTGAGGTGAAGAGTAGCTTGGTTAACACATGTGAGGGGCTTGTGACTCAATTGTTGGAGAGCATATTTTAAGTCCGTGTTTTCCAGAGCTATGCCAACACCCAGTGGAGTGTGAGTTCTCTGACCCCAGGGAGCTTGCGCAGGAGGCAGGGCTTTTGGTGGATTCCAGAAGGTCTGAAGAAGCTTTTGGGAGTGATCCTGAAGGGGGTGGCTCAGGTTTTCCCCAACCAGGTAAGGTAGGGGAGGTTGGTTGTGACCCAGATAGGTCCCAGTGTAGTGAGATGGGTGAGGGGCCCCATGTCCTGTCTCTGAGTAGAGGGAGTGGGGGCGGGCTGAGTCCCAAGGTGCCCAAAATCCAAGCCCAGTGCCTGGTTGGTTCCATGAGTGAACACCAGGGGGGGGGCCTAGTCTGTACCGGGAGGCCATCCTCTGAGGGGGATTCCAGGGTGTCTGCCAGTTGAGCTAGGGGGGCTGCTGTCCCAAGCGTCCCACCAGGTCTGGTGTCTGGCAGCACCATTCCAGTGGGGAGGGTGCATGAATCCAGAGAAAGGGGTGGGAGGGGGAGACCGTCCCCAATGGAAGGACCAGGTGGTCAGGGGTTGTCAGCTCTGAGGTCAGAGCACCCCAGGACTGACCCTGGTAAGGCCACTTTTGGCCTGTGGGGTCTTCAGGCACTGTCAGGTGGACAGGAGGCTGGAGACCTACATCAGGCAGACTCTGACACAATTCATGAGGAGTGTGTTTCCCTTGGGGGTTGGTGTACCCCCCCAGAAGTCCTGGCTTGCC
The DNA here is from genome assembly GCA_963921515.1 of Calotriton arnoldi. Lineage (NCBI taxonomy): Eukaryota > Metazoa > Chordata > Amphibia > Caudata > Salamandridae > Calotriton > Calotriton arnoldi. The sequence goes on along the minus strand of CAWUFW010012266.1, from coordinate 97,506 downwards.
AGGCACAAGCCCAGCCTAGGGTTACAGACCCTGGGTTTGAGGGCCAGGTTCAGGGTGTCCCCCCTGACCTGGAGGATGGGGCGACTGCTAGCAGTATCCCTACCGGTTTGTCTTCTGGGGGCACCGCTCCAGGTGGGAGGATGCAGGGCCCCAGTAAGGGGGGGGGGCAGAGAGAAGGCAGCCTCATCTCTGACCCCTGCCCAGCCTAAGGGTACAGACCCTAGGCTGGGATACCAGTTGCAGGATAGCACACCGGAACTGGTGGGAGAATTGGGCAGGACACCTGCCACAGGTGCCCTGACAATTCTGGAGTCTGGGCTACTGCTCCAGGTGGCAGGGTGCAGAACCCCAGGGAGGAGGGCAGGGTATGGGGGAGCCCACCCCAGTCTCCTGTCCAGCTGCAGGGTACAGACCCTGGGCTGGTGGGCCAGTGTCAGGGTGCCATACCTGACCTGGCAGGAGGGAGAGTGGACAAAAAGTGCCAGGCACCTGGGGCTACTGCCCCCCACTCTCTGACATCACAGAGGTTAGAGAGCCCTGAGTGGCATGAGGCCTGACTCTCGTCACTGACAGCTGTCAGTGGCCACTGTGGCTGGCTGTCCTAGTGGACAAAGTTGCCCCTGGGAGGGGGACAGGAGTCACATCCCCGGGGGTGAACTGGGCCACACCACTGTGTTGGCCATGTGGGTACCGTCTGCCTACTGGGGCACATCTTTGAGCAAAGTGAGTTTAGGCACTGCACAGATGGGGTCTACAGGTGAGGAGAAGGGTTCCCCATGGGTTAGCTTAGTGGGCCCTGAGAGTATGGATAGAGGGATCCATCTGGGTTCAGGGAGGCGTAGAACGGGAATAGACACCTGCTGTTGCGGGCCAGGTTCCATGTTCTATCACCACAAGCAGGGAAGTCCATCGAGGTATGGATTGGTCTACCCTGGCTTTAGGCTGGAAGGGGGTTGTGTTGGAAATGGCCCTTTTTGCAGGGTTATCCCCAAACCTTTTGCTTCTTCCTCCTATTTTTCCTGACCTGTTTTTGTTGGCTTTAGGACTCTGGACACTTTACCACTGCTGATCAGTGCTTAAGTGGATATGCTTTCTGTGTAAATTGTTATTATGATTGGTTATCCATGAATGGCATATTTGATTTACTGGTATGTTCCTAGTAAAGTGCACAGTGTGTGCCCAGGGCCTGTAAATCAAATGCTACTACTATGGCGCTCTATATGGATTAAAAAAGAATTGGATTTTAATAGACTGAGGGGCATATTCACAAGGAGTCATCGCCGAATTAACGGCACTTTATCGCAGCCAAAGTCGTGATAAATGTACCCCCCCATTTACAAGCCGGTGTTAACAGCCCACAGCACCAGTTTACCCGCGATAGCAGCCGCAAAAAACATCGCCACAGAGGACCCTCGCAAATATCGCTAATGAGTTGCAGAGTAGGCGTTCCCGTGACAAAAGCCGAGACAACAGCACACCTCAACATTCACAACGACCAGCCACATCCGCGATAAAAACACAAAACAGGCGATAAGGCGCGTTAGCACCAGGAAATCTACACCTGCTCTGACCTGGTGTAAAGTCGGACGGCAGCCAGCACCACAAAAGGGAGCACAGCCCAGGGCCACAACCGAAGGGCAGCAGATGCCATGGAGCCACACATTATGCAGCCCGGACACCCAAGAGGGCCACAACACCCACCCCCACCACCCCATCCCACACCCGGAACCCCCCCCCCCCGGACCAACACAGACGCAGCGCAGACAAAGACAGCGGAACCACAGGAAACGTACCAGCCGCACAGACCCAACATCTGATAATGTCACCTTCCACTCCAGGCTGAAAGGGACAACCAACCTACGCATCCTGACCATCATCGCCTAACAGGCCTACGGCAACAACACAGCGGACAACCAACATCCCACCCCACACAAAGCTGATGGCGTGGCTGCACCTGTTGGCCCCTGAGACCCCCATCCAACACCCGCCAGAGTCGGAGGAGTCCCACAGCCAGTCACATCCAAGTCCCCCACACCTGTCCTGGACATCACCATCACCCTGGTACCCCAGTCCCCATACGTACAACACAATGCGCAGTATCCGCTGGAGACCAAGCAAGGACCATACGCCATAGCAGAATGCACGCACGTGTTGGGGGCAACACACAGCACACATGTACTCCCTGTGCCCCCTTGGTGACACAGCACACAATCACCGCAACAGGAAGCACACGTCTCACACCAATGTGCAGGCAACAACAGAACACCGTGGAACACCCAACAATGTCGCCTTCAAATACACAGCCAGTGTGCATGATACCTTCATCCTCCGACAGTCCATCATCAACCAGCGTTCCCAGGATGGCAACAAGGGAAATGTACAGCCCCTTGGCAATATACAAATGAACACCCCACACACCTCAACACCACAACCATGCAACTCACAACTCTGACAATGCACACGTCACAAAATCACATACAACAGGCACAACAATATGCCCACCCACCAGACACGACAGAACAACTTACAATGTCCACATGGGCAAGCCCTGAAAATGAGCCAGCAACGGCATGGCACCTCAGCCACATACTAGCCGAATGTGGGGAGAGGTGGCAACCAGGCATGTGTGAAGGATGCAGTAGAACCATGATTGGGAAAGTACACAATGCCAACAGTGCCGGAGATGTGCTGGACACCTCGCAGTATGCAGAACACACCCATATCCATGGCGACATACACCACTTGCCTATGGAGTGTAGTGGACAGTGGATGCCACCATGTCACCACAGCCAGTGGGGGACCTCGCGGAAATGTTGCCTGTTACACCCCCCCCAAGCGTCAGCGGAGTGGGATGGCCCGGCGTACGCCACGCCAGCGTAGGGGTGTGAATAAAAACCACGTAGGCCTGGGCGTGGTCCACTTCCGGAAAGACCCACGTCTCTGCCAGGACGGCGCCTCCCACCTCGCCACGAGGCCGACGCCATCCTCTTGAGCGGAGTTGCCTGAGATGCCGTGCGCCTGCCGGACCCCGGCACGCTGGTCCACGAACCTGTCAGGCCAGCACCTGCGCAGCCAGGCCACACTGATCACCTTCCGACACCGGCGTGTGTCAAGGAGGGCCCACCACGTGCCGGCGCAAGCCACAAGCCAGAGGCCCGAGACCTTGGCAACCACCTCAGACCATCACGGACGCCACAACACTGGCCCGCTTAATTCCTTTTTCGTTGACGTACTCCACTGCCGCCCCCGGCCTACTCTTCGTACCAGTAGGTCCCACATGTGGAACTGTGTCTTGAGTCATGAATGGCAGTGACCCCATATCCCGGCCATTGGCCACAGCACCAGACCCCCCCAGTACAGTGAGGCATAGTTCCATATGGGCATCTTGCGACACGTGGTGCCACTAACCCTGTTCAACGCCGGCCTGCTACACGTGGTGCCACTAACCCTGTTCAACGCCAGGCTGCTACACGTGGTGCCACTGAACCTGAACTACGCAGGCCGGTGGGGCCATCCAACCTATGCCGGCGACACTCGGTGAATGGGCCGTGCTGACCGCTGCCTCAGGCCTACACCACGGTCAGGTAGGTCACACATTTGGAACTGAGTCTTGATTACACTATGGCAGTGAACATCATTTAAGGCAGAGAACAATACACTATACACCCTCTGATGTGGTGGCAACAGGTCTGTGCATGGCATCACAACCACATGTGTCTGTGGGCCTATGCGGACCACTGCCCTCGGCCTACGCTGCGCACGAGTGGGATCACTGATTTGTAACTGAACATCAGTAATTCAGAAGGCAGAATAAATTTCCTCGCACGCACGGAAGGGCGTAAGAGGATGACACGTTGCAGTCCGGAGGGAACAGGATCAGCGTCACGGAGGTGATTGAACACTACCGACAACTGCCACTGTGTCACTAACTCTGTGCCTCGCGAGCCAACAACCCGTGGCTGTGGGCCACTGCTGACTGCTGCCTCCGGCCTACACTGCGGTCCAGTAGGTCACAGAGCCTTGATTTGGCATTCTTGGAGTTCACATCTGTGTACGGGCATCATCGCAGACTGCATCCCCTCACAGCACCTGTGCCACTAAGTTTGTTCCCTGACATTCATGGACACTCACTGGTTGGACATTGGTGGCGTTTGAGTCCATGGACTAGGGGCTAGTTTTCATCCTCATGTAGCTGATCCCGAATTGTTGGTGAGGACGAGGGTTGCGATTTCCACTCCTCCATTTGCTGCTTCCAGATAACATCAGACCTTCCACATCATGCCCTGGAGGACACCTTCCACTGTCCCCTGAAACCCTCCGCAACATACACCTCGGTCATTGATTGGGACCCGCTCAGGTTGCATGGCCCATCTGACTGCACCGCAAGTCACCGTCCCGTGGCTGGGTGCCTGTGCCGGCCGCAGTGCATCCGGGGCCACTAACTCTGTGCTGCTCAGGCCTGGGACCCCTTCTTCGGAGTCATTGGATGGCCTCTGTAGCGATGGTCTTGGGGTCATCAACGCCATGTGTCTGTGGCCCTGCGCTGTCCGCCTCCTCCGGCCCCAAACTGCGGTCCACCAGGGCCCACACATGGCATCGAGTCTTGACCGGCCCGGACGTCGCATCACCGCAGGAGGCACACGCCACCACCGCAAGGACCACCTTCAACCGCCATCTGCCAGAGTCGAAACGGTGGTCCTGACAGACCTAAGGAGTTGCTCAGACCTCTCGTGGAGGCCATCATCGGACTGATACCCTGCTCAGCACTCCAGGTGCCAGTGACTCAGTGCACCGCAAGCCATTGTCCGTTACTGATTGAGTTTTGTGCTGTTGTGAGGTTGCGCAGCAATGTCACCTCATGCAGTAGGGAAGACCTGGGACTATGATGAGGAAGATGTGTCAAGTGTGCGGAAGGGAGAGGGCACAGACAATGGGAGGGCAGGAGGCAACAGCTCCACGGCAGGAATGCAGACTGGTGGTGGTAGTCAAGCTACACACCCGGATCTATTGCTGGGTATTGCGCTGTGGACTGCGGACGCAACTGTCACCTCAGGCAGTGTGGGAGACCTGGGACGTTGATGAGGAAGTTGATGCAGGTGTAACACACCCCACTGCATCTGCATCAGGACTGATCCGAAGGGACACAATCCTAGCAATTTCTTCACATGAGCTCGCTCTTCCCTAGTGCCCCTGCCTCAGTGCACTGCAACTCAAGGAACGTCCAGACTGAATATTGGGTGACCTCTGTCCTTACTCCGGATCCCTCCATGTTGCTCTGCAGTTGACTCTGTTATACTGGTGTTTTCTGTTTCCATTGCACTGGTGTCCACTGTTCAGGTTGTTGGCAGCACCAAGCACTCCGTGCGGGCTTGCTTATACTCGCCCCACACACATCCAGCACAGGCGTCACTGGACATGTGGCCCTGCCAATAAAGGGGCCGGGCGCACGTACCCGTGGCCAGTTCAACATGATATGTGCATGTGTCTCTGTAGAGGTGTGGGTCTCCTTTGTGGGATGTGGGGGGTCCCTCAAGGGTATTGGACACCCACGTATGTGTTCTAGTTCGCATTCCATGGGTTCGGCAACACCCTCACCTGTTGGGCCACCTCCTTTTGGCGTTCTGCCACCTGGCATTGGGATGTCATGTGTGGGTGGGTGAAGTGTTGTGAGCCAGCCGTGATTGCGGGTGCTTCATGCTGTGTGGTCTGTTGTAGGGGCTGGGTTCTCCTCTGAGTGGCTTGTCTGCCCTGGTCCTGGTGGTGGGTTGTGTGGGATGTCCATGGGCTGTTGTGAGGCGTCGGTGTCTGGGCTGTGGTGTTCGTCTCGGGCATCACTGATGGGTTGTCTGTTCTGACCTGCTGGAGGTGTTGTTTGTCCCTCTGCATTGTGAAGGGGAGGTGCATGTTGGCATTGTGTTGGCGCCTTGTTCTTGTAGACATGCAGACTGTGTGACGATGTACATTGTGAGTGTTTGGGCGGTGGTGGCTGTTTGAGTTGGGACAGTGTACATTTGGCCTACATGGCTGATGTGGGGTTGTAGGGGTAGATGTGCATCTCACAGTTCCCTGCTCTGTCCGATGTGATTGTTCTGTTACTGTGCCTGGTTGGACCCAGTTGTGTCCCCTGTTCTGCAGTGTGGGTGTTGCACTTTGTGCCACATTGTCATGGTATGTGCTGTGATTGCTATGTGTGTGTGCTGCAGTGTGCCACGGGGATGGGGGACATGTCCCTGGGTAATTGTGGGTGTGCAGTGTGTTACACCTCATTGTGCATGTGTGGCATTGTGCCCATCAACCACCGTCCCCCAGTCCCTGTTGGATCCTCACCCTGTTGTTGTTGTGTCAGGTCCTGTCGGGCTGTGTCCGTACTCCCTACTCCTTGCACCCTCTCCACACTGATGACTGTGGCCTGGGTTTCCTCCTGCTCCTCCTGTGGCGCTGGACTGCCACCTCCTGTCGCCGTTGCTGCCTTCCTGTTGGCAGCGGGTTTGTACCTGGTTTAGGTTGTCAGGTCCTGCCGGCGCCTCTTGGCCTCCTGGATTGGCCTCCTGGGCTCTGCGACTGCATTCCAGGCGGTCTGCTTGTGGGTCATTTGCTGGTAGTGTTCTGTCGCCTCCGTGGCCTTGGTCTTGTTTTCCTGCGGTCTGCACCCCGTCTTCCTCTCCATTTTCTCCTTGGCCACTCGGGGTGACAAATGCAAAAACAACAGTTGATGGACAGAATGCAGAACAATGTCATACATTCACCCCAGTACAGAGATCTGGGCCTAAATCCATCGTTTTTTTGCTCAGGAAGGGTATGCCCAGACGTGGGTCCCGTGCTCACTACACCACTGGATTCAAGCTATCCTGGCTGAAAAGGGGTGAAACCCTGAAACCGGTCCTAGGATGCTTGTTTCCAGTCCAGTGAGGACCTGGCTTGGCAGTTCGGGCTGGACTGTTCCCATGAGGCACAGGGTCAAGACTGATTTGCATATGGCTGGGTTCAAACTGGAATGGCATGGTGAGCAAAAAAACGATGGATTTAGGCCCAGATCTCTGTACTGGGGTGAATGTATGACATTGTTCTGCATTCTGTCCATCAACTGTTGTTTTTGCATTTGTCACCCCGAGTGGGACGGGTATGCCCAGACGTGGGTCCTGTGCTCTCCATGCCACTGGAATCAAGCTATCCTGGCTGAAGAGGGGTGAAACCCCGAAACCGGTCCTAGGATGCTTGTTTCCAGTCCAGGGAGGACCTGGCTTGGCAGTTCGGGCTGGACTGTTCCCATGAGGCACAGGGTCAAGACTGATTTGCATATGGCTGGGTTCAAACTGGAATGGCATGGTGAGCAAAAAACGATGGATTTAGGCCCAGATCTCTGTACTGGGGTGAATGTATGACATTGTTCTGCATTCTGTCCATCAACTGTTGTTTTTGCATTTGTCACCCCCGAGTGGGACGGGTATGCCCAGACGTGGGTCCTGTGCTCTCCATGCCACTGGAATCAAGCTATCCTGGCTGAAGAGGGGTGAAACCCCGAAACCGGTCCTAGGATGCTTGTTTCCAGTCCAGGGACGACCTGGCTTGGCAGTTCGGGCTGGACTGTTCCCATGAGGCACAGGGTCAAGACTGATTTGCATATGGCTGGGTTCAAACTGGAATGGCATGGTGAGCAAAAAAACGATGGATTTAGGCCCAGATCTCTGTACTGGGGTGAATGTATGACATTGTTCTGCATTCTGTCCATCAACTGTTGTTTTTACTTTTGGAAAGTAGGCATTTTCTTATTTAACCATTCTGTGTGCCTCTGCTGTTTGTGTATTGACTGTCTGGTTTTGGAGTGACGTGGGCTGGGGATGTGCATTCACTGTAGACAGCCACAAAGGGGGGGTTGAGGTGTGTCCTACCTTTCCTGGGTGACTCATAGCTGAGCTTGGCTGCATTTAGAGTGGTGGGAGAAGTTTCACTTGTACCTGAATAGGCCGTGTCTCCTTTACACAATGCTGTCTCCACCCCCAGTGGTCATGTTGCACCAGAGAGGATAGAACAGGTTTAGACTGGGCTCAGAGACCCTTGCCACAAAGAGAACAAAGAGAACATGAGGTATAAGTATTTTACCTTAAACTCCAGAAAATTAGATCACTTCTGTACTCAAAAGGAAACTTTTGCCAAGGAGAAGAGCTGGAGAGCTGTAAGGAGGAGTACTGCCCCTTTGCTGTGTGCTCTGCTGGGTTGGCCTGCAGTTGCTCCTTCTGCCAAGGAAGAAGACAAATACTGGAACCTTGCTGCGAACCTGCCTGAAGAAGAATCTCCAAGGGCTTGTGTGTGCTGGCCTCCTGTTCTGAAGTCTCAAGGACACAAAGACTTTACCACCGGCTCCCCTGAACTCCACTGCTGGGAGTTCTGACCTGCCAGAAGGTACCTATTCCAGATTTGGGCCTATGGAGGTTGGTCCTGCTGTTGGGAGCTGGAAGAAACTTAAAGAAAGCAAGAAAAACGACTCAGACGCCATCAGCGATGCAGCTAGTGACGCCGCGACCTGCACCGAGGCCAGGGGCACCGCTCACGAATTGCACGACGCACTGCCCCGCCTGCACCGCAGCTCTGACGCCCTTCGACGCTTGCAGTTATCGGCCTTCCCCGACGCTAGTGCTTGCACCGACGCCGTTACTGCCAACGCCAGCATCCCGTTATCGCGGAGCTGATAACCGACGAGGGTGACTTCACGAACTCTTTGACTTTGCATTGCCTCACCGAAACCGATGCCTCACCGCCGCCGCTGCCGACTTCCCCTGCCCTGGACTCGCCACGTCGCCTCCTCGCGGACATGACGCCTCGCCTCCTCCGTGGCAACCAGGGAACCGCCTCGACCCCGCCACCAACGCCTCACCTCCATCGACGCCGTGCATCGTCCATAGGTTTCGTTTTCCAAGGTACTGTTGTTTAGGCGTCCGTGTGACTCCGTGCCCGGCGCCACGCACCTTGTGGTTGGCGCCGCACTGTGGATTTGTGCCTGTCACAACGTCGTACTAGCCCCAAGTGCTATTTCTGCAAGTAACAGTTTTTAAGTGCTATTTTGATATAAGCATGTTGAATTTTTGCCGTTTTGCTCTTGATTGGTTTAGATAAAGACACCTTATTTTTCTAACCTAGTGTGGTGTACATTTGTGGTGTTTTCACTGTGTTACTGTGTGTTTTGAGTAAAAATACTTTACACATTGCCTCTGGGATAAGCCTGACTGCTCTGCCAAGCTACCAAGGGGGTGAGCAGGGGCTATTTTGTGTGTGTAACTCCCTTACCCTGACTAGAGTGGTGAGTTGTGCCAGGCTTAGGTGCATACCCTAGCCAACCAGAAACCCCATTTCTAACAATGGGGAAGATCTCTTGTCTTGTTTTCTTTTAATCTTCTTTGTCTCCAATCTCTCCAAAGGCCTTAAACCCTCAAGTCAGAGAGGTGTCTTGTTGCACTTCAAGGACGGCATGGCTTCACATCCTGCCTGCAGGCACCAGGCAGAGGGGCTTTGACGCAACGCAAGTCAGGGATCTCTTCTTCTGTGCACCCTCTCCACATTGGGCAGTGCAGCCCCCTCTGTTTCTACAGAAGATCTCAGCACCGGGGTTCTTTCAGACCCTTAGACGTGGGCTTGGCCTTGAGGGGAAACAGCAGCACGGAGGGTCCTACGGCAGACATCTTTCTGGTGTCCAGATGAGGCACAAAGACTGGGCTGAGGGACAGCAATCATTGGACTTTGTTACCAGTGGAAGGAAACCAGGGCCAAAGTAGGCTTAACAGGATGGCTAGGACAGGGAGAGGGATGACGTAGAATAAAACAGATGTTGATAACAAAGTAAGGGACTTTAAGCCAAGTACGTGCCAAAGCTCTTGCTTGTCAATGGTTCTTAGATAAGGGCTGCTCGAGGTCCCTAAAATGGCAATAAAACCCGCACATGCGTAAAACATCCTGGTCTGGACATGTGTAACAATACTGCTGGTACTCTCCCAGATGCAATAGATTATTTGTGGACGTTTCGGCGCGGGGGTGCCCCCTCTGTTCCCGCACTCTCCTCCTCCTCCTCAACCTGCCCAAGTGCATTTCACCTCCTCCAACTGCAGCACTGTTTAATTAGGTGCCTGTTGCCAAAATAAATGTGGCACAAAGTTTGCATAATGTGTTAGAGGGAACCCCACTGAAAAGTACTGCTACTGTCAGCCCAGTTACTGTAGACTTGCCACCTTGAGAGATGGTGGAATGTCCTACTTAGAAATGCTTTTCGATATCTGTTGTTGTAAGTCATGCTTTTATGATAACTGCATTTATTAATGGAAAATTGTTGTAAAGAGTGACTTTTTGCACTTCTTCATACTAGCCGTAAGTGTTGACTGCTCATGCTTGTATAAATCCTACACAGAAAGCTCTAGGGCGTAACATTCTTTTTTTCCCCAAAAACAGACCTAAGGCCCTAGCGCGAGCACAGTCGTATATATCGGTGGTGCTTTTGCTCTGACAAACTATCAATCAATCAATCAAATGGGATTTGTATGGCGCTGCTTTTCACCCATGAGGGTATCCAGACACGGGGGGTTTCTGCTGCAGGGTGTAGTCAGTCGAACAGCCCAGTCTCCAGACCCTTTCTGAATTCATGCAGGGAGGGGGAGGTTCGGTGGTGGAGGGGGAGGCCTTTCCAGGTCATTGTGGCCAGGTAAGAGGAGCGGCCGCCGCTCTTGTTATGATGGATGAGGGGAGCCTGGGTGAGGGAGAGGGAGGCAGAGCGCAGTGGTCTGGGGGCTGGTTGAAGTTCACCCGGTGGTTAATGTACACTGGTGTAACCACAAGGCCCAGAGGAGATCTGGGGTAAGGGAACCAGAGGCACGGGGTACTGGGAGCCGGCAGCCTCCGTCATAAACTCATAAACACAAATGGGGCAGCTCCCACCTGACTGTTCTAGATGCTACAGTGTCTTATAATGTGAGTGTAGGCATCTCACAAAAAGTGAAGGACTGGTCTCACACACCACCTGGTGTCATGCTTCATCATAGACCAGTCCTCGCCCTCTAAAAACTTGGTTTGATAGAGGGCGGGCATACACCTGATGACAGGGATGCACTTCTAAACTAAGTGGGGGCCCATACATACAAAAAGTGAGTTAAAAGGCCATTATAGATGCCAAATTAATTTTAATGTTACTGACATCTATATGGTATTTAAAAAGAGTGGTCGGTGTATTGGGGATTCTATTGTCCCCCCACCGAATTCAATGTGGTCAACATGTTTCTGCCTTATGGCCCGGTGGGCTCCGCGGCATTCATCAGGACCTAGAAGGAAGGTTGGCGGGCTAAACTCTTACCAGACTATGGTGAAAGAGTTCCCACTGTGTGGGGTGAAAGATCACACTCCACTGAAAATGGCCTGGTTCTAAAGCCTGTAAGAGAAAATAAAAATAAAAGCAACGTACAATCACCGCGCTATTTTTTTCTTCTTTTTCTCCTCATTACCTACAGCTTGACCAAAGGGGTCTGCTGCACTTACCCTCCTATGGGGCACGTAGTCCCAGCATTAGGGTAAGCACTGTGGAGATGAATGTCTCCATATAAGCTACTAAGTGCACCTATGACTGACACTTTTGTTGCACTTATAGTCACTCACGATACTGTTTGACACATGTGGCTGACTGCAAGTCGCTTCCACATTGTATATAGATGCTACTTGTTGATTGTAGTTTTAAATACCATATAGATGCCAGTCACATTAAAATTTATTTGGCATCTATAATGGGGGCGAGGACTGGACTATGATGAAGCATGACACCAGGTGGTGTGTGAGACCAGTCCTTCACTTTTTGTGAGATGCCTGCACTCACATTATATGACACTGTAGCATCTAGAACAGTCAGCTGGGAGCGGCCCCACTTGTGTTTATTAATGTACACTGGTCCCTGATTGTGAAGGCCCTTCTCGGAGTGGGTGAGCATTTTAAACTGGCATCTCTTGTGGACGGGGAGCCAGTGGAGCTTTCTAAGGTGAGGGGTGATGTGGGCCCATCTTGGGTGGTCGAGGATCAGTCTAGCGGCTGAGTTTTGAATGCGCTGTAGTGTCTTTAGCAGGTTTGAGGTGATTCCTAAGTAGATGGTGTTGCCGTGGTCCAGTCGGCTGGTGACAAGGGCCTGGGTGACGATGAAATGAAATGAAATACCAGCATTTGTAAAGCGCACAGCTACCTCCGGAGAGGTGTCCCGGCGCTGGGGGCCCTCGGAAAGATTAAGCGAGCTATTGCCCAAAGTCACATGGTGCTGGGCTAACCTGCTGCCGGCACCGGGGATCAAACCGTGAACCCCGTGGTCCGGAGCCAGGCATCCTGGCCGCTGCGCCACACCTCTTCCTCTTCCTCTACGGTGAGTCTGGTGCTGCCAGGGAGCCACTTTAAGATTTTTCCGAGTGTGTGGAGAGTGAGGAAGCAGGCTGAGGATACTGCGTTGATCTGGTTTTTCATGGTAAGTTTGCTGTCCAGTATGATGCCTAGGTTGTTGGCGTGTTCTGTGGTTGTGGGTGAGGGTTCCAGTTCTGCTGGCCACCAGGACACGTCCCATGGGGATGTGCTGCTCCCAAAGATGAATGCCTCCGTTTTGTCGGTGTGGAGTTTGAAGCAGTTGTTTTCACAGTTCAGTTCTGGGTGATTTTAACTTTCACTTAGAGGCAGCAGAGAACCCAGACACTATAAAGCTGATTGATGTGTGTGTTAGTTTTGGTTTGATACAACAAGTAGCAGAGCCTACCCATAAAGCGGGCCACACAAGATGGAATTTTTAAAATGATTCCTGGCTAAGAATAGGAATGTGTCTTCCTCTGATATGGTCTGACCACAAGGTGGTATTTTTTACCTTAACAGGTATTGGGCAGAAGCTCGATCAAAGCCCGGATCAATCTTCCACTACCTTTTGCCTGTGGCGCAAGGTGGTGAAAGAAGACCTAGAGACCATCTTGAGCGAGAACTGCCCCAACAGTCATCCTGATATTAACACTGCCTCTAATAATTTGTTCAATTGGATAGATTCAGCAGTGAAACAGCTAGCGCCTGAAAAACAGGTGGCTACCCACCTTAAGCTACCCTCAGCTCCATGGCACACTCCTGACTACAACACCTTAAGCAAAAATGTCGGCTAGCAGAACGATTATGGAAAAAGGAGTATAACCAAGCCTCGAAAGACCACTATGCTAGGACCTGTAAGGAGTATTATACTCTGATGAACAGCACAAAAACTCTATTCTTTTCTGCTAAAATAAAATCAGCAAAACACTCATCTTCAGAACTATAAAAAAATTATAAAATCTCCAACAAATTTCAAACAGCCCCCACCCCCCTGCAGTTTAGACCAGGACAGCTGTTACAGAATGGCAGACTTCTTTCAGAATAAAATACAACAGATCTATAACGAAATTGCGACAACCCCTTTGGAAATAAGCCAGTGATGCTCCAACTTTGCCATAAATCGGTCTCGGACAGTCAATTTGGACGATGCTGCTGTATTGGCTGTATGTAATCAGGAACAGATCTATAACTTCTCCCCGATATCGGAGGAGACGGTTGAGAATCTTATCAGGACCACAAAGTCGGGTTCGCCAAATGATCCATGCCCCCGTGCATTTGGCATCTGGTATCTAATATACTGGGTTTACATCTTACAAAACTCCTGAACCAGATTTTAGAAGCAGGAATTTTCCCAACAACTTGGAAGTCAGCATCAGTTTTGCCTATTCTGAAAAAACCCAATCTGGATCAAACCGACACTAAGAATTATTGGCCGATCTCTCAATTGCCTTCACCGGCTAAAATCTTTGAAAAAGCTTTGAATAAAGAGCTCACAGTCTTTTTGGAAACAAATAAAATCCTTAATCAACATGGTTTCAGAGCTCAGCACTCCACAGAATCGGCCTTGGTGGAGGCCTCTGAAGAAATTCGCAGAGTTGTAGATGAGGGGCGTAGAGCGGCATTAATTCTTTTCCACCTCTCAGCCGCTTTTGATACTGTCAGCCACGAGGTCCTTATCGGGCTAGTGAGAAGTATCGGGATTGATGGCGTCACTCTGTCCTTCCTCAGGTGATTTTTAATAGAGAGATTCCAGTGAGTGAAAATGAATGGATTTAAATTAACCGTGGGCAATGAACTCCGCTCCGCTAGTGGAGGTTGTGGAGGTTGTGGAGATTAGTTAACTACGCATTACATTGAAAACACGGATTTCATGCAATAATTCCGACTCTACCACGTAGAGTTAGCTATTGCACCCACAAACCTGTGATACATCAACTTTACCTTTACATGCTAAAAAGCATATAACCAATTCACAAAGTGAACTTTGAAAAATATCAGGCAATAAGAGAGGTGATGATTTTGGGGTCACCCCTAACCTAGGGAGAGGGCAAGCAGATGCCTTGAACACAAAGAGCATATCATGCTGAACGATTCGGTGGTGGTCCCATCCTCCTAGGACCACCCCAAGCAAAGTTATGGGCAAAAATACAATGCCAACCAAAGGCCCAGCAAAGCATTATGGGGCGAGATTCTAGAGTGCAGTGAGTGAAGTATTGACTTGGATGCGTAATAATTTTTTAAAGCTGAATACTGAAAAAACTGAGGTGATCCTCTTTGGAAAAAATACTAACTTTTGGAATCCTACCTGGTGGCCGACTGATCTTGGCCCATTACCCACCCCGGCCTCGAAGGTTAAAAATCTTGGGGTGATCTTTGATGACCAACTCGGTTTTACTGAGTAAATTAATCATACCACCTCCACATGCTATTTCAGTATTAGGCTACTGACAAAAGTGTTTCCTTTTATAGCACAAGATCTTCAAAAAAATGTCATAGTCACACTCATCCTTTCTAGGATAGATTATTGTAACGCCTTATTTTTTAGGCGGTACGAAAGCTGCCACACAAAAATTTAAATCATTACAAAATGCAGTGGCGCGGCTCCTGCTGTAGGTGGCCAAGTTTTGCTCAGTCACCAAATAAATACGGGACCTGCATTGGCTACCAGTTTAAAACACTGTGTATCAGTCACTATGAATGCATGGAAAGGGCCCGCAGTATTATCAGACCATTTTCTGTAGATATTGCCCGAAACTGAAATTACGGTCGAAAACCGCACACTTGGTGATAATTCCTAGGATAAGGAGAAGTTGGGGGCATATTATCAAGAAACGGCGTTAATAATATGCCCTTGAGAATTCCAATAGAAGCCCATGTTCTGGTGTCAACATGGGCTTCTATTGGAATTCTCAAGGGCATATTATCAAGCCCATTACCGCCGCTTTAGCGGCAGTTTTCTGCCGCTAAAGCGGCGATAATTTTAACGCCGTTCTTGATAATATGCCCCTAAGTGGGGTGGAAGGAGCCTACAACATCTGGGAGGTAAGCTTTGGAACTCACTCCCTCTGGCCCTGAGAGTACAGACAAACTTGCTGACTTTTAGGAAACAATTTAAGACCTGGCTTTCCCAATCCCAACTAGAGTAGGCCGACCCGGGGGGGGTGGCCTAGGAGCCGAACATGGCGGACGCGTCTCCGTAGAGCTCCGCTGTTCGCTCCTTCCAGGGACAGCATCCGCCATTATCCTGGTCCCTGACACTCGGGCTTGTGCGAGCGGGCTGCTCACGGACCCGCGGCGATCGCGCCGGGACATCTTGGTGGCGGCAGGGAGCTCAATTCGGCCGCTGCGGCCGCGGCTTGCAGGACCGGTGGAGACCACGCACGCATCGGCGGGCGGCTGCGGCTGAGCTGCGGCGGCCGCGATTCACTGGCGGCGCGGCTGGGGACGCTATCATCCTGCCCGGCGGCCCCCCGGAAAGCTGCTGATCGGGCCCCGGCCCTGAGGGGCAGCAGGGAGTGCACCAAGATCGCGGTGCCCCTCTGCCGGCTGCGCCTACCTCTGGTCCCTTGCAGGAGGGGCTCTGGATTTGTGGGGCCTACCCAGGGCCTGGACGGCCGTTGACTGCGGCCCTGCCTGAGGACTCCGGTGCCATAGGGTGTTGCGGTGAGCTGGGCGGGGACCTGTGGGGCTGGACTCTGCTGCTACCCACGCGCCTGGCCCCCTGGCGGGGGCTCCGCCGGTCCCTCCCCCGGCTGGCCCGGGGCGGCCATACGGACAGTCCTGACTGCCCCGCAGCTGGGAGACCCGGAGGCTCTTGACGGAGATACCTGTCGGCGCCGCCTGGGATCGGGCGCCTGCGCGGGGACGCGGTCGTGGTGATCCGCCCCGCCCGGGGTGGGTGGTGAACTCTACCGATCCCCCCTTCCATCATTCTCTCTGGCTGCGGCACTGACTGCTCTGGAGCGGACCCTCCACGCCATCATGGGTAAGAGCAACCCCGGAGCGGCGGCGCCCAAACAACCTACCATGGACCAATACACCACGGCCACCCCAGCGAATAAAGGTGCCGCAGAGGGCGTCTCCTCAGATACGGCGACACTCCTGGAGGCCATCAATCAGTCACGAACCGCCCTCGAGGCCCAGATCGGTGCGGTGGGGTCCGAAGTGTCATTCCTCCGCCAGGATCTCCGGAAGGCGGTCGACCGAATCACCGAGGCCGAGACGAGGGTCTCCGCGGTTGAGGATACTGTCTCCACCCTCCAGAAGAAGGTTGACAAGCTGGCCATGGTATCTAGAGAGCTGGAAGCGAGGGCCGAAGACGCGGAGGGGCGGGCCCGCCGCAACAACATCCGCCTGGTGGGTTTTCCAGAAGGCTGCGAGGGATCCTCGATGGGTGGCTTCCTCTCCGAATGGCTCAAGGCGCGGCTACCCGCAGATGACATTTCTTCCTGCTTCATGATCGAGAGGGCCCATCGCGCCCTGACCAAGAAGCCGCCGCCGGGGAGCGCCCACGCCCGGTTATTGCTCGCCTCCTAAATTATGCTGACCGCGATGCCATTCTTCGCTTTGCCAGGACGCACAAGGATGAAATGATCTTTGAGTCCCATCCCATCATGGCCTTCCCGGACTACACCCGGACGGTTCAGCAGCAACGCCAATCCTTTGTTGCGGCCAAGCGGCGGCTGCGGGACCTGAACCTATCCTATGCGCTCATGTTCCCGGCCCGTCTGAAGGTCATTTATGATTCCAAAACATATTTCTTTGATACGCCAGAGGAAGTATTTGGTGGACAGATGAGCGCCGCAACTTGAAGCCGCATTCCCCACCCCTTTAGACTCTGACTCTTCTCAAAGCTCGCATCGGGGTGGACGGCAGGGAGGCGACGCTACTCATCGACGACATCGATCCCGCTCAAACTGGCGCTCCCAGAACAAGAAGGACCCTGCGGACTGAGGCAGCCCGAGGCTGGGACATACGCTGGTGTATTGACTCTTCCCGGTTTCATGTGACGGCGGAGCCCGTTGGCTGCTGCTACTGGCCGGGATATCCTGCCACTAAGAGCCAGGGACTTTTGCTCTTCCCCTGGAGGGAGTGGGTTCTCCACGCCTTCCCTGTTGTGAGTTTTTATGGGTAATGTTGGGTGGGGGGATCCTTTGGAGGGTCCGCCGGGGCCTCCACGTTGGGGGCCTGGACGAGATTCCGCTGCGACAGGTACTCCGTGTTCCAGGAAGTATAGGGGTTGGGGGCGGGGGGAGGGGTTGGGAGGGCGATTTGTTGTTAGTTCTACAGTTGTTTTTTAAGATATACGCACCACGATGTCCCATATGTCCACAATGTCCGCTGCTCTACACCTTACCGATAGCACATGACACATACAGCTAATGGCACTCCCCTAGGAGATCTCAATATCGTGTCTTGGAATGTACGGGGCCTGTTGAATAAGATTAAAAGAGGGGCTGTACTACACATGGCAAAACGCTACTCAGCAGATGTCTTGCTGCTGCAAGAAACTCACATGCTAGGCAACAAGGCCCGTGTCTGTCTCGCTATGGCTATGCCACGGTGTACCATTCTGGCTTCTCAAGGGGGCACGAGGTACGGCCATCCTTATTCACCGCAGGGTCCCATTTCAAGTTACACAGCATTGGTTCGACCCGGGTGGCCGTTTTACGGCCGTTTCCGGCACCCTGGCTGGGGAACAGATTACAATTGGGAGCATATATGCACCACCTCCTCTAGGCCGGACGTTCATTGACAGACTGACGCAACTCTGGGGGAATTCCCCGACGGCCTGACTATCCTGGGTGGGGACTGGAACGACGTCATGGCTCCCCCGGATAGGTGGCGGGCACGACCGCCGACCACCCCTCCTCCTAGGTCTAAACTCAACATCTTGGCCCATACATTGGGATGGGTGGACACATGGCGGGCTTATCATCCTTCCGAAAATGGATTTACATACGCATCATCCGTCCACCCCACCCTCTCACGTCTGGATTACATATTCCTCCCAGGCAGCTACCTGCATCGGGTGTCACATACTTCTATCTTCCCACGTGGCCTGTCTGATCACTCACCCATTCAGCTCAAACTCCGTCTGCAGACCTGTCGTCCCCCTATCACTGGCGCATGTCTCCCTGGCTGCTTAGAGATCCCGGGTATCGGGAGATGCTCCATCGAGCCACGGCAGATTATTTTGCTTTCAACACCGGGTCCACTCAATCCCTGATAATATTGTGGGAGGCCTTTAAGCCGACTATTCGGGGGGCGGATATTAGCTATCGCACTGGGGAAAAGCGGCGCCGCCTGGCACAGATACAAGATCTAGAAGATAGACAGCTCGCTCTCCAGGCCTCGTTAGTGGAAAGCTCCGACGCCGGTGCCCGCCGTAACCTGCTCCATGTCCAACAACAGCTGCACCAGCTGCTCACGGACACTGCCAGGGATGCTTGGCTGGCGACCCAGCACCGGATATTTCACTGGGGCGATAAGTCTAGCCAGATGCTCCACCGACTGTGTCAGGCGAGGGCCTCCCCGACGCAGGTCCCTCTCTTGAGGTCCCCTGCTGGTGACATGTGCGTCACCCCGGGGGCGGTGGTGCAGGCCTTTGCCGATTTTTATACGGCCTTGTACTGTGAGCGTGAGGAACTCGCGGCACCGCTTATCGATGCCTTCCTTGTAGATATCCCTCCAAAACGCCTCTCAGATGTGCAGCGAGCTGTTCTTGACGAGCCTATCTCGGTGGAGGAGCTGCGGGCGGCCCTCACCGATACCCACCCGGGCCGTGCACCAGGCCCCAACGGGTTCCCCTGCGAATTTTGCGCTCCCAAATGGGGACCGTTGGTCCTCATCTTCTTGGCGCGCTGCATCAGGCGTTGGAGCAGAAGATCTTGCCCCTGGACTGGCGCCATGCCGAAATTGTGGTTTTTCTCAAACCGGGCCGCCCTCCGGAGGCCCCGGGCTCATACCGTCCCATATCCCTATTAAACTTCGAGCCGAAATTACTGGGGAAGGTGTTGGCTGAACGTCTCCGCACCTGTATTCTGGACCTTGTCCACCCGGACCAGTCAGGCTTTATGCCCCAACGCTCCACGAGGCATAACATACGGCGAGCGCACAACGCTGTTGCCGAGGCCCACCGGCTGGGACGCCCTGCGGCGGTCCTGCTAGCGGACATCGACAAGGCGTTCGACTCCTTGAGCTGGACCTACCTTTTTAAACTTTTGCAAGCTGTCAACCTGGGGCCCCGGTTCCGCGCGTATGTTAAATTGCTGTACACAGATCTTACGGCTTCGATCCGTGTGGCTGGCCACCGTTCTCCCTCCTTCCCCATCTGCAGGGGGACCAGACAGGGTTGCCCCCTCTCTCCGCTTCTGTTCGCTTTAGCGATAGAGCCACTGGCTGAGTGGGTACGCAGGGATGCGGTTTACCGGGGACTGGTCTGGTCACCCGAGTGTTCGGACAGGATAGCACTATACGCGGATGACGCGCTATTTTTCTTTTCTGACCCTTGGGTCACCGGACCGAGGGTGCTCCAGATCTTGCGGGTGTTCGGTGAGACGACAGGACTACACGCCAACCCGTCCAAGTCGATCCTCTTTCCCATATGCGGCGCACAGGGAAGTCAAACCTGGGCCTCACAGCTGGTCATTGCAGACGAAGGGTTTAGATACCTCGGCGTCCATATCTCTAGATGCCCCGTCGTGGCGTGGTCGCGCAACATAGCCCCCTGCTTCCGGCAGTACGTGAGGAGACGACGGTATGGTCCCACCTTCCCTTATCCTTATACGGCCGGTCTGCAATATTCAAAATGGTATCACTGCCACGCTTGCTTTATAGGTTGCAAAATTTCCCGTTCCCGATCCCTCCGTCGTGGTTTCTTCAAATCAATGCGCTCCTAAATAGATTCCTCTGGGGGTGGGGCGGTCCGGGTGGCTCTGGCGACCTGTATCCAATCCACCTATTGCGGTGGCATTGCAGCAGCGGACGTACGGGCGTATTATTGGGCGTCCCAGCTCTTAGTCATCAATGAATGGTGGTACAATCCTCAGACCGACCCGGCCTATGCGGTGGACCGGCTTTTCCTGGCGGCACATCCACTATTAGATCTCTTATACAGCAATTCGTCCTTGGAGGCTCTTCCCCCCGCCTGTAGTACCGTAGTCCAGATCTGGAGACGAGTGTCCCGGTCCATGGGTTGGTGGGATACGCTGACAGGCGCGACTCCCCTTTGGCGCGGCACGCGCCTCGGCCCGTCTCCACTCTGGCCGGGTTCCGGGGCTGGGATACTATTGAAATCTCTACATTGGGTGATGTGATGCGAGGGACCACGCTTAAATCCTTTCAGAGTCTGCAGGAGGAGTTTGATCTACACAAGTCCCAGTTCCACAGGTATCTTCAGCTTCGCCATGCCCTGTCCCCCTGATAAAGCACCTCACGTCCTTACCCGAATTCCACCCACTAGAGGGCAGACTGTTGATGGGGGATCTGGGAGGGCACAAAATCCGTCAAATATATCAGACCCTGACAACGCACTCCAAGACGCGCATACACCGGACTAGGGCAGCTTGGGAGGTGGATTTACCGGCCCTCACGGACGATGATTGGACTGAGGCCCTTGCCAGCCCCAGGTATGCTGCCGTCTCCTCTAGGTACAGGTTGATACAGTTTAAGTACCTTCATAGGGTATATTATACCCGCCTTCGCCTTTGGAAGATGGGGGCTATTCCGTCCCCGACCTGCCTCCGTTGTAATTCTGACGATGGGTCCTTCCTCCACACGGTTTGGAGTTGCACGGCACTACACCAATTTTGGTCGGGGGTGCTGTCCTGTCTGGGGCGGGTGTTGTGCTGAGACCTCCCGGAGGATCCTCGATTGATACTTCTTCATGGCACGGAGGACATCGGGGGAAACCGATATAAGAGGCACCTTCTATTCCTCGGTCTCACCTTAGCCAAGCGTGATATAGCGCAGAATTGGAAGTCTCCCTCTCCCCCGGGGTGGCGGCCTGGAAGACAGCCCTAGATACATGTATGTCGGCGGAGGTGGCGGTGTTTCAGGCCCGGGGTTGCCCGCAGAAACATGGGAGGATCTGGTCCAAGTGGGCAGAATACCGGGGCATTGACCTATCTATTCATACACAGTCAGCGAACCCGGACCCTATAGCAAGACTCATCATCAATGATTCCCCAATCTAAGGTGCTCATTGGCTGGGGCATTGGACGTAGTGTTATGATCATGTATGTCTTTCTCATTTCAGGTGGGAAGAGTGGTGCAGGGGAAGGGGGAGGGGGGAGGGGTGGGATGTTGGACTGCATGTTTCGCAGATTCTTTGGTGAAACCTTCGTAGGTATCGGTTGTATATGTATATTGATATGTGTCTCTATATTGACTACAGGGGTTCACCCACTGGGAGTTGTAAACTCAATAAAATTTGTTGTTAAAAAAAAAGAGTAGGCCGACCCGTACCCTACCTGGTCCGTACCGCCTTTTTTGGAGGTTCCTGCTATTTAGTGGCAAGAAACTTTGGTATGAGCATGCTAGATAAACTTTTTTACTTACTTATTTTTGCATCCAGTGGGCAATGCTGGTCATGCACAGGTGGAAGTTGACCTTGGGGTGGTGGGGTCTGAAGATAGAGAGAGGATGTGCTGAGTTTCATCAGCATAAGATATGGTCTTCATTCCATAGGTCATGACCAAGATGGCCAGTGGGGTCATATATGTGTTGGACAGGGTAGGACTGAGTGAGGACCCTTTGGGGACGCTGCAGGTGATGTCCTTAGGGCCCGATGTGTAGGTTGGAAAGCGGACGCTCTGGGTTCGTCCTATGAGGAAGGATGCGATCCACTTGAGAGCATCCCCTTGAATTCCCATCTGATGCAGACTTTTTAGGAGGGTGTAGTGAGACACGGTGTCGAAAGCTGCTGAGAAGTCGCAGAGGATCAGTGTCCTCCCGCTCTTGGGTCTCCTCTTGCTCTGGAGGTGAAAACCTTTGACCCTGTGGCCCGACTGCCAAGGGGCCGCAACATCACATTGACAGTCGTCCTACCCTAGTGAAGACAGGCTGACCATCACTCATGCCCTGCCCGTGTTGGTGGCGCAAGACATGGCAGACATGAAGATGTAGAATCGCCCCCACCCACAGCTAAATACCTCCCTGTGCATCAGGCCATTTATTTGATTAGAGAAAACATGCTCCTGCTTTGAGTTTGTTTATTTAAAAAAAAAAAGTTTGCAGAGTGGGAACTTTTTTTAATTAATTTTTTATTTGTTTATTGATTTCAACCAACATTGAGACAGCTCATACAAGCAAGATCAATACAAAATGTCAATTAGAAACAAAGCTCCCCCCACCCCCAGGCAGAAGAATCAGCGAGTCACGGTACAGTCAGGCTAGCAAAAATAAAATAAAAACTGTGCATCATCAATGAGTCATCGACAGAGCAGTACCAGTGGAAGCAGTGAGACAAGTCCTGCAAACAGCCCTTCAGTGCCAACAAATAGCAGGAGCATACAGAACTCATGGCTACACATATGAAGCCGCAGATACAAAGATTATATCAGTGAGTTCTCACACAGGTAAACACTATTACAAATATAGAGGAAGTCACACATTTCCATGGATCACAGCACATCAGGGCAAGCTAAGAGATATGCAGAGAGCGGGGCCCAGAAATCCTTTGGGCGGGACTCCTCGGGCAGCTCCTCCTCATACACCAATAATTGATCCCTACAGTAGAGCAAGTCTCGGAGCCATCGCTTCACCGTGGGAAGGGTCTTAGCCCCCCAGCATTGCGCAACAGCCCTCTTTGCAAATAAAGTGGAAACCGCAACAATGCGCCTATTACAGGGCTTAAGATCTTTAACATACCCAAGAAGACAAACCTCAGGTGTGCACGGCACAGGTTCCAATACGATATCAGTAAGTATCTTCACCACATCACTCCAAAAGGCAAACACACCCACACATAACCATGCCACATGTACAAAGTCTGCATCGGGTCTGCCACACCTCACACAGTCAGCAGACTCGCGCAACCCATACCTATAAAGCTGCAGAGGGGTGTAATAGAATTGGTGTAAAAATTTAAAGTGAATGATTCTAAGGTTACCGTTCGCTGTGAGATGGCCAGTGAGTTCACAACACACCTTCCAAACCTCAGGTGTGAGGCCATCCCCCAGAACTTCCTGCCATCTATGCCAGGAGGGACAGTCACTCTTCTCTCGTTCACGCAAGGAAGCATTGTACAGTTTGGTAATTAAGCCCCGACGCTCCTCCCCCATCAGCATCGCCTGCAGGGCACGCAGAGTAACGGGCTCGGTAGGGTACTCCGGATAAGCCGTTCTAATGGCTTGCCGAACTCTGACATAAGTGAAGCCAAACATAAACCCATGAGCCGCCCCATTTTGGACTGCCTGTAGTGCCCTGAATTGACCATTGGTATACAAATCGCCCAAACGAAATATACCAACTTTAGCCAATTCCCGCAAGGCCGGCTTCTACCGTGCCACAGAGATATCTGGATGCGAGGCCAGCGGTAACAGCGGAGCATATAAGTTGGGTAGCTGGGCCCTCTTTGCAAGCATGCACCAAGCCCACGCCATGCATTGTACGGGGTTGATTTCCGTCCTAGGGCCGCCGGAGCCACCCAGAAGGGTTGCCGCCTGCAGTGGTAAAGGAAATACAGCATCCGATTCAATCGCTACGTGAGGCTGAAACCGCGGGGGAAAATGCCAATAATGCGCAAACTGCACCTGCGCACACAGATAATAGAGTTTAAGGTCTGGGGCCTCAAACCCCCCGATCAAAAGGCTGCATCAGAACACCCTACCGGCATCGAGGCTTTTTCCCACCCCATACAAAGGAAAGCAGTGACGATTGCAGTGACTTAAACAGCGCCTCATTCAATTTAATGGGAATATTGACAAAAAAATAAAGAAGCTTGGGGAGAAAAGCCATTTTCACTACAGCTATTCGGTCAGCAAGTGAAAGGGGAAGGTGCGCCCACCGCTCAGCCAACTCAGAGATACGTGTGACAGTACGGCCGTAGTTCTCAGATATCACCCGAACGGGATCCCTATGAAGCCACACCCCCAGGTATTTCACGGGATCCGACGTCCATGTCAATGGGAAATCGAGTTCCACTGCCCCAGTATGTGCCGTCAGCGGAAACACCACCGACTTCGACCAGTTGATCCCAAGCCCCGAATACCCCTCAAATCGTACATATTCCCGAAGCAATTTGGACAGATATATGGCGGGCTCCCGGACGAAGAGTAACATATCGTCTGCATACAGGGAGACCACCAGCGGACGCTGCCGAAAACGCAAAGCAGCTGCTGCATGCTTCTGACGGAGTCTGCAGGCAAGAGGCTCCAATGCAAGCGAAAAAAGCATGGGTGATAAGGGGCACCTTTGCCGCGTACCTCATTCGATAGGAAACGCCGAGGAGACCCAGCCGTTAACACGCACCCGGGCAGCTGGAGTATCATATAATACTCTAAGCCACTGTAAGAAGAACGGAGGGAGGTCCATTCGAAGCAGGACCGCAAACATCCATGACCAGTGAAGAGAGTCGAATGCTTTTGCTGCATCTAGCAGCACAGCAACCGCCTGGAAGTCAGAATCGAAGTAATGCAAGGTGGAAAAGACCGTACGTAAATTATGTGACATGGAGTGAGCGGCTACAAACCCAGATTGGTCAGGGAGGACAAGAAACGAAACCAGCGGCTGTAACCTGTTGGCAATCATTTTTGCCAGGATCTTCGCATTGATGTTAATGATCGAGAGGGGTCGATACGCGTCGCACCGATTCGGGGGTTTATCCGGCTTTAGTAGCATCACAATCAAAGCTTCCCTGAGAGAAGGCGGTAGCGTACCCTGCTCATAGGCCTCCGCATAAACGTCAAGCAATCTAGGGGCAAGATCGGACACATAGGCCTTATAAAATCCACTGGGCAGCACATCCATCCCAGCAGCCTTACAAGTCGGTAGGGACATTATGGCCTTTTTAACATCCTCCACGTCGAATGGCTGTACCAAATATTCGCGTTGAGAATTAGAAATCCAGCCTAACGCAATATCATCAAGGTAGGAGTTAATCTCCTCAGGCGGTGGAGAATCCTTAGCGGCATACAGCTGAGTATAGAATTGCAAGACTACATCACTGATCTCAGGTGTCGAGTAGCAGGGAACCCCATGTGCATCAACCAATTCCGTTATACACTCCTGCCTGCGCGGCTCTGCCAGTTTTTGCGCCAGAGAGCGGCCAGGGCGACCTCCCTCACCATAGTAGCGTGCAATTCTACGACGAGAACAGTGTAGTATCTCCTGATCCACAATCCACTGTGCCATTGTGCTCCGTGACCAGTACCCGTATTTCTGCCAGTTTGGCTGGGGAAGGATTGGCCTCATACTCCCGCTCGAGCGTTGAGATGTCTGACGCCAACTTTTCAATCCT
This sequence comes from Calotriton arnoldi, assembly GCA_963921515.1. Lineage (NCBI taxonomy): Eukaryota > Metazoa > Chordata > Amphibia > Caudata > Salamandridae > Calotriton > Calotriton arnoldi. The sequence continues at coordinate 71,696 of CAWUFW010012266.1, read as the reverse complement.
ACGCCGGATGTCCCGCAGCACTCCAGACTGCGCACCGATACAAGCCCCCGAATGGTCACCTTGAACCCCTCCCAAAGCAATCCCGCACTATCCACCGACCCCTCATTTTCCTTAAAATAATTTTGAATCGCCTCCGCAATCGTATGCCGGAACACTGGGTCTGACAATTCAGAAGGTTGCAAACGCCACGTGAAGGGTGGTCTCTCACAGGTGGGGACCCGCAGCTCTAGGCCTACTGGTGAATGATCTGAAAGAGTACGGGCCTCATGCGACACCCTCAGTGCCCAAGTACAAACCACCTCCGACACGAGCCAGAAGTCAATACGGGACCAAGACCCATGTACAACAGATGTAAAGGTGCCCTCCCGACCCCCAGGATGCCGCAGACGCCAAATATCCTGTATGTGCCCTGCATCTAGTAATCCCAACAGTGCCTCCGCAGCCTGTTTGGGCCGCACCTCACTACTGCCAGCCCTATCCAAGGTAACATCCAGACAGACATTGAAATCACCTCCCCAGATGATTGCAGCCTGCGGAAAGACCGAAATCCTACGCCACTCATCAGAAAAAAAGGAGGGATCGTCCGTATTCGGGCTGTAGACATTCACCATGAGCACACTCTCGCCTCTCAATCGCCCATGGAGGATCGCCACTCGCCCACACTCATCCGTGTCAGACCGCACCACATCAAACGGAACTCCTTTCTTAACAAGAATTAACACACCCCTAGAATAGGAAAAGTAAGAGGGCGCGACTCGGGTCCCCGCCCAGCGTACACCCACTTTTTTGGCCGATTCCCTAGTGAGGTGAGTCTCTTGTAACAATGCGACCTGCACTTGCATTCTGTCCAAATATGCGAATACTGATCTGATCTTTTTAGGTGTATTGAGCCCGCGTACATTCCAAGTAAGGAACTTAACTTTACCACTCATACTGTCCAGCCATCACCGAATAACCACCTGTACAATGATGCAAACAATGCATGGCGAAGATACCTCGACCCAGTAAAAACAGAGGATGCACAGCACATTTGTAATGTCATTCTGCCTCCCCAAAACTCAACCCCCAAACCCTCCACCCACTTCAGTGTCCCCAACTCGCCAAAGCCATCCCAATGCAGAACCCCCCCCACCCCAACATACCCACAAAGAAGAAAATCAAGATACATTTGGGGTACACCCAGTGTAGGGGCACAGAGGGCTACTGACCTCCGACTTAAGCGGAGGTGGCCGAGCAGGTCTAAGAGAACGCCCATATGCATAAAGATCAGACCCTGGATAACAACGTATCCAAATACACAACCATCTAGGGTTATGGGACACCGCCATAAAGGCACTTTCCAGCAGCACATAATATGTCCCTTAAACCACACATTTTAGGTGAGCCAATCCCGACCCAAAGGGAGTTAGAAACAGAGCAATCTGCGAGACCAACAGCAAACAGGCCAGCTTGATGGCCCCGTCTCGGGCCTCACCCAACCCGCCCCCACCCACGTAGCAGGTGTCTCACTATGGCAAGAGCTGCGGGAGCAGAAGAAAACAATGATTAGGAGAGAGAGCAGGTATAGACCCACTAGGCTTATGGGGCTACACCGGCCCACAACGGATCCCAACACTCTATTGCTCCTCATCATCAGGTGTGGCACTAGCCTCACGCCATCGGCGCTTTAACTGTTTGGCGTGCTCTAGAGCGGCTTTAGGATTGGCAAAGATTTTTGAATCGCCGTCCGGGCCCACACGCAGGCGGGCAGGGTACAACATTGCATATGGGACCCCTTCAGTTTGTAGAAATTTTTTCACTGCTCCAAATTCCCGTCTGGTTGCCTGCACCGCTACAGTGAAGTCAGGGAAAAATGCCAAAGTGTTCCTTGATGAACGATAGTGCCCTTGTCCCTCCCCAGACGCAGAACAGTGTCCCGATCCCTGTAGTTCAAGAGGCGAGCTATTATGGGGCGGGGAGGGGCCCCCGGGATAGGCTTAGCGGCAAGGGAGTGGTGAGCCCGTTCAACAATAAACATGTCAGAGAAGTGCTCCGCTCCAAAAATGTCTTTAATGAGAGTTTCTATAAAGACCTCCATTTTCCCCACATTTGTGGATTCCGACAGGCCAGTCAGGCGAATGTTATTGCGCCTGGAGTGCGCCTCCAAGTCCTCATTTTTGGCCTGAATAAGGGCTAAGACTTTTTCCATATGAAGCGACTTTGCATTTACATCACTCAGGCCATCCTCCGCCGTAGACACCCGCCGCTCCACCTCTCCCATCCATGCATTTTGCTTTTCTAGCTGGGATGACATATGGCCAAGACTGTGATTTACCGCTGCCATGGTGCCTTCAATAGACTGCAAACTGCGCTGCATGGCCAGCAGCGTGGACTCGAGCGTGGGAGGACGTTCGCTCTGGGTATCTGCCTCAGAGTCGGACGCCGCCTTCTGCAAAGATTTCGACGACTTTCGCGCCCCAAACGTGAGGCGAGGCTGCGATTTATCAGTTCTCCCCATTATCACCACCACAAGCCACTACAACCGTGACCAGTGATTAACAAGGACCAATAGAGTGCCAAGCAGCAGGGGTGCAGATGAGTAGAGCTAGGGAGCTCACAATAAACCTCAATCCAGGGGGAGACACCAGATCCTGAAACATTGCCACACCGTCCGGGCCACTCGCACCCCCACCAGAGGGGCAACAGGGAGAGCAGCACAGCGCCCACACAGACAGCGCGCCTCACCAGCTCAGCCCTAGAAATGTCTCAGGACCCAATGGACAAGCCCAGGGCGCCCACGCCACATCCAGGGCACAGCAGCGATGACCATCCAGGGAGCAGCCCAAGACGACGACACACTGCAGCCAGCTGGGCCCAAGTACGACAAGGAGTACCTCCACTCTTCAATGTGTGACCATTAAACATGCATCAGGCTCCTCAAACGTTGCATGCGCCAGTGATTTCATGCCAAATACAGTCCAGCAAGTATGCCTCCCCTGACATATACGGGCTCCCAATCAGCGCACATAGAAGGGCACTCGCCAGCAGATCTCCAGTGCCATCAGCCGCTACTTTCACACTCGCGGCAGCCAGCAACTTCAGATGAGGCCGAGTGAGATCCCAGCATCCCCACAGGCAAATCAGAGCTCCCGGTGCCAAAGACAAGCACCACACAATAGCCGGGGCCCAGTCCTCAGGGCCGCTGACCACAGCTCAGCAGACTAGCGCCGCCCTCGCACCTCCAAGATAAGGCAGGGATCCCCATGCGCTCCGCACCGCCCAGCCGCCCGCCACAGCTCGCAGGCCGCAGCCCGCTCCCAGGCCCGCGCCCGCCTCCGCAGCCGCCAGCCAGGGCCGAGCCTCGTCCGACTCACCGCAGCCGGCGCCAGCAGGCGTCGGAAGTCGCAGGCAGTGCCAACTCCCTCCTCGGGCGCAATATCAGCAGGGCAGCCGGGGGCACCGCAACCCGCGGAGTGCAGCTTCGTCCGCCGTCCCAGCCAGACAGCGCCGGCGATCAGACGATCTCCGCGGTTCTCAGCCGGCAGATCGCAGCTCTCAAATATCGCCAATCCGCCACCCAGAACGCGTTGCAGCAGCGATCCACAGGCAGCTTGAACCTGAAATCCACACCGCAGCAGGGCCAGTCACGGCAGGGGATCAACACCGGCTGAGTCTCGCGGCGGACGCCATTTGCCTCACTCCGCGTCGCCTGGCACCACAAGCCTCCAAAAGACACTCGTGCCACGGTGTGCAGCGGCCCCTGACCCCCGAAATGCGTGCCAGAGGGTCCCACAACTCCAATCGGCCACACCAGGAACTTAGATGCAGCAGATTTCAGGCGGATAAACGTAGGATTGTAGCTCGGCCGGACAGAGCCTCACTAAAGTGCGGCCATCTTGTCGTACGCCCTCTAGCGCCCCCCGCAGGTTGGGAACTTTAAACATGGCACCCACTTGGGTGATGTGATGTGAAGGGAGCTCCAGCAGTGGCAGCCAGCGCCTTCACTGCTTAGAGATACTTGAGAGTGGATCTCAAAACAGTGCGCTTGTTCGTCATGAGTTTGGCTGTGTGCTCTAAGATTCAAGGTTTTGCTAAGGTTGGGTTTCGCTGAATACTAAGGCGTTCGAGGAGTTTACAACAACCATACAGGGGTTATGCTTGGCAGAACATATTGTTACTGAGGGAGATATTTGATATGGGTGTCTTTAGCATAACTGAATGGGAGTAATATTTGGGTGTTGTCATTACAATTGTATAACGTGAATATGGGCGTCATCAGCGAAAGATTTGAATGTGTACACAAATTATCTAATAAGGGCCGGGGAAGCCAAATGTTCAACTTTGAAGGTGTAAAAGTGAGGTTCTAAGGCAGAGAACAGGAAAATGTTAGAACTACAGATTGATATAGAATGACTATAAAGATAGACAGAGACAAATGGGGGAATAATGAGGGATGATATGATCAATGCATGTGATCTCTCATCCTCTGGCAACTATCCCCCTTCTCACTTTCTCCTTTAAAATCTTCTCCACAACCTATCACACTCTTCAACAGTGCCTCTTGCAACCCTTGCAGCTCATGTCCCATGTGGTAAACTCCAATAAGATGGCTGTTGGAAACGGGGTAGCGTGGTGCGGAGCGGGAAGGCTAAACTAGGAGCATTGTGTGAAGCATCCGCGCAGCACACACAGGCGACACACCAGGCACACCACAAAAAGGAGACCACACCAGGCTGTTATGTAAAAGCAAGTTTCTTTATCTAACTTTAAGTCAGCACTAGGTGACGCAGGTAATCGTAGGCAACATTTCACTTCAGTTAGCCTCTTAAACCCAGTGCGTAGATTCCTTCAAGCACATCATAACAGCAGAACAGTAGGCCGGTAGGAGGCCGTAGCAACAACCACCTGTAAAAGCAGGTAACACAGTAGGTCCCAACATATACTTCAATACATTTGGCGACAGGCAATTAGCTAGACATTAGATGCACATTACACTGTAGATGAGGAAGAGCCTGTAACATTCTAGGCGCAACCACTTTCCATACAGTGGGTGTCGCAAATCAGGTAGGCCTACAACATAGGAACACATTAACTCTGGGCAGGTGAACACAGGCTCCACTCATGTAGGTACATTAAATTCATTGGAGGCATTATAGGTGAACACCCTCATGCAGAGGTTAAACATTGCTAATCACTCGGGGGCAGGAGTCATCAGCGTAAATACAATAGGCCTTACAAGCCTGGCATGCCCCTTGCTGCAGATTAGCCTGTGCACCACTGCGCCTGGGGAGCCCCCTCTCTGGGACTCTAAGTTGCTGCAGCCCCACTTCACACAGGGGAGCCCGACTCCCGGGCCCCTGGCAAACAATGCCCCTCAACGTTGCAGCTGCCCACTGTTATACGGGGCAGCTGTAAAGTCAGCGCAACACAGGGGGGAGGCGGGCACCGACAATGTGCCCCGACACCACCCCCCCCCCACCAAGTCAAGGGCATGGTCCCCACTCCAGGGCTACTAGGTCAATACTGCCCCAACCGCTGCAGCTGCCCGCTATCAAGTGGGGCAGCTGGGGAGTAAAATGGGCCCTGGTCCCGGGGGTGGGCACCGGCAATGTGCCCCGTTGCCCCCTCCCTGCTACTGGTTCCCTCAATGCCCCACTCACCGGGCTCTCGGGGCTGCAGGCGTCTCGGCGGCCTCCCGGCAGCAGGCTCCAGTCCTCTCTGGCTGCAGGCGCAGCAACACGCAGGCGGGGTGGGCTCCCGCCGGGCCCAGGCTCTCCTTGTTGGCGCACGCGGGGCTCAGACCGGGGGGAGGTGGCCCACGCTCCCAGGCTCTCCGGGTTCCACGCTGTCTTTCCCAAGGCACAGCTTCTTCCGGCCAGACGCGGGGTGGGCTCCCGATGGCTTACAAAGCTCAGGGGGGATCCCCCACTCCGGGATCTCCTCGGCACACAGCTGTAGCGCCTTAGCAGCACGGCGCTTCTTCTCTCTAGCGCACAGGGGCTGTGGCAGTGACTTCTGGGCACAATTTGAGTGCGCTATGCAGCGCTCCACCGGACAGCAGTTTCCTTCAGGGCAGCACCTCGTGGGCAGCAGGAGACTCCGGCAGGATAGCGCAGGGAAGGCACAGCGCTTTTAGATCACAGCGCTTCTTCAGGCACGCAGCGCTTCTTGCAGACGGTGTCTTCAGGGGGTTACAGCACTTTACAGGCTACAGCGCTTTTAGATCACAGCGCTTCTTCAGGCACGCAGCGCTTCTGGGCAGCATACAGCGCTTTCAGGATTCAGGGCACAGCGCTAGGGTGCAGGCATCAGCCCCTCTTCATGCAGGCAGGCAACAGGCAGCGCTCCCACCTTCAGGGTCCCACAGGATAAGTAGAGCTCTGGCCGTCCAGCGCTGCAGGCACCCTCTCCCTTCTTCTGGCACCGCAGATATAGCGCTCCCCAGGCGCTAGGGTGCAGGCAGTCCAAATATGGCGGTCACTAGGCGCTAGAGGCCAGCGGACAAGTAGTGCAGGGCGAGATCAGAGGCTAGCAGGGCGGCTCACCAGTCCTGAAGCAGCAGCTCCTCAGAACGGTCATCCTCCAGTATGGTGGCAATCCTGCCAGCACAGCAGCCTCCACTCCGGCAGTGTCCCTCTTACTGGCCCTGGGGACAACAGAGGGGTGCAGATGGGCACAGGGGCCAGCACACAGGCCCAATGTGGCGGTACCTCCTGGCAGAGTTCCCCTTCACTGTCTGGACTGCTCTTGCCTGACTCTGACTCTTCACTGAGCACATGGCAGCCCAGCCCCCTATATGTATCCCCCTCCCCCACCTACCAGACAGGGCTGGAAGCTTCCAGAAGGTTCCCTGGGAAACCGGTCTTAACTGGTCTAGGGGGAGGAGTAGAGCACCCTGGGTGCGACGTTTCCCTCCAAAAGCAGGGGGTGCTGGGAAACAAACCACTAGACTGCCAACCCACCTCAGTCAGGCGGCACAAGGGCAGGCAGGAATGGCGTCCATTTTAAAAGTGACAGGGACACCATTTACATGTAGTACTGTTTCACATTCTAAACCCATGGTACAATACATAGGCTAGGGGGGGGAAAAGCGAAAAAATTCAGGGCAAAAGGGCCAAGTCCAACACAACCCCCTCCCAGCCAAAAGCCAGGGCAGACCGATCAATGCCTTGATGGGCTTCCCTGCTTAGGGCGAAAAGACTTGGACGCGGGCCCACAACTGCAGGAACACCCGCAGGTTCTTCTCCACTCTGGAACCCGATGGTTCCCTCTCTCAACTCCTCCGGACCCAACTAGGCCACCCCACTGGTGCTCCCTAGTTGGCTGCAGCCAGGACCGGGCCCTAGGCCATCCAGATGTCTCTGGCCCTGGCTGTCTCACAGAGTGGGGGGCAGTAGCCCCAGGCCCATAGTACCCGTTGACCACTCTCCTCCTCCTCCGTGCAGTCCCAAACTGCCAATGGTCTTCCCACCTAGGGACCACACTCTCACACTGTCCACCAGGTAGGGGCGAGGCTCTCCTGCCCCTCCCTCTCCTTCTGGGGTTCCGCCCTCTCCTCCTCTGCGGGGCACCCTCAGAACACCACTCTCTCACTCTTCCAGGGCCGTGACCCTGCATCCGATCCACCAACCCAGGGTCTAAACCCTTAGGTTGCCCCGGTGCCAGAGGCGAGTCCTCCCTCCCTCTGCACCCCCTCCCAGAGTTCCGCACCCTCCCACCTGGAGAAGTACCCCTGGGAGTCAGCTCCGGAGGGACTCTGCTTACAGACGTCCCTCCCGCCAGGTCAGGCAATACCTGTCCCTGGCCTCCCAACCCAGGATCTAAGCCCTGTGGCTGAGCCGGTGCCAGAGGCGAGTCCTTCCTCCCCCTGCACCCCCTTCCAGAGTTCCGCATCCTCCGACCTGGAGAAGTACCCCTGGAAGTCAATTCCGGAGGGACACTGGTTACGGACGTCCCTCCCGCCAGGTCAGGCAGCCCCTGAACCTGGCACCCCAGCCCAGGATCTAAACCCTGTGGCTGAGCAGACCCCAGAACCCCCGGAGCTCGGATTACAGACACCCCGGGTTCTCCTGACACTAGGGGCTCCCCTTCAATGGGTGGCCTCTCGGGACAGCCTAGGCTCCCAACCTGGGGTTCCCTTATGGAACTCTCCAGGCCCTGAGACTGCGGTTGGGGCACCTCGGGACACCTCCCCGTCTCACTCCTTCCTATAGATAGGATGTGAGGCCCTACAACCCTCTCACTATCCTGGGACCTAGCTGGGCTATTCTCCACCTCTCCCACCTCGCTGGGTTGGGAGATCCCTGCACCACTCCCTTCAGGATCACTCCCCACTGCCCTCTCAGACTCTCTGGCACTCACCCAAAGGTCTGCCTCCCGTGCAAGCTCTCTGGGGTCGGAGAGCCCACACTGCAACAGGTGGTGGCGCAACCTGGGAATACAACTCTTGAGCACATGCTCCCTGATAATCAGGCGGAACAGCTCTTCCCCATCTGTCACCGCGCCACCCACCATCCACTCCTCCAGTGCAGTCCAACACACGTCCACATACTCCCCCAAGACTGCTGGGACAGTTTCTTGCCGCCCCTAAATTCCAACCTGCCCCCCTCCTCCTGGGGATCAGGCACCATCTTCCGGGTTCTGGGAGTGGGACTTCCTGCACTGTCTTCACTCTCGCTGCCACCACTGGATCCCACCCTCACTGGTGAATCCAGACCACAGACACCACTCTCAGGGGACGACCTACCCCCCTGAGCTAGCCTCTCTCTGGCGAAGGCACTCTCCGCCTCAGCCATCCTCTCCTGCGCTAGGACCCTCTCGGTCTCTAGCCTCTTCTCTTCCACTCTCAGCTGCGCTAGCTCCACTCTGAGCCTTTCCAGTGCCAGCTGATACTCCCTTTCTTCCCTCCTATCTACCCACTCTTCTGGGGACAGGGAAAGGGGTGGGGCAGTGCCCCTGGGGCTGGACCCAGCAAGGGACTCCCTCTCTCTGGTGTCCTCATTCGCTACCGGTGTCTCTGCCTTAACAACCTCTTCCTCCTCAAAGTCACCACCCTCCAGGGTTATGGACCGGGACCCCTCACTCTCAGAGTCCTCCTCACGGTCTCTACCAAATCCATCCCTTAAATATGCGGAGGGGTAATCGGAAAGGTCCCCGTGGGGCTCTAAGGGTTCCCCCCTTTTCAGGGCCTCATAGAGAAACAACTTCCTGCGCGTGTTGCCTACTGTGGGTATCCCTCTCTCCCTGCAGAGGTCCATCACCTCCTGCTCAGTGTACTCCCCCAGGTCATCCTCATTGTAGAGCAACCCCATCCTGGCGAGATACACCCGGGATACACAACCCACAGTGCCACAGGGGGACACAATCCCCAAAACTGTGGTTACTCTCAGGTGCACCCTTTGTAGTGCAACCAGTTGCCGCTGTGGTTCTGCGCAAACACAAGTCCTATCCCACCGCTGAGCACCAATGTTGGAAACGGGGTAGCGTGGTGCGGAGCGGGAAGGCTAAACTAGGAGCATTGTGTGAAGCATCCGCGCAGCACACACAGGCGACACACCAGGCACACCACAAAAAGGAGACCACACCAGGCTGTTATGTAAAAGCAAGTTTCTTTATCTAACTTTAAGTCAGCAATAGGTGACGCAGGTAATCGTAGGCAACATTTCACTTCAGTTAGCCTCTTAAACCCAGTGCGTAGATTCCTTCAAGCACATCATAACAGCAGAACAGTAGGCCGGTAGGAGGCCGTAGCAACAACCACCTGTAAAAGCAGGTAACACAGTAGGTCCCAACATATACTTCAATACATTTGGCGACAGGCAATTAGCTAGACATTAGATGCACATTACACTGTAGATGAGGAAGAGCCTGTAACATTCTAGGCGCAACCACTTTCCATACAGTGGGTGTCGCAAATCAGGTAGGCCTTCAACATAGGAACACATTAACTTTTGGCAGGTGAACACAGGCTCCACTCATGTAGGTACATTAAATTCATTGGAGGCATTATAGGTGAACACCCTCATGCAGAGGTTAAACCTTGCTAATCACTCGGGGGCAGGAGTCATCAGCGTAAATACAATAGGCCTTACAAGCCTGGCATGCCCCTCGCTGCAGATTAGCCTGTGCGCCACTGCGCCTGGGGAGCCCCCTCTCTGGGACTCTAAGTTGCTGCAGCCCCACTTCACACAGGGGAACCCGACTCCCGGGCCCCTGGCAAACAATGCCCCTCAACGTTGCAGCTGACCACTGTTATACGGGGCAGCTGTAAAGTCAGCACAACACAGGGGGGAGGCGGGCACCGACAATGTGCCCCGACACCACCCCCCCCCACCAAGTCAAGGGCAGGGTCCCCACTCCAGGGCTACTAGGTCAATACTGCCCCAACCGCTGCAGCTGCCCGCTATCAAGTGGGGCAGCTGGGGAGTAAAATGGGCCCTGGTCCCGGGGGCGGGCACCGGCAATGTGCCCCGTTGCCCCCTCCCTGCTACTGGTTCCCTCAATGCCCCACTCACCGGGCTCTCGGGGCTGCAGGCGTCTCGGCAGCCTCCGGGCAGCAGGCTCCAGTCCTCTCTGGCTGCAGGCGCAGCAACACGCAGACGGGGTGGGCTCCCGCCGGGCCCAGGCTCTCCTTATTGGCGCACGCGGGGCTCAGACCGGGGGAGGTGGCCCACGCTCCCAGGCTCTCCGGGTTCCACGCTGTCTTTCCCAAGGCACAGCTTCTTCCGGCCAGACGCGGGGTGGGCTCCCGATGGCTTACAAAGCTCAGGGGGGATCCCCCACTCCGGGATCTCCTCGGCACACAGCTGTAGCGCCTTAGCAGCACGGCGCTTCTTCTCTCTAGCGCACAGGGGCTGCGGCAGTGACTTCTGGGCACAATTTGAGTGCGCTATGCAGCGCTCCACCGGACAGCAGTTTCCTTCAGGGCAGCACCTCGTGGGCAGCAGGAGACTCCGGCAGGATAGCGCAGGGAAGGCAAAACGCTTTTAGATCACAGCGCTTCTTCAGGCACGCAGCGCTTCTTGCAGACGGTGTCTTCAGGGGGTTACAGCGCTTTACAGGCTACAGCGCTTTTAGATCACAGCGCTTCTTCAGGCACGCAGCGCTTCTGGGCAGCATACAGCGCTTTCAGGATTCAGGGCACAGCGCTAGGGTGCAGGCATCAGCCCCTCTTCATGCAGGCAGGCAACAGGCAGCGCTCCCACCTTCAGGGTCCCACAGGATAAGTAGAGCTCTGGCCGTCCAGCGCTGCAGGCACCCTCTCCCTTCTTCTGGCACCGCAGATATAGCGCTCCCCAGGCGCTAGGGTGCAGGCAGTCCAAATATGGCGGTCACTAGGCGCTAGAGGCCAGGGGACAAGTAGTGCAGGGCGAGATCAGAGGCTAGCAGGGCGGCTCACCAGTCCTGAAGCAGCAGCTCCTCAGAATGGTCATCCTCCAGTATGGTGGCAATCCTGCCAGCACAGCAGCCTCCACTCCGGCAGTGTCCCTCTTACTGGCCCTGGGGACAACAGAGGGGTGCAGATGGGCACAGGGGCCAGCACACAGGCCCAATGTGGCGGTACCTCCTGGCAGAGTTCCCCTTCACTGTCTGGACTGCTCTTGCCTGACTCTGACTCTTCACTGAGCACATGGCAGCCCAGCCCCCGTATATGCATCCCCCTCCCCCCACCTACCAGACAGGGCTGGAAGCTTCCAGAATGTTCCCTGGGAAACCGGTCTTAACTGGTCTAGGGGGAGGAGTAGAGCACCCTGGGTGCGACGTTTCCCTCCAAAAGCAGGGGGCGCTGGGAAACAAACCACTAGACTGCCAACCCACCTCAGTCAGGCGGCACAAGGGCAGGCAGGAATGGCGTCCATTTTAAAAGTGACAGGGACACCATTTACATGTAGTACTGTTTCACATTCTAAACCCATGGTACAATACATAGGCTAGGGGGGGAAAAAGCGAAAAAATTCAGGGCAAAAGGGCCAAGTCCAACAATGGCTCAACAATTTCATCACATCTGCATACCAGTGGCAAGACCACTAGTGCTTCACACACACCTGGTGCTCTCCAGCCCAGTTCTTTGATGTCCTGGGTGTCTCAGTTGTTGCTTGGTGGGATCCTCTCCATGTGAGGCATTCTCAAGAACACACACCTGGCATTCTGAGAGTTTGTCAAACTACTTAACGCATCTACCCTTCACTAGACATCTGCAAGAATGTACCCCATTCACCTGACCAATCACCAACACCCATCTAGGTCAGGCTGCAGGTTTGCTACGGAACATCAAACTCAATCCTCACACCTAGATAGTAGCTACATGGCTGGTACCTAAAAGGTCAACAAAAGAAGCCCAGAACATTAACTTCTGTAAACTAGAAATGCCTGTAGCCTGGCACAAAATATGCACATCACACACATTATGTCAAACAACATTTGTTAGGCCTGTCATCCTTAGGGTGGTCTTCCCCAACTTTTTGCCTTTTGCCTCCCACTTTTTGCTGTATGGTTGTGTTGGCCGTAGGACTCTGAGCACTTTACCACTCCTAACCAGGGCTAAAGTGCATGTGCTTCTCCCCTAAACATGGTGACATTGCTGTATACCTGATTAACCTATTTAGTTTATCTGTAAGTCCCTCTAAAGCTGCACCCCATGTACCCAAGGCCTCCTGTAACCTAAATGCTACTAGTGGGCCTGCAGCACTATTATACCACCCACCCAAATAGCCTTTCAAGCCGGTCTCATGCCTGCCATTGTAGGGCCTGTGTGTGCAGTTTATCACCACTTAGTCATGCCAATTAAAACCACTTGCCAAGCTTTAAAACTTCCCTTTAATTACACTTGTCTCCCCTAAGGTAGGCCCTAAGTGACCTTAAGGGCAGGGAGCTATGTAACTAAAAGGGCAGGATACATACTTTTAAGTTTTACATGTACTGCCAGTGACTGCTGTGAGGCCTACTCCTTCCATAGACTAGAATTCGGGATTCCTTAAAATACCTTTTAAGCTGTAATTCCTGATTGGAAAGGAGTAGCTACTTCATGTTTAATAATTTTGGGATGGTGGTGATAAATCCTCTTTAGTGATAAATTGGATTTAACATTACCATTCTAGAAATGCCACTTTTAGAAAGTGGATATTTCTCTGCTCTCAACTTTACTCTGTGTGCCTGCAGCTTTCCTCCAATACACGTCTGGGCTGGGTGACAGCTACACTCTGTGCATACTCTCCAGTCACAACACCGGAACGACTGGGTGTGGCAGGATACATCTGCGTTCATCTGCATACTGATAGTCTTCCTGAGCAGGGAGAGGGAGAGGGAGAGGTGGTTCACACTTACATCTGAATAGGTTGTGCCCAGCCCTCACACAAAGGGCTGATTTACCCCCTACTCATAGTCTAGAGCCAGGGCTGGGATGAGCTGAAAGGGATCCTTGTTCACTTCAGAGGATTCTTTTATAGTCTCCACCTACATCAAAGGCACTTTAGAGTATAAGTATTGGTACTATCAAAGCAGTACGCTACTGGGCCTGCAAGAAACTCTGCTGGAGTAAAGGCTGCTGTGCTGAAGGATAACCACTCTGCTGTGCCTGACTGTTTTCAGGAACTGCTTTCCTGCTTTGTTGAGCTGCCTGCTAACCTCTGCCCTGCTAGAGGACCAAGGACTAAGCCCCAGAGTAACTCCAGGGGGTTGCTGGCTTCCCCCTGTTAAGAAGTCTCAGGGGTCCAAAGAACTGCGTTCTAGTTTTGTATCTTGTAACCGCTGGCGGCTGAGAGCAGCGCCGCATTCTGCCAAACCGTCTCAGCCCAGCGCTTGTTGATTGCACCCTGATTTAAGCCCCTACATTGGGGAGACACGATAACTAATACTTGGGAATCTACAATCAAAGACACTACCTCCCCGTGCCTGCCAAAGCCGCTACGCCATGGGAAAACCCCCAGCACGGCCCACCCAGAAAGAGAGATGTGAAGGCTACTTGCCGATCTGAGGTACCACCACCCTGCCTTTCAAGTTCCCACTGCACCAATGGATCCCTCAGCATGGCCTCTTCAGCCACACATGCTTGTCGAGTGACGTCGGTGGAGCCTGTGCCGATCACCAGCCCCAGCCCAAGCGGCCTGAGCTCGACGTTGTGCCCTGACTCCAACGCTCCCCCATCAAGCAGACTCAACAATTGCAACCGGCGCCCATTGCTATGCTGCAGAGTCCCTGAACCAGACGCCGGCATCTGGACACCAGAGGTACTGGGTGTGGTGGGGCCCCATGGGGTGATTGCTACGGGCCCGCACCTCCGTATACACGGCTGTAACTGCCTAAATTAACTCAGTCTAACGACCCGCTTTTGCACATGGAACCGGCAGTAACTTGTTTAAGCTACGGTAGTAGCAAGCATACTTTGAAACAACACTCATAGTGACTTTACTATATCTACAGGGCCTTATTACGATGGTGGTCGGACGAGCATTCAACCGCCAGAATTGCGGGCACAGGACCATCAGACAAGCAGTCAGCGGTCCTGACAGCCCAATTACGATGCGTCTGCCGTGGAGGCGGTTGTAAAATGCTGTTTACCATTGCGGCTTGAGCCGCAGCCCAGGAAAAGGGCCGCTGCACAAACCGCAATAGTGAAGAGCATTTTTCAAACATCCGCAGCTACAGATGTCGGATGGGCCGTCACCGACAGCCTGTCGGTGGTGATCCACTCGACATCATCATGAGGCCCATAGTCATTAATGGTGTTTAAAGCACTGCTTTCTCTTTAATTAATTTAAAAGTGATTTATCTTGATCTACTGATTGAATTTTTGTTGTTTTCGTCTTATTTTATGTAGATAAATATTCCCTATTTTTCTAAACCTGTGTGGACTTCTTCTGCACCCAGTTAATGACCACTGCTTTCCTGTCACCCTCCCAAACTCTCCAGATAGCAGCTGATCCAAAATAGTTCTGCACATTCCCACTTGTCATGTATTGCTTTCAAGTCTCTTTTAATCATTTTAATTTAAAAAACGAAACCTGTATTAGATAATTTTCACCACGTTGGATAAAGAATTCCCACATGGGCAACAACTTCCCCATCTCATGCCACCTTTGCTGAACCAGTACACAAATACCCTCTCCACATCTAGCTGAAGCGGCTGTAAATAACAATGCCTCACTGCATTTTTACCATCCCACTTCACAATGGAATGGCCATCAACCCAGGACTCCTTTTGCTCTTCTTTTTCAATCCCAAGTCTGCCAACACAATTAACCTAACAGCTATCAGACACATTACTCGTGGTGGGATAAATGTACCCCATATTCACTTTGGCTTCCACTGTCTTATTTTTCTAAAGTTCATCTCTCCCAATCCAACTCCAACCCTGCCATAACTGCACCAATCCAAAAGGAATGCATGCCAAAATTGCAAGTCTAATAACTTCTTTCTAAAAAAAAAAGTACTCTATCCGCATGTCTTTGGGCTTCTTATGTTATAGGGATTCTGCACACACACAGCTATGCACAGGATAATAGGACCTCGGAATATAGTGGTGAGCCAACCATAAACCTTAGCACCTAAAACCCCAACCCGACTAGCCTTAGCATCCCATTAGCAACAAGGTTACCAATGCTTAGACAACCCAGAACACGGTATCTCTCTCTCAGGACTCGCAGAAGCAAGAACACCCTTTCGTTACTCACTCATACCTGTCCACAACGTGCGTAAGAAGAGACACAGTATAGTGTAAAATGTTTATTTCAACTTACGTGCTCTAAGATACAGTACACGTGTCAGTACTATCAGCATAATGCACAAGAATAATATAATCAGCATAGTTACAACTCCATAGAATACAAACGGGGAAAGCATTTCATAAAGCAGTGGATATAGGGCTAAATGACCTTACCACCCTCCCCGTGCTAGTAGCTAGTGTGTTATAAAAATAGAAGACCTCTGGGCTTTGACTAGCGAACCCCCAAACCTCAGTCTCTAGATGCAAAGACTACATCAGCAGACAATCACAGCTCTTCTCCCTGGAAAGGTATTTCTCCAAGTGTCTCTTAAGCGGGAAAACCGCAATATTAAAAGCACACAAATTTCTCCATGACAGCTGTACATAGTGTTATGTCTAGGTGCGAGGGACTGGCCAGATCAGCAAGAACTAGGGACGTTGTTTTTCGACCTTGTACATGTTGTGCAGACTGAGCCCAAAGGGAACAGGAGAAAAGGTGAGAGACAGAAAATGCAGACAGTTCTAAAATAACTTGGCAGGAGCAGAGGTCGGTAGAACAACGGCTCAGAGTAACGTGTGCAAAGAAAAGCATCATGGCAGCCAGGCCTAAGTCAACGTAGCAAGGCAGGCCAGGAGGCCACAAACCACAAGACACCCTCCCCTGGACAGTCCATCGGCCAAGACAAAGGACGAAGACAGCGTTCAAATGGACCGAGCAGAACAGAAACGTCTATAGTGGATGTAGTCCCCATGAAGGACAACGAATAGGAGAGAGAAAAAAATTAGAGTTGAAAAAATATAGCCAGCGAGGCAGTTCACAGGTAACGAAGGCCACGTCAATCCAAAAGTGTGTAAGTGCAGAAAAACGCGATATCATCCAAGAGGACATCATTGGAATCGTCAGAAAACATAGACGCCATCCAGTCCAATAAATCAAAGCAGCAGGAATGCTCCTCGCAGGACGGAGCATCCAAAAGCAATGCGGGACAACTTGCGTGATACTCAATATAACTTTCTTGTAGGAGATTCTGAGCAGCCGCCCAGATATCCCATTGCGCCAAAATCCCCAGTGCAGCCGCACGCGTCATGCAGCCTGCAACGGAACAGTCCCGTTCATGGGCCTCTAAGGGACCCACCAACCGAACAAAATCCGGAACAGACAACGACAAATTGGATAGGCAATAATCCATGGTCCAGGTGCAAGGACAGCAGATGCAAGTCATCACATGTTGCACGCAAGTGAAATACGCAAAGCGAAAATAAAGTTTATAGGACACACTCAGTGTCGCCAATGGCAGAACGCCAAAACCAGCCAGGATGCGCTCACGGAGCAGCTGGAGGCGTCCTGGGTCGAGAAGGGCCCATTGGGGAGCAGCCATTGCGGAGAAAACAGACCAACAGCAGGACACCAGCCGCCAAGGCGAGGATTAATGGGAAGCCACCATAGACGCTGGAAAAAATCGAATGAATAAATGCCGGTATCACACCAAAAATAGTTTGGAAAGTGGATACAAGGCCGGATCCCACAACCTTAAAAAAGTGTACCAGACCGTCAGTGCGTGATGCGTTAAAAATACGGTGAATTAACTCACCGAAATGTTGTGGGTGGTTAGTGTTCAAAAGGGCCTGTATTTCACTGTGGGTACTTGCCACCTGGAGAATGAATGTCTCCCGGGCTGATGTGAGCATAACCTCCTCGTTCTATACTAGCGCCTTTATTCTGCTCAATTTATTGAAATCCGCCTGCATAGTAGGAATGGAAGGCCAAATAGAATTATCTATGATGTCGTGAGGGGGAGGAAAAAGCACATTCTTGCAGCAGACAACCCTGTGCGAAACCGTAACAATATAGGGTATGCCGGCCTGCATGCCACAGCAGTCTTCGTTATTCAAAAGCAAATAGCTACCATTAATAAGCAAAGTAAAAGTAGGAGAGATAGCAGGAGCAGGAATACCCTTCAAAACACAAGCAAGATTCGGAGCAGAAACGTTGCAAGCCCCGTGTAATTTGATGTGTTTGCAAATAAGGGAATGACCCACAGTTGAATCGCATGACTCCCCCGTGAGAAAAACGTCCTTCTCGTCTCTAAGGCATCTGTACATGAAAGGCAGGGACCAAAGTTCATGCAGGAAGGCACTACCCAAGGGCTGGAAACGGCCCACAGGATAATGTTTCATGCACAAACTAAATTCAAATAAAGAAAAAGGCAAAGCGATAACCCCATGAACTAGCCACACAGCAGAATCCAATTCCGCCACAAAGAATGGTAAGGGCTCCACTTTCTCGATATGTAACAGAGTGTAAGCTGCATCTTTCATGGACATGAACTGCTGTTTGTCAGTCAAATTAAAAGGCAGAAATAAGGCAGTGGTGTTCAAAAAATGCCCAGGAACTTTACCCAACTTAAGTGTTTGCAAAGTCCACGCAAACTGCATAACTGAACGTAATTGATTCTGACCATGGTACAACACAGAAACATCATCTTGCACAATATCAACAACAGAGGACACAATATTCTCCAAAGTGTAAATGCGGGAAGACAGGGTATTAATACTATTGTCAACAACAGCAAGCACCTTTTCTAAATTTGCTTGGTCTATTTCCCGTAGACGGGATGCAGCTTCCATTTGCGACAGCTTCCAGAGTTCATTATAAGCTTCATAAATGAATCTCTTCAGTCGTGGACCACGAGGCCCCAATATAAAGTCGGACAGATCAATGTTGCCTGATAGGAGGGATAAATGTTGTTTAACAGATTCTAGGGAAGAATGCTGCAACCACTGTTTACATAATTTACCAACAGAATATGTTGTGACAGTACGGGAGTCAGAAAACCTAGGATCGGGCCTATCCTGTTTATAGCCAGGGACTGAGTCGTGAAAACGCAGTTGGCACGCATTAGATGATGTGGGCCAAGCCAACCAGGGTGACTGAACAAGCGTAGAAACATTAAACGAATTGTTCTGAAACAAAGCCTGCAAAGTCGCAAGGGACATATTAAAGCGCAAGCTGTCGTTGGGAGTGGAAGACAGGGATGGAATGGAAGGTGCGTTTAATTGTTTGGTGGTAGCCAAACCCCAACACGTAGTATGATGGAAGTATTCAGAAATACAATTTGGGCCGGGATAAGGCAGGCATGGTGCAAGGCCTCGGTGCCATGCACCTGCCAAGGTTTTGAGCCCCAGATTGATTTCAAATCCACAGTGTCCTTCCAGTACTCATAACCACCCACAGCTACGGCGCTCAAAAAGGAACCCGAATATAGCAATTTGGTGTGGGTCAACATGATTTTCTGAGTGGATGGGGCGGTCAATTTAAAATAATAGGACCCAGGGTTTGATCTATTAAAATCAGTGAAATATGTAAATTTGTTTCTAAGAGTCTGGGAGCTACCCGGTAAAGGGTTTGGACAATGTTCCCATTGGGTGTAGGCAAAAGGACTACGTAGTGCACTTGGTTTATGGACAAAGTGGTGGCCCCAATGCTGGTAGCAATACAAATCAGCATAATTTGCAGAATTCATGTACAAATCTTCAGCATTAAAGGAAGCATAATATTTTAAATCAGCAAACAATGCTTCAACGGCATGCACATCCCAATCGTCAGAATGAATATTACTTTTTACTACATCACCCATCGAAACTCGAAGGACATTCGGCACATTAATAATTTCTGTTGGTCCATGAATTTGAAAATTTACCGCATCCCATACGATGCCATCAGCAACGGGAAAAGCTGAAATGTTCACAAATGTGTGGTCGCGCTTCATGATGTGAGATGAGGAATGTGGAGCCAAAGTTCCAGCTACACTGTTCACAGCAGAGCGTTCAGGTAAATAGTGACCATTTATGAGCAGAAAAAACACTGTGACAAAGCCAATGGACATGAACATAAAAACGAGGAACAGCACCAACCAGATGTATGTCCAGGGGGGAATCAAAAAATTGTCTCTAAACCAGGATACAAAAATACTGAACTTGGACGGGACAATTGATGAGGTGGAATCCGAGTCAAAGGAATAACGTGTTGGGCTCAGTGGCGTTGTTGGTAGGTGTGCCACCGATTCGGTATCAGGATAGGTATACTCGTTCTCGTCGATGCAGGGGGGGACAGGTTGTTCGAGTATACTTTCAGGCAAATCAACCATCTCATTTGCAACATCAGTGACCGTTCGGGCAGGAGGGCCATGAACACAAGTCCGATAAATGGCAAGACAAGAGACCGCTGGTGTAACACTATTCAGGATCGGCCAGATGTTGTAGCTTGACATTTTCCACTGAGATGTATCTGTTCTCCTTGCGACCAGGAAGCGGTGGTAAGATGACTGTACCTGTTCCCTTCAAGCCCAGGACTGGAACCGGTGCACGATAAGAGGGGCCAAATTCTTTCTTGTTCTCCACCTTCTCTCGAACCAGGTCGCCAATCTTCGGAAGCCAGCCGGCAACCGGAATCTGCAGTGCAGGGTCTGTGGCTGAAGGTAAATGTGCGATTGCAAGTTTGTCTCGGGCTTCTTGTAAGTCCTGTAACATAGTAGAATGGTTATCTACATCAAACTTGGCGGATTGTGCCGCCATGTCTAGACCATCAAGGTCAGGCACAAACATTCGTATGCCAAAGAGCATTTCGTATGGGGTCCGCCCACCCAGAGGTCTTCTCGGGAGATTATTAAGTGCACGTTGTACAGTATACAAGTGGGCCAGCCAGTTCCTGCCAGTACCTAAGACTCTAGCTGTCAAGGATTGCTTTAAGTCACGGTTCATTCGTTCAACGATTGAGTTGCCCTCAGGCCGATACGGAGACGAAAATGTCACCCGCACCCCCAGTGAACCCATTGCGTCCTTGTACGCCTTAGAGGCAAACGCTGGACCTTGGTCAGAATGGAAGGTGCCACAGGCGAAAATTCCCACAAAGACACGCAAATCCCTGATGACATTTCGAGCGTCAGCACTCCGTTGTGGCCAGACCCAGATGAAACGTGTGCACGAGTCCACTGCCACTAAGATATATTTATAGGCAGTGTCTGAAGAAAATGGACCGCAGTGATCCAGGTAAACACACCCAAAGTGTCTGTTAGAGATGCAGAGCGGGGTCTGTGGTGGTCGTGTAACCGTGGAAGGCTTAATCTGTTGACAAACATCACAAGAAAGCACATAAGTACGGGTGTCTTTGTATAAACCACGCCACCAGTAACGCTGCTGCAAGATGGAAACGGTCGCAGACACTCCAGCATGAGCCGAAGCCTTGCCTTCGTGTGCTGCCGTTATCAAGGAAAGTCTGCGGTCCGCGTTGGGGATCAGCCGATCACCAACGTCGGGTATTGTTACATAGGGAGCCTGTTCGGGACCTAACTGATAAGAATATTTGGAAGGAAAACCCCTAGGGTAATTAGCACCTTCCTTTGTTGCGGCAATAGTGGCTAAAATATCAGTATCAATTTTAGACATGGATCTAGTAACTGCTGCTACTGAACACGTGACTACTGCTGATTTGGCAGCTTCATCTGCCAAACCGTTACCAACAGCGTGTGCGCCCACCCGCTGATGGCCAAGGGTGTGAACCACCTGTGCGAGTGGCAGACGCTGTCTCAATTCTGCCACCCGAACCCAAAGCATTTTATGCTTAATTGTGCTACCTTTAGCGTCTCTATAGTCGTTTTGCGACCAAAAGAACAGATTGTCATTGTAAGATTGAACACAGTAATAAGAATCGCATACAATGAGAGTGGTCACATCCGGAGTAGCGAACTCAAGCGCAAGCACCAATGCACGCAGTTCGGCCAATTGTGCAGTACTGTCCCCGAGTGCCTGAGTGTGCACTACAGTGGATTTGAACTTTCCGTTCACAAAGGTACCTGCAACAATAGCACATGCGGCTGAATAAGCATGCTTGGACCCCGTGGCCGGTTGTGCCGAACCATCGGTATAGATCACGCATTCGTAATCCTCAAGCGGTAGCAAAGACAGAGGAGGAGGATGAACGAATTCATACTGTAAATACTCCTGAGTCTGAAGAGAAGAATCAAAAATAAAAGTGACATCCGGAGACGTCAAAGAGGTTGCCCATTGAATCCAACGGGGGTGCAAATCTTTAGAGTTCGGTACACTTGCCTTTGTCACTGCCTCTAGGGCAGGATATGGTGTTACCACCAGAATGCGTTTTCCTTGTGCCAGTGCGCGTTCCTTTAGAACGCCATCTGCACCGCAGTCAGAACTTTCTCCACAGATGAAAAGCGCATTTCTGCGGAAGTGTAAAGATGTGACTTGTATGCGATGGGTACTGTGTCACCTTTGTTAAAGGTTAAGTACGTGAAACCCACTGCCCCCGGAATTATTCTAATCACCAGGTTTGTGTGGTTATCACGCGTCAACAAGTATTTAGACTCAAGAAGGTCTGTCTGCAAAGACTGCAGAATGGAGGAATGCTCCGGAAGCCAGCAAGACTTCGAAAAGTTAGGTTGTATCAAGGCATACAGTGGCTTGATACGCTGGGCGTATTCGGGAATGTAAGTACGCCCGAAGTTCAGAAAACCCAGCAAAGACTGAAGTTTTTTCAGAGTAGTAGGAGGGCACAAAAGTGCACATTTCTCTAGGAAATGGGGGGCTAAGCCCTTACCTTCATTGTTGAGCTCGTAGCCCAAAAACAAAATGGTAAATTCAGCAATGTGAGATTTGGCAAAGTTAAACTTGTAACCTTGAACCGCAAATTCTAGAATAATGCGGTGTACTTGGGAGAGATGCGGGAATAATTCGTCGTCTGTCAGATAAATGTCATCAACGTACGAACATGCATCTTGGTCAATGCCGTCTAACAAAGAGACAACACGGGCGGCGAATACGCCGGGACTGTTCGTGTAGCCCATAGGTAAACGCCTGAATTTGAATAATTTACCACCGGAGGTAAAAGCGCTCCATTGGCTACTCTCCGGGGCTAAGTTGTGCGTGTAGAATCCATTGGAGAGGTCAAGTGTCGTTTTATATTTTTTACGAACAAGACTATCTACAAGCGCAGAACTGTGAGTATTTTGCACCGCAAAGGTCCGACAATGAGAGTTCAAATGCCGGTAATCCAAAACTAAGCGGTACGATCCATCGGGTTTAGAAACCGCGAATAGGGGATTATTCATTGGTGATACGCATGTTTCAATTACTCCCTGATATTCTAACTGAGTCAGAATTTCGGAAACGGGGCCCTTGGCTTCCCGTTTTATGGGATATTGGGGTTGTGGCTGGGGAAGGGACCGCAAAGGTATTTCATGGGGGGGAGAATCTTCATCCCAGCCCACGTGATTGCGGTATAACGCCGGAGACAGGGACACAGCCCACTAAGCTGCAAGATCCTCCGCTTTGTCCTTTGGGACATGTCGAGTAAAGCTCGGAAGGATTACCTCCTCCCCTTTACGTGCAGCAAGTACGAATGGGGGCGGCCAATCCGCCTCCGCTAACAAAATGTCGTACGAAGAGGTCAGATTTTCCCAAAAAATCCCTTTAATTACACGCTGTATATCACCTTCGATTTGAATGACAATATTATATAGTCTGTCAGGGGGTGCCACTCTGGTGTCTGCTGTCTCGACAGTAATGAATGTTTCAGTTGCTGTCGCCTCCACATGAGGACGTAGCGCCTCCCGCACTATGGTAACTTCCGCGGCGCTGTCTAGGAGGGTCACTGCCCACGTCCAATTCAGGAGTCTCGTTCTCACCGTCTGTGGCATATCTCGCTGATACAGCGGCAACTTTCTTCTTCTGAAATTGTGGGCAAGAACGTTGAAAGTCTTCTGCTTTCCCTCTGACCTGTTGTCGAGGTTGGTCTCGTCCGTGGGGAGCCTCTCGGCCCCTCCCTCTATCCTGGCGATCTCCTCCACCGGCCTGCGAAGTTGTCTGTGCCTGTGAAGAACGAGGAGAACGCGTATCAGGGATCTGAAACCTATCCGGAGATTTAATTCTCTCCCTATTGCGCAAATCATAAGTGCGTTCAGAAGAGACGGAAACCGGGGATGCGCCTCTCGACCCCGGTCTCTTTTGTTGCTTACCCTGTTTTTTCAACCTCCAGCTCTTTTTAGTAAAGACTGGTTTCTCATCTTTTTCAGATTGAGTTTTCGGTTGTTGTTGTTGCGATTGTGTTTGCGGTTTGGCAAAAGGCTTAACTCCCAGGCTATTTCTTCCAATAGTTTTGTACGCCTGGGCAATAATTTTCGGTAATTCGCGCGGCTTGTCCGGTTCTGGGACCAAAGCCAAAGCATTAGCTACTTGAAAGTTCACTGCATCGCCCTTGACATTCGCACGGATCAACTCAGCTACTACGTCGAACACTCCCACCAGTCTCATCCCTAATTCCACAGCCGCTTCAGGGCCATGCTCATCCTGCACGCGTTTAATTACAGAGGGGAGAACCGTCATGGAAGGAGTGCCGAAACACTTCGCATATACTGCTGCGAATACCCTACCCTAGTTGTTGCATGCTGCCAACTCGGGGATTAAGTCTTTTGGCAAACTAATCGTAAGGATTCTGTGTTTTTCCACCGGAGATGTGTTTGGAAAAACTGCCTCCAGCTGGTCAAATTTCTCTGCAAGCCAATAAGGAAAATCATCCTTATTTTGTGGGCGCTTGCCCATCACCGAATTCACCATGACAGGACTTATGGTCACTCCGCCTGCACCAGCTGGTTGAGCTCCAACTCCAGGTGGGGCTCCCTGGATGTTGCCAGTAACATACTGCACTAAAGCTCGATGCACTCGTACTAAAGCCGAATACATGTTGCGCAGTTCCGCGACTGTTACCGTCATATATCGCGGATGTGGGGTGTACCCGGCCAAGACAGGCCAAGTGGCCCGTTCAATTGATAAGGGGCCTAAACGAACCGCGGTAACCGGTTGGGGGAGGGCGCCATCAAACCACACACGGTGTTGCCAAGCCGAGAGCGGCACTTCAATATTCCTATAAGGTCTATAGATATTAGGAACTACGGTGGCTTCATATTCATGGAACAATTGGTCCGTTCCATCCACCGCCGGGAAAGTGACCCAAGAGTAAAACACCTCAAAGTGGTAAGCTGGATCGGCTTGTACCACAAAGATCAGCTCGACACCCGCGTCAGGCACTCCATACACTGTTAAGTGAGCCCGGAGCGCTGCGCGGCTATGTGCCACAATTTGAACAGCCATTGTAGGCTAGAAGTAGTAGACAATCTAAAATGAGGCAGCACAAATAGGGTATTGTGTAAGAAAACCTTTTAACAACTTCAAGCTTGAAAGAACCTATAAAAACGTCAATATAGGAGGTATCACCGTCACACACGCTTCCGGAAGCGTACTTGAGGGGAGTTGTGGACAAGCACAAGTACTACTCAAGCGTCTCGCAGATAAACAGCCCACTCGTTGGTCGCGCCATGTTATAGGGATTCTGCACACACAGAGCTATGCACAGGATAATAGGACCTCGGAATATAGTGGTGAGCCAACCATAAACCTTAGCACCTAAAACCCCAACCCGACTATCCTTAGCGTCCCATTAGCAACAAGGTTACCAATGCTTAGACAACACAGAACACGGTATCTCTCTCTCAGGACTCGCAGAAGCAAGAACACCCTTTCGTTACTCACTCATACCTGTCCACAACGTGCGTAAGAAGAGACACAGTATAGGTTAAAATGTTTATTTCAACTTACGTGCTCTAAGATACAGTACACGTGTCAGTACTATCAGCATAATGCACAAGAATAATATAATCAGCATAGTTACAACTCCATAGAATACAAACGGGGAAAGCATTTCATAAAGCAGTGGATATAGGGCTAAATGACCTTACCACCCTCCCCGTGCTAGTAGCTAGTGTATTATAAAAATAGAAGACCTCTGGGCTTTGACTAGCGAACCCCCATACCTCAGTCTCTAGATGCAAAGACTACATCAGCAGACAATCACAGCTCTTCTCCCTGGAAAGGTTTTCTCCAAGTGACCCTTAAGCGGGAAAACTGCAATATTAAAAGCACACAAATTTCTCCATGGCAGCTGTACATAGTGTTATGTCTAGGTGCGAGGGACTGGCCAGATCAGCAAGAACAAGGGACGTTGTTTTTCGACCTTGTACATGTTGTGCAGACTGAGCCCAAAGGGAACAGGAGAAAAGGTGAAAGACAGAAAATGCAGACAGTTCTAAAATAACTTGGCAGGAGCAGAGGTCGGTAGAACAACGGCTCAGAGTAACGTGTGCAAAGAAAAGCATCATGGCAGCCAGGCCTAAGTCAACGTAGCAAGGCAGGCCAGGAGGCCACAAACCACAAGACACTTACTCCCACCATCTTTGATACCCAAAAAGCTCCAAAGAAAAAAAGTGACCTGAAAAGTTTCCAAATCATGCATACACAGATCTCACCTGTGTAACAGTGCCCCTGCACATCTCAATGGTTATCTCCTATCACTTTTTCTGCCCTTCTCTCAAGACCATTTTTCCGAAATGCATTTCCAGAATTTCCCTCCATTGGGCTCATCCCCCTAATAACATTTTCCATAAAAGGGCATCCCTTCCGGTTTTCTTGAAATAGTCTCGGGAGCCTGAATCTTTTCAATCACCCACATAAACATTTTACTACATGTCCTTTGACATTGGTGCTCAATGTTGATCTGCTTCAGATGCCATCCATAGAATCTCGGCAACTGAGACAAGATAGTGAATTATCTACCTGAGAACCTGATTCATAAAGGAAAAGTTAGAACAAAAGTCTAACTTTACACCTGAAGTCTAACTTTACACCTGAAGTCTAAGTTTAGACCAAAAGTCTATCTTTACTACTTTTCGGAATTCACAAAGGTAAGTTGCTACTAGTAATTTTATGGGAAACAGCCATTACCACGAAGCCGTAACTCTGCATGCCTTTACCACTCAGGCTTAACCACGCAGACAACACTACCACGCAAGTCTTTACCAAGGAGAATTTTACAACGAACATGCCTTTCCCACTCTTGCCTTTACAACAACTTTTGTTGTAAAGGCATGAATGGTAAAGGCATATTCGTTGTAAAAGTTTTGTCGTGTAGTTCCTATAGTACCCCTGCAGGACCTGCGCGTTTGGATAACATATACTGCGGGCTTGGTGGCAGACTGGCTCTGAGCACCCCCACCGTATATGTTAGCCTGGTTTGCATTAGCTAGCTCGCAGTGCCACTAGTGTCTCCTCTTATCGGGAGAGATTAGTTTCTGGCAACCTTAGAACATGACAACCCTGATTCCCTCGGAATTGTGGAAACAATGTACTACCTTTCGCTCAGTCATTCGTGCTCACTTATTCGGTTTGTCTCAGAGAGTTACACAGAATAAACAGACGGGCGTTTCAATAAGTATTTATTGAACAGATGTTATTCTAGTGTAAAATATATGTGCTGCAGAAACCAGCAGACAATAGCAGAGATATATTATCAGCAGTACGATAAAAGCAAAGGGATAGAACAGTTCTAACATATTGCGATAATCATGAGTACATACATGAATATGAAAGCATTATGCAAGTGCGCATACTCCTACGATGCCTACCTAGATGTACCTGTGTGTACCCAGCATATGTGTGTAGGTCTTAGAAGCTATGAGCCAAGAATCCTCCTAGGATTTAGTCGAACCCCCATACCTGAATAGAGAGAGTGTGGGACCCAGTCCTGGTCTCGAGTTGGACACCCTGTCCGGGTTGTGTCAGACCACTGTCAGCTTGAGTGACTGCATGCAGGAGCCTCAGCGTCTCTGGTCAGTGTGTCAGCATGGAAGTCTCGGTTCCCTCTATCTTACCGGGGCAAGATGTGGTGTATTTATACCCCGAAGACTGATCTTCGTGCAAGGTTTGTATTGGTCCTCCATTAGGCTTTAGGAAGACGTCAGGGGTGAACTCTGTACATACATATTATGCAGGGGGAATATTCTTAGAGAGTCATGCATAATTTATGAGTACAGTGTGGGCCTGTGTTTGGGAAAACCCTGGTGCCTGCAAAACCACAAGGCAGATAACGTTCAGCCCTCAGAGCACGTTGTGTACTGGATGGGACCAATGTAGGTGAAAGAGCATGCCTATATAAGGA
Organism: Calotriton arnoldi; assembly: GCA_963921515.1. Lineage (NCBI taxonomy): Eukaryota > Metazoa > Chordata > Amphibia > Caudata > Salamandridae > Calotriton > Calotriton arnoldi. The sequence goes on along the minus strand of CAWUFW010012266.1, from coordinate 43,956 downwards.
ATCATGATCTAATAGGGCATGTATGGTTATTACCGTAATAGGGCATATGCGGCTATGACCATTATAGGGCAAGTACGAATAAGACCATATTAGGGTAAATATGAATACGTCTATTTTAGGGCATGTATGAACGGCCCTACATTAGGGTCTCTATACGGGATATAACACCCACTCCTCTTCCGAAAAGGATAATAATGACCATACTATAAAATCTGGACAATTTAAAAATGTTTTTAAAATCGGTAAAAACATCAGTTTAAAACTCATTTAAAAGATATTTAAAAAATATATAAAAGTGTTAAAATTCAGCTATTTCCAGTTGCCACGTTTAAAAGTCAATCACTGTCTCTTCATAAAGTTGTATCACTATAAGCGGGAGAAGGCCATGCTTTCTGCAAGTGACAGTGTCAATTTGTAAGCAAAGTTCCAAATTTAGATCGTTTACTTTGAAACAAGCAAAAGCCGAATTCTTTATCAGGACGCGATGAGCCAATTCGAGATTAAGTGTCCGTCCATATCGGAGTCAGCCGCAGCAGTAGACAAATCCAATGCCTCGCATAGAACGTCAATCGCACATAGATGGAATGTAGCACTGCCATCAGTCGGAGCTGCGACATTTGGTGCGGCAGTTGAAACCTGTGTGCCTGTGGAGAAGTCGCCTAACCCAGCAGGAGCAAATGGCACCTGTGGATTCTCAAGGAATGCGTTCATCAGAATCGGAAGCCGCTGGGGACAACGCAGAGCATGGGCCTTTATGAAGTCCAGCATTGCATCCATGTCCGGAGGCGCGTCTGATGGAAATGTTAGACATAAATCCAACGAGCATTCTTCTCCGCAGAACAGGTATCGAAGAACAGGTAAGATGCAGTCTACCCAGACTAGTCTAAACGATAGAAACCAGGAGGCATTGAGTTCTCGTAGGCAAGGCAAGCCCAGAAGTTGTACCATGCGTTCACGGTACTTCCGTTCCAGCAGTGTGTTCAACAACCCTTCTGGAATTGGGCCGTCCATTGCGTAGCAGCAGTATTATAATCAGGATTCCAGCAATTAGGAAAAGGATGAGCGGGAATCCTCCAAATACGCTTCCCAATACGGAGTGCATAAAATTTGGGATTACTCCGAGGACTGTCTGAAAGGTGCTTAACAGTCCTGACCCTATGGTCTTAAATAGGTGTACAATACCGCTCGTATCAGACATGTTAAAGATACGACTAACCATTTCTGCGAAATGAATGGGGCAGTTTGTACGTATGAGTGCCTGTATCTCAGTCGAGGTCCTTGCAACTTGAAGTTCATAGGTTTCTCGAGCGGAGGTTAAGGGCAAGGGTTGCTGTAAAAGCATGGCTTTCAATCTGCTCAGAGTATCAAATTGTATGAAAGAAACATTCAGCGAAGGCAATAGCGGCGCCTCCCTGACTGTGTTCAGTGGCGGAAACAATACTTGCATACAGCAAGTAACCCTGGAGTTAACAGTTACTAGATAGGCAACACCCGGAAGCATCCCACAGCAACCTTGATCATTTAGCATTAAGTAACTCCCATTCGAGAGCAGCTGGAAAACCGGCGTGATCATGGCCGCTGGGGTCCCTGACATGAGACAAGATAGGTTCGCTGCTGAACCACTGCAGGCTCCGTGTACAGAAATATCTTGACACATGAGAGAACCGCTTAAAGCGTTCTTGCAGTTTGTACCACTCAGATACACTTCTCGATCCCCATTCCTGCATCGGTATCTATATGGTAACTCCCAAGTTTCCTTGATTTATCCCTTACCCATTTTTTCATATCTACCCGCCTGCCTTTGCTCAAGGCAATATTGAAACTGAAACGTAGTGACCAGTAGAGTGATTTGGCCATGGATTAACCATTCAGTTGATGGTGATTCGGCTACAGTGAATGGTGACCTTTCCAGTTTCTCAATACGCAGCATTGTGTATTTGGCTCCCCTTTGTGCCATTTCTGTCTGTTTATCTGTTAGATTGTATTCTGAAAACAGGGACGTGGTGTTTATAAAACGCCAGGGCACATAGCCTGCACGCAAAGATTGCAGCGGCCAGCTTAACATCATAATAGAACGTATTTGAGATTGCCCGTGTTGTAACAAGGCCAGATCTTGTTCTAGTATGTCGATCGCCGAAGACACAATGTTGCCTAAGGAGTAAATCCTGGAGGTCAAAGTTGGTAACCCATTATCCACTACAGCTAATGCCTTCTCTAAGTTAATACGATCTATTTCCCGTATCCTCTCTGCGGCCTCTTGTTGGGATATTTTCCAGTTCTCATTATAGTACGCATAAAGGCCTGCATATATGAAACGTTTCTGACGTTGTTTCCTGGATCTCTAAGATCCATGTCAGGTGTGAGTAAGGTCAAGTGGTGCTTTACTTCTGTGAGTGTTGAGGTCTCTAGCCAATCAAGGCACAACTTCCCAACACTATAGGATGTCACTACCCCTGGGTGTTGTCTCTGTACATAGCGTGGATCTGGCCTATGGATACTAAACCCTTCGGTTGTATTCATAAATCTCTGATGACAGATGTTTGTGTCAACTTGCCAAACCAGCCATTCTGTCCAATCAGGATCTGATCTGTTGTACTGGAAAATGTCATCTAATTTCACCCCATGGGTAGTTGAATTCTGCCCCCCACCCATCTGTGATGGTGTTGGAAACCCCGGTGTGTTCATTTCCTTGCCTTTTGCTAATCCAAGACAGGATGTTTGTTGCACAGTTTCGTTCAGAAATATCTGCTGCGGAATGATGCATAGCGATACCCTTGCCTAATACCCTAGCTGTTAAAGATTGCTTTAAGTCTCGGTTTTTCCTCTCCACAACAGAATTTCCCTCGGGATGGTACGGAGAGGAGTACCGCAATGCTACGCCCATTCCTTCCATGGCCTCTTTGTAAGCCCGAGAGCTAAACGCCGGACCACGGTCAGAATGTAACGTGCCAACTGCGTATGTGCCGATAAAGACTCGCAAATGTTTTATAACAGTTTGAGCATCAGCCGAGCGTTGAGGCCAAACCCATAGGAATCTAGAGCAGGAATCCACTGCAACCATGATATATTTCTTGGACCCATCCGATTGTAGGGGCCCGCAGTGGTCCAAATAAACACATGCGAGAGGTTTGTCTGATTTCAGCAATGGTGTCTGTGCTGGGCATGTTACGGTGGAACCTTTCATCTGCTGGCAGATGTCGCATTTCAAGACATAGGGGCCCATTATGATAACGGGCGGATCGCCACCACCCGTATGGCAGTGGCGATCCGCCCACTATTCCTCACCACCCGCACCCAATTTCCCCCCCGGCGGACGGAGAGACCGTCCGCTGGTTTTCCGCCGGTCGACCAGTCGACCGGGCGGAAAAGGGGCTACATATGGTGGCGGTGTCTGCTAGACACCGCCATCCATATTAGCATGGGTGCGGGAAGCAGCCTGCTCCGTGGCGGCGATGCCGCCACGAAAAGGCATGCGGAGTTTGCTGTTGGGGGCCCGTTGCGGGCCCCCAGGGTATTGGGGGTTGGGGGGTGCACATGGGGGTACCTATGGTACCCCCTACATTTTCAGGGACAAGGTGGCAGGCACCGCGCGGTGCCTGTCACCTTGTGCATGACAATGCTCACAGTGCATTCCCAGCATTGTGGCGGGCGGAGCTGTGTGCACCGCCCGCCACAATGCTGGGAATGGAGGATGCCACCGCCACGGTGGCGGTGGCATCCCAATCGCTGGTGCGGGACTGCCGCACCACTGGCGGCTGGTCCCAGCACCGCTAGGGTGGCGGGCAGACGAAAGTCCGCCCGCCATCCTAATAGGCCCCATAGTCTTTAGTCTGCTTGGTTAACCCTGGCCACCAGTAGCGCTGTTTCAGTAAAGAAATAGTCGCTGTGACGCCTGTGTGCGCAGAACCCAAACCCTCATGCGCTGCTAAAATTAAGCTCTGCCTACCATCCATATTTGGTATTACTCTATCCCCCACTCCAGGAATCTGAGCATATGGAATGTTTTGTGCATCTAACTTGTAGGAGTACTTGAGTGGGAATTTCTTTGGTACTGCTGTGCTGCCTTTGCGTGAAGCAATGACAGCTACCATAATATCTCCGTCTACTCTCGTTTTTGAACGAGTGACTGCAGCTACGGTGGCTGTGCGAACAGCCCCTTTTGCGGCTTCATCAGCCAATGAATTCCCTTCAACGTGAACACCATCACGCTGATGACTCAGTGTATGTATCACGTGAGCCCTTGGTAGTTAGTTTCTCAACTCCACTACCTGTTTCCATAGCATTTTATGCTTAATTGTGCCACCTTTTGCATCTTTGAACCTGTTTTGTTCCCAATGATGTAAATATTCATTGTATGACTGTACACAGTAAAAGGAATCACACACAATTAGTGTGGGGAATTCGTGATCCGTATTTATAAGTGCCAGTATCAGTGCTTTGAGTTCTGCCAACTGAGCCGTGCAGTCTCCTAGAGATTGCGTTTTAGTACAGCTTGGATGGAACTTGCCATCACGCATGCAACCTTTAACGATTGCACACGCAGCGCTGTAAGCTTGCTTGCTTCCTGTGGCTGGTTGAGTGGATCCGTCAGTATAAATAATATATTCATACTGATCGAGAGGCAAAATTTCATTTGGTAGAGGATATTCTTGTTCGTATTGCAGGAATGCCTGTGTTTTTAAACTTGGATCAAATCTGTATTCAACATCCGTTGCAGTAAGAGAATTTGCCCATTGTATCCATCTTGGATGTAAGGCTTTAGCATTTGGAATGCTAGCTTTTGTAACAGCTTCTAAAGCTGGTACTGGGGTCACGACAATTATGCGTTTTCCCTGAGCCAGAGCTCTTTCTCTTGCTACAGCGGTCTGAACTGCTGTCAGGATTTTTTCTGTTGAAGTGAAACGCATCTCTGCGTTTGTGTATAGGTGTGATTTGTATGCGATTGGTACTGTTTCACCTTCATTAAAAATTAAATAAGTGTACCCGCATTGACCCGCTATGACTCGGATCACCAAATTTGTGCGTTTACGCGTGTCTGTAAATGTTTAGAAGCTATCATGTCTTCCTGTAGGGAACGCAGGATATTTGTATGTTCCTGTGTCCACTGTCTGACTGAAAAATCAGGTTTTATTAAACCGTAGAAAGGTTTTACTCTTTCTGCGTAATCCAAAATGTATGTTCGACCAAAATTTAGGAATCCCAGAATTGATTGTAAATTCTTTAATGATTTTGGCGGTTGGAGCAGCGCACACCTTTCTAAAAAGTTAGCTGCTAGGCTTTCTCCTTCACTTGACAGCTCGTATCCTAAAAACAGGACACTGAGGTGGGCAATTTTGATTTTTAAAGTTAAATTTGTAGCCCTCAGAGGCGAATCCCATAATAATGGTGCTCACCCTGGTCAAGTGCCTTGGTAAGTCATCGTCCGTCAGATAAATATCATCCACATAGGACAATGCTTCTTCATCCAAATTATGGAGTAACTCTGTTACCCTTGCTGAAAACAACCCCGGTGAGTTCTTATACCCTTGGGGGAGTCGACAAAATTGCCGTTGAGACCCTAACGCACTGAATGCAGTCAGATACCTGCTTTCAGGCGCTATATTTTGGCAGAAAAATCCATTTGAGATATCAAGTGTTGTTTTGTATTTTTGACGCACAATGTTATTCATTAATGCGGCACTGTGTGCATTTTGAACTGTAAATGTCTTTGTGCAAGTGTTTAAATGTCTGTAATCTAAAACTAGACGATATGTGTTGTCAGGTTTGGCTACGGGGAACAAAGGATTGTTCATAGGTGAAGTGCAATTTTCTATCACCCCCTGGTATTCTAGTTGATCTAGGATCTCCCTGACCTGTCTTTTAGCTTCCTGCTTTATAGGGTATTGCCTTTGAGCATTTGGGGAAACTTTTAACGGGATCACGTGGTGGGTTGAATCCTCATCCCAACCAGCATGATTTTTATACAATGCTGGAGATAGGGCAACCGCCCACTCCTGCACATATGCATGTTTAAGATGTATGGGAACGAGGTCGGAAAAGGCTGGGAAAATTATCTCTTCTCCCCTAGGGCACTCCATGACGAATGCAGGCAGCCAGTCTTGTTCTGCTAATAGAATGTCATAACCAGATGACAGATTTTTCCAAAAGAGACCTTTAACTTTTCTGGGCTTGTCCCCCTCCATCCGGAGTGTTATCTCATGTAACTTATGTGGGACACTTACCCGAGTATCAGGTGTTTCCACCGTGATATACTCACTCAACTCCGCTGTCACCAGAAATTCCTTCAGGTCCTGGCGAGCTATCGTTACTTCTGCCGCGCTGTCTAGCATCGTCAGAGCCCATTCCCCGTTCAGAAGCTGTGTCCTCAGAATTCTGGGCATGTCTGATCTTGAGACCTGCTACCTTCTTCTTTTTGAACTGAGGTATTGATTTTTGTTTATCCTCTTTTTTAGGTGCGTAGTCCGCAGCATGTTGCGTGACTCTGGACTTTGTACGCTCCTTTGATCGTCCTTCCCTCTCGGAGTTTCGTGATGAACCCTGAAAGGAACGAGAGGAACGAGTATCAGTATCCTGATACCTATCAGGTTTTTTAATATTATCCCTATTCCTGAGGTTGTACCTCTTTTCAGAGGGCTCCTGTTGAGGAGACCTACCTCTGGACTGAGATCTGGTGTCTTTAGACTTTTGTTGTTTTTTATTATCCCACTTCTTTTTAGAAGAAGTAGGTGTCTGCTTTGTAGTGTCCTTTTCAGGACTGCCCACCGGTTGTGGTTTTAATGCTTTCCCACCTAGACTGTCTCTGCCTAGTTCTGCATATGAAGTTTCAATTAATTTGGGTAGTTTGTGTTGTTGATCCTCTGGACCGAACTCCCTTAGGCGTTGGCGGATCACCACTGAAGCTGCTTCCCCCTTAATGTTAGCTAGTATTATGGCTGAGACCTGTTCAAAGTTGTTTAGCAACTTCATCCCCATGTTAAGGGCAGGTTCTGCTCCGTACTCATTTTGTATCTGTCTCAATACGTCAGGTACTACTGCTATTGACGGGATACCATGTGTTTTGGTATATATGGCAGCAAAGTCTGAACCCCAAGAGGTGCAATCCTCTAGTTGTGGTGTGATCCCCACGGGCAAGCAGATTGTTAGAATTCTGTGTTTACCACTGGTTGTAGTATTTGGGAATACTGCTTCAAGCTGAGTTATTTTCTGAGCTATCCAGAATGGGATTTGTTCGCGTTTTGCTGGCGTTTTGCCCATTACCGCGTGTAATGTTTGTGGAGTAATTTTATTAAGTGTACCCTGGACTGGAGTATCTTGTGCTCCAGCAGGTGCAGGTTGAACTGTTAAAGTCCTCATCACAAATTGTGTGAGGTTTCTGTAGATTTTAATTAAATCTCTGTGTTGTACGAGTAAGTCTGGCTGTGGCATTGTGTCAATGTCAGGATGCGGTGTGTATGCCGCTAATATGGGCCATGTGGCTCCTGCTCCTCCGAGCAGGCCTAATCTTGCTCTTCCTCGTACGTGGGGTAGGGCACCTTTAAACCAGTAATTATGCTTCTGGTAAGTGAGCGGGACCTCTACTTCCTCAAAGGGAGCATAGTCTGCTGGTGTTTCACCTTCTAGGTAGTAGTGAAACACATTTGTAATTGCATTCGTTGCCTGGAATGTAACCCACGAATAGAACACCTCTGTTTTATTGGATTCGTGTGCCTCAATCACGAAAATTACTGTACCACCCCTGGCTCTTAAGCCATGTTCTAGAAGTTTTAGGGTGACTGCCCTTCTGAAATTTGGTGCAATTTGTGTTGCATTTTCAGGGTCTTCTTCTAAACCAAAGAGATTTGTTGCAACTCTCTGATCCCCTGTCTCGGAATCAGGCATATTTAGAGAAAGAAGTGTTCCCAGGGAACTAAGATAAGGTGTTATGCACAATTTAGGAACTAAATGCCCTTCAAGCTTGAATAACCAACAGCCAATAAATAGGATATCTCGCCTACTCAGCTGTGGCGGAGTTTGTGCCCACCCACTCCAGACGTCTCTGGGTTTTTGTGAGTAGGTTCTCTGAGAATAGCACGACTGAACTACTCAGATTCTAGTGTTAAATAAGTAACCAACCAACGTTGGCGGCGCCATGTCGTGTAGTTCCTATAGTACCCCTGCAGGACCTGCGCGTTTGGATAACATATACTGCGGGCTCGGTGGCAGACTGGCTCTGAGCACCCCCACCGTATATGTTAGCCTGGCTTGCATTAGCTAGCTCGCAGTGCCACTAGTGTCCCCTCTTATCGGGGAGAGATTAGTTTCTGGCAACCTTAGAACATGACAACCCTGATTCCCTCAGAATCGTGGAAACAATGTGTTATATCCTGAGTTTACATTCATATGTAATCAGCCTAGGTCTTCCTAGCTGCTCAGCCAGAGTGAGAGATGGCAACGGAATGTTGGTGTGAATGTGATGAATGGAATGCCTGGGTGCCTGGGTGGATGAGTGTGGATGACAGTTGGAGATGGGCTGAGCAGCTAGGCAGGCTGCTCCTGGTGGGACTGGTGTAGGAGATATAGGAGCTGGCACATGTCTGAACATGGATTGTTACTGTATGACATGGAACTAATAAAGAAGACTTTGAAACCTACAACATGGCTACCAGTGTCTTCATGTACAGAATACAACATCTTTTTGGCGACGAGGGTGCTACTGAGGAGGTGCCACCATAAGGTCTTTACGTTCGCGTCTACATGAAGATTCCTATCTGCTTTGGTGGGCGTTGCATATGAATTCCTTATTGCAGGGGCAGCTGTGGATATTTTAAAAGAAGAGGCTTCTACAGAAGCCGGTCTGGTGTTGTGTCCGTGTGGTGAAACTACGTCTCCTGGTCATCCATTTCACATATGCTGACATGGGGGTAAGCTTATTTTTACTTTATAGTGGTCCCTGGCTGCCCCCTGGACTTTTGGCAGTCCAACCGCCTCTTAGTGGTTTGAAAATGAAGGCGCGCGCCATTCCCAGCTCGCGACGCAGCCTTACCTGCACCCTCTGTCTCTTGGCATCTTCGTGACGTTCCACTATGTTCATTGTGTTCTGCTGTCTAAGAAGCCGAATGCACAGACGTGCCTGGAGCCATCCGGTGGGACGCCTGCAACGTGCCGCCATCTTGGGTTGTTTTCCAACCACTTTGCCAACCACGCTGCTCATTCTAGCCTGAATAAAGTTACTGTGACTCAAAATTTACGTCTGGTGACAACGCGAGGAATACTTCATCAACTCTTCGACTGTTGTGAAGAGGTTTTAAGTTGCGGCGTGGGAGTCGGTCAGCTGTGTAGCGGACATTCCTTCTTTAAGGACAGTGTGGCAGAAGAGCTTTCCAGCGAAGAAAGGTGATAATGTTGGTTTTCGACAAATGAATTGAGGGATAGTTTATGTCGATTCTTTTTGGTGATATTCTCCGTTTCACATATGTCGGAGCTGAGCTTACTTTGGCCATTGTCCAGCTTTGTTCACCATGTTTCACTCCGGAGCTTTTGTCAATGCACATGTGTATGATATGGACCACTGGGATATTTGTGGTGAAGATCCGTTTTATGTTGTGCTTATATGGTCAATAGTTTCATTTTCTAACCTATGGTTATAGCTGTGCCTTGTGATCTTTACTTTCTACTTTTATGTTAGATGGTTTCACAATGCTTAGGGGCTTACAGCTTCAGAAACTGTGTATTTTGGTTTATTCCTACGTGGCAATACTGTATTGTGTTAGAGTTCTAGCATTCAAAGTGTTGTTACCATTGTTACACATGTTGTGTTTGCTATTCAACATGTTTCAGGATGCGTGCACTGTATCTGAGTGTGCACAGTGTTCTACAACTCGGGTGAGAGGTCGCTCACCGGCGAGAGTTATAGGTTTTAAAATTATTACAAGAGTAATTCTTGAAGTGATCACTTTGTCTTTTGTTCATTTTTAGCAAAGTTTTGTGATGCCACAGTTTTTTCCTCCTTACACTTAGGCGGGATTTACATTACACTCCCTTACATGAGGGTGGTTCTGGTTTTGGTGTGTGGTCTCCCACCCCTATGTGTTGTGGTTATCTTACCTATGTGGTTTGGTGTCGTGATCAATGTGTGTAAGTCGCCTTGCGCTGCACCTCTTGTCTGTTTGTGTGTGTGTGTAAGTCGCCTTGCGCCTCACGTGTTGTCCTGTGTAAGTCGCCCTGCGCTTCAGATGTTGCTGTGTGTAAGTCGCCCTGCGCGTCACGTGTTGTCCTGTGTAAGTCGCCCTGCGCTTCAGATGTTGTTGTGTGTAAGTCGCCCAGCGCGTCACGTGTTGTCCTGTGTAAGTCGCCCCGCGCTTCAGATGTTGTCGTGTGCAAGTCGCCCTCCGCCTCACTGTGTACCCTCTATGTGGTCCATATTGTGGTACACGTGTATTTTAGTGTTGGTTCACCCTTGTTGTCTGTTTTTGGCCTCGGGTGTTAGTCGTGGGGTGTGTCCACCCTTTTACACATTATTTTCTTATTTTTTTTTTGGGAAGGATGGGGTTATTGCTAGTTTGATATTTACCATTTCTTGACAATTTTTATTCCTTCCCAAAAGTACGCAGTGTTAGTTTGCTTCTCTGCGTTTTAACATTGTTTGTGGTTTAATAACTAAGGGGCCCATTACGATGTCGGGCGGAAGCACTACCGCCGTGCTGGCGGATGCAAAAACCACCAGTTACCGCCGGCACGCAGCAGTCCACACGCCCGCCCGATTACGATGCGAAAAGTCGGCCAAACACCGCCGGCAAGCCAGCGACACCGTCCACCATCAAAGTGCGCCCGTACACGTAGCGGCGCAGCCCAATTGACACACACCGTCCGACGAAATCACGTTCCGCCCGGCGTACAAATTACGATGCCGCAAACAAACGGCTCCCACGGCTAAGAGACACCGTACGTCAAACCGAAGCGGTAACACGAACGCCGAGCACGGACACCGAAGAAGCGGCTCCCCGAGCATGAATCCAGCACTGCAGGCCCTCCCTATGCTCTATCTGATGCACCACCAAGGACGCAACGTACCTCGAAGACGCAGGTAGGCACACACACAACAAGTGCACGCAAACAGCGCACACAGTGCAAGGGCGGAAAAGCGGACAACCCCCACCCCCGCGTGTACACGACACATCCACCATTGCATCCACATATGACACACAGGCCAAATTGTAACATCTCGTAACACATGTGTACACACCACCTGTGACTAGGAACCAACGACCCCGTCACGTACCCAAAGCAGCGATGACGCCGCCACACATGCGCACAACGCAGAGGCCAACCGCAGCGCCATGCATGCGTCGCACACAGACACAGACACACAACCAAGCAGCACACACACCAGCCCCACCCCGAACGCACATGACACGTGACAGGCCTGCCACAGACATGTCCCCAACGCCCAATTTACGGACAACACCCAACGCCACACAACCGACGCACACATGTCAGTGAAGTCACGCAACAGCAGGACACACCCCAGTGTAACAAACATGGCGTAGCACACAGCGGCGGCAACACCAACTAGGAGAAGCAGGGCCCCTTCGGGAAGAGGAACGCCAGTACCACACTGAAACACCCATACCACCCTGCACATATGAACAAGACATACAAAACGGAACACCAAAGAGCCCGGGGACCGACAACAGGTGGCCCAAGAATAACATTCACACACAAGGCCCAACGCAGAGCGGAAAGGCAGCCTGCCGCCCACACAAGGGAGAGCAGACAGCACTGAATGACCTTCCATTCCAACTCCGAAACCACAGCCCTACGAAAGAAGCCGGTGAATACAGCCATTGTCCAATAAAAGACCAACACAGGCATGCCGAGGAGACCGACCACAGGGCAGATAGCGCATATCACAGAAGAACACAACGGACGGGAAAGAAAAAAGAAAACACTCCCCCATGTCGGCCACATGCAAGTTAATTGGAAGGAGTCACACATCACTGACCTTGAACTGTCTGAGAAGCATGTGGGATGAGGGCCCGTGTCCTCCGCACAAGCCAACAGAACACAAGTCCTGTCTCCCTACGACTACACAGAGCTCACTGCAACCTCGGAGCGTGCACATTGCAGACTGCACACACAGCCGGAGCACGCCACCACAACGCACCGCTGCAAAATGGCACTCGCAACACACCTACCCAACTACGCCGGACAGGTCAAGCTGTACAAAACCAACCTGGTACATATATTGGGATGCGAACTCCTGTCCCTGCTGAACGTAAGTTACCGACTGACTTACCGCATCACATTGTTCAGCTGCGTCATACCCGTCTTCTACTGTCGGAGGTGTCCCTACCAGCATCCCGTGGAGATGTGTCTCTCCAACCCGGCATGTCTAAAGGCGGACCTGCTACCACTACTCCTCCCTCTGGACGCACACGACAGGGCCTGCTCTGCCTATGGGGGCATGGCGTATGTGGCCAACATCGCACCCGCACTGAAATGGGACCACTGTGCCTCCACACGACGGATCATCGAGAACAGCTACATCGAATGTCACCCAGCATGCCCCATCATGGTCCTCCAAGGGACAACTTACGAACAACACCTTGACAGCCACCATCCGCTACATTGGCTGGCAAACATGTACACCACCAATGACATGGAAGCCCTGCTGGACGGCATCGCATACCTGACAACCTGTAAATTCGTCGGACCACAACGCAGGTTCCCCGATTGACCTATGATGTCCAACCCCGCACCCATGCTTAGCTTCCGCACGGACTGGCCAGTCACCACCACAACAGCCATACCAAACGACCGGCAACTGTTACCACACCATCAACGACATCGCCATGACATCGGATATGACCGGGACATGCACACTGTTCCCCATCACATCCAGGAACACCGCATGCATCGTGGGAGGCAGTGGCATGGGGTCTGTGTATCGCACCCACATGGACGGAACTGCACGAACAACCAGGACACGACATGGATCCAGCGCCCATGGACACACACACCGCTCAGTGGACATGAATAGGTCGGCTGGAGTCTGTGGGTGCTGCACCCCTCCCACCCCCGCCCCGGGAATCCCATACCAGGACCTTTGCATGGACGACAAGTGCATACAACAACAACACGACCCCAGTGACTGTGACATGTCCAGTAACCACCACATTTCAACAACAAGTGGCACGCCGCTGCATGCACGCAAGCACATGCCCTGATGTCATCTCACATGCACGCGTGCATGAGGAACAACCGCAGCAAACCTGTCACATGGAACTGAGATGGACTGTGCCCATGATGCCAAGCGGTCTGGTAGGCTACATGTATACCGTCTGTGTCAAAGTCCGCAGCTCCGCAGCTATACGTAAATGTACATTAGCACAGCCTTGGCCAAGCAGATGTAACTCTGAAGCCCACATCCCACATGCAACAGCCAATCACATGTAACCCCACACCCTATCCCATTTGTAATCATGCTCAGTATATCCTCAACATGTATTCCGCTGCCAGTAGTGTCCACTATACTGCATCACAGAGGACAGAAGACTCAATATAATGTTTGAAACCAAAACTGTCTCCGCTGACTCATTTCACAAGTACGAATGAGAGAGGATGAGAGTATGTGAAGTACACGGCAGTCGTGACATGACCATGTAGTCCACTGGTATTGGATGTCAACGCAAATGAGTAGCACAACTGTGGAAGACACACATGTGTCGTGTGAAGTCGTATGGACGCAGTGCTCAGGTGGGTGGGTGTGACGGGTAGATGCGCACATGCCAAGTTGGAGCACGCCGTGTTGGGAGGGGTCATGAACAGTACACCACCGCTTCCCTGGGCATTGTGAGAGGACACCTGTCGGGGGAGTGAACACGTGTGTGCACAGCAGCCGGGCACACGAACAATGCGGTACCAGGCGCACACGTCAGCCCACCCTCTGTGGACAAGCTGGATCCTGTTGTGCGCCCGCCATGCCCCTTGACAAGGCACACACAGCCCCAGTCGACCAGGTGTAACCCCAACATAGTCAATCCGCACAGGCGATACAGGGCACGGGATGGCAGTGGAGCATGGTGTGTGAGAGGTCTCCTCGCGCTCCTCCTGGTCATATCACGCAGGCAATAGAACCTCAACGTGTAGCATGGCACAAGTCAAATGGAAGTGTAGGGGGACGCACCACAGCACGAGCAGCACTGACGTCACGGGAGGTGGCTCGCACCATCCCATCCATTGCCCATTATACCAACCACGCCACATGCCATTGCGACTAAGTGCAAGCGCGTGCGCCACCACCCCCAAGCCCTCCCCAGAGAGGCCAAAGAGTGAATGTGTGGGCCATCAGTCACAGACGGACGCGGCCTGGCCGCAAGGGCAGCCACAGCCACTGGGTGTCGCAGGTGGCGGATCCGGAAGGCGAAGACTGTGATGCATAGTCCATGCAGGCCGGGTCTCCATTTGGGGCGCCACGCAGGTGGACGGCGTCCCGCCACACATCATACCCTGAGACAGCCCACTCGTGCAACTGGACCCACACATACACTCCTTGCCCTCTCTGGTGCGAGCTTGGGGCTGCCTGTGCAAGCGCTAGCCTCGCAGGTGCACATGCATATTGGGGGAGCGAGGGAGGACATGAGGGCTGGGGCGAAGATGACTGTATCACTGTCAGTGAGTACAAGGGATGACCCAGATGTGGAAAGGAAGAGACGTGTCCCGTGTGTACTGCAACTAGTCGCCAATCCAACTACCCCCCATGTCCGGAATGTAAGCCCGCACCTAGGCCCGCCCATCCGCCACATCGAATATACCACCAGCACGACAACCTTCCCATTCGAAACACTGACTGGGGGTGGCGACCAGTGAACAATCATGTGTAGCCTACCCACGCGTACATGTGGGCCCTCCATGATCCATGTCACCTGTGGCAAAGTCATGACATGCGCAATGAGGGAAGTGAGGAGAGCTGTCCACCCCACGCACAGAAGGTGCATCAGCTCCACAGACCCAGCAGCGAGTCCAGCAGGGGTCACATGTGCAGGGGCAGCTGTGCCTGGTGTGAAGGCACATGCATATAGACAGCACATCGACCAATGTGTAGTCTGCCCACATCTACAGTCCATCATCATGCGGACATAGGAATTGAACACAGGGCAACACATCTTAGTTGGTGCACCCACCGTGACCAACAATGCGCAATCATCGACGTACCCGCCCTGTGCATGGCCCCCACCCAACGGAGGCACATCCAGTGCCACCATCCCACACACACAAGCCTTCCACGGAACATGCTGTGTCCAATGGTCAGTACAGAGTCAGCGCCCATCTGGTGGATCCTGAACAGGAGACACATGCACACACATGCCAGCTCCCACTATGTACGTCTGCCACCTGGCACGTGCAATGTAACCTCTCACCTGTGACGTGTGACTGCAAGCACACAGCCGTCTTGGCATGGGGCTGTCAATGTGGACACCTGTCAATGTTTCGGGAGGTGTGATCCGTACAGTGCTGTACATAGGGTGCAGTGCTGACACCTACTACTGTCTCATATCCCCTCGTGCCACAGGTCCCACTTGTTTTGGCCGCTCAGCCTGTGCCCACATCGTCGTCGTCGTGTGCCATACTCATGCAGCCTTGGAAGCAGTGCCATGCTCATCAGACATTCATGTTGCCGTGGCGTTGCCGCTTGACGAATATGCAGTCAGTCCCCATCAGCACGCCCCGCAAGTCATTGGGGCCTAGATCCCCATGTGCATGCACATGGCAGTGGTTTGTATCACTAGCCATTGCCATTGGTGGGAGACCTGTGTAAGTGTATTGTGTCCGTGCCGTCCCTGCTTGACAGCTGGGCTGTGACTCATGTGCTTGCTCAGTCATGTCAGTGATGTGTATGCGAAATTGCTATGTGTTGTGTTGCTTTGACATGTGTCCACTGCCATTTTCCCTAGGCGGAGACCGAACATTGACCGCCCATACCAATTGCTGGCGGACATGGACGATACTGAGGTCATTAGGAAGTTTCGGCTGGACAGGCCAACCCTGCATCGACTGTGTGCCATGTTGGAACCCCATCTCCGTCCCCGCAGGGTGTATCCGACAGCAGTCACCCCCACGGCTAAGGTGATGGCCGCCATGCATTTCTTCGCCACTGGGTCATTCCAGCACACAGTGGGCAGTGGAGGAGGGATGTCCTAGCCCATGTTCAGCAAGGTGCTGAGGGATGTTCTGGCAGCCATGATGCTGTACCGAAACAGGTACATCAGATTCCCCAGGGCTCGTGAATTGGCGGCAGTGAAGGGTGCATTCTATGCCCTTGGCAGGATCCCACACGTCGTTGGTGCCATTGATTGCACACATGTTGGCCTTGTTCCACCACAGGCCACTGAGCACCTGTACCGCAACAGGAAGCACACGCACTCCCTGAATGTGCAAGTGGTGTGCCTTGCGGACATGGTGATAACCCACGTGTGTGCAAAGTTCCCAGGCTCGGCCCATGACGCACACATAATGCGCAACAGCATCTTGCCAAGACTGATGTCCAATCTGCAACAGGATCGTGGCTGTATTGTCGGTGAGTATGTGGAGTGGTGTAGCGTGCTGGCTGTGCGATGCTGTCCCCTGTCCAGTTGGATTAGCAACGGTTCTCTGTGTCCCTCACACCCAGGTGACTCTGCGTACCCGAATGGGGCATGGCTGCTCAGTCCATTGAGGAATCCTCGCACCCCAGCAGACGATCGCTACAATGAGGCACATGGGAGGACCAGACGTGTGGTCGAGCGTACCTTTGGCCTCCTCAAGTCCAGGTTCAGGTGCCTGGACCACACCGGGGGTGCACTGGCGTACTCCCCACAGAAGGTGTGCCAGATAGTGGTGGCGTGCTGCATGCTGCACAATCTGGCCATTCGGAAGCAGATCCCCCTCATCGTGGATGACGGAGATCAACCAGGGCCCCAGCCCGCAGACCAGGACAGCTCGAGTGAGGAGGACAGCGGAGAGGAGGAAGCTGGTAATGTGCGGCAGCAGCTCATCGCCCGCTACTTCACTTGACGGTGAGTGTCCATGTACGACGGCTGATGTGGCTGTATCTGTGCAGGTGTGTGTGTGCTGTGTCAGGGTGGCCTTTTGTTCACTGCGTGCTGTGTGTCAACGCTCCATGGCCAGGGTAGTATGCCACTGTTGGTGGCTGTGGCATTGTGCCCTATTGCTCTGTGCAATGTGTGTACATTGCTTGTAGTTGTTGACATGTACTGTGTGATGGGTGTGTGACACACTCATTGAATGTGCTCCTGTTCTGTCTCCCACCCCTAGGTCCCTACAGGCCCTCCGGTTCCATTGCCATGCCACGCATCAGGTGCCTTTCCGCCCAAGGTGGCCGTTGTATTCCGTACAATTAAAACACAGGGCACAAACAGCAGTTTGTGTAAGAGGTGCATTTATTTCAAACTGTGACATGTGATTGTGTGCGAGGTGATGACAAAAGTGGTGCGTGCAGTGACAATGAGCTGTCGGTCACGGCTGCGTGATGCTCAGGGTGTACCCACTTGTTCCATGTCCATGGTCCAACAGACACATGCCATCCAGATGGCTGTGTGGAGTGGGATCGTAGTCCAAGTCAATGCAGTGGGTGGTCAAGGAAGGCTGGCTGGCTGCCTCACTTGCGTCTGGAGCGTGCGTAGTCCTCCCGGGAGATCTGTTTGTACTTCGGATGGCCCCTTCCACGTTTGGGAGGGGGTGTGTGGTGGCGACCTGCTGGTGGGGGGTGAGGTGTGCTCACTGGCTGTGGACGCAGGGGAACTGGACACTGCTGCTCGACCCTGCGCCCCGGCAGGTGGTGGCGGTGGTGGAGCTGCTGTCCCTGGCTGTGACCTCACCACCAGCTGGCCCAAGAGGTCCACGAGTTGGCCCATACGGGCGTCCATGGACCTCAGCACCCCCAGCACCTCCCGCGTGTCTGAAGCAGACCTGGCCCATTGTCCTTGGGCCTCTTCATAGGCCCCAAGGACTCTGGCCATTTGAGGCAGGGCATGGCTCCCAGGGGAGACTGGCGTTTCCCTGACCCTGCTCCTCCTACCAGTCCTGCTGCCACCGGCCTGCCCACTAGCCACATTGCCCACCACGGTCCTCGCCCTGGCTCCCAGGGTGGATCCAGTCGGCCGGGCCACCACCTGCGCTGGGGCTGGTGCCAGCGAAGACGTGGTGGTGGTGGCGGCGGTGGTGGTCGGTGCGGCGATGGTGGCGGTTGCGGCAGTGGGAATGGCCGCAATGACCGTGGGTGTGGCCGCAACGACAGTGGCAGCAGGGGGCTGGGAATGTTCAGCAGCCCTGGATGATGGGTTGGTGGGTAGGAGGGGTCCTGGGGAGCGGCTGGGCCCTGCCACACCAGATGGGCCTGCTTGGTGGTCCGTGTCCGAAGAGGAGGACAGATCCTCCACATCCGTGTGTCCTCGTTGGGGGCTTGTAGGCTGGCTGTGCTGGCTGCTGTCTCCATCCCCAGCATCCAGCAGTTCGTCACCTGTGGAGAGAATGAGATTTGTTATTGTGTTGCACCTGGCGAAGTATGTATTTGTCGTCTGACATTAACAGTTCGTGCAATCTTGTACATGGGTTTCCCGGAGGCGTGTGTGTGGCTGTACCATTTGTAGTTGTGTGTGCTTGGCAATGGGACTGTGTGCTGTGCACATGTGGCATGGGACGGATTGGCCATGCCGATGGGTGTGTTGCTGTGCCCCTACTTATTGTGACTCTGGTGTATGCGGGCTCCTGGCCCATCCTGGGTCTGGTTTGTACTTTGCTTTTGGTGTTCAAATGGGACGCTTAGGAACGCATATGGCAACATGGGGGCATGCCCCAGACACGCATTTGGGATGGAATATGCTTTTGGGGTTCAAATGGAACGCTTTAGGAACGCATATGGCAACATGGGGGGCATGCCCCAGATTCGCATTTGGGATGGAATATGCTTTTGGGGTTCAAATGGAACGCTTAGGAACGCATATGGCAACATGGGGGCCATGCCCCAGATTCGCATTTGGGATGGAATATGCTTTTGGGGTACATGCTGTGAGCCATGGGTGCCGAACGTGACATGTGTTGTGGCAGCATGACAGTGCATGGTCTGAGGTGTGTGCATGCCTGACATGCCCTGCATATTTGCTGTCTGTTGTGATTACTGGACATGGCATTGGACGCATCGTTATGAGTGAGTGATGGTTGTGTGCCACCCGACGTATTGCAGTTGTCCCATCTCCTTGGTGTGCGTGCTGCCCTGTGCCATGTGCATCACTGCAGTGCTCGGGGGTGTGGCCCATGTTGTGTGTTGTTGCTCACAGTGTGGCGTGCGCTTCATTGACTTCTGGCACATGGTTGGTCATGGGCATGTCTCTTAGCGTGACTGCTGTATGTGTGGCAGCTGTGCGGATGACATGCCTTTCATGAGACTGGGGCTGACGGATGGGATGGATGGTATGTTGTATGTGCATGGTGTGTCTGTGTGTTTGATGGGTTCAGTGGTGTTCGTGTGCATTTATGTTGTTCCGCTCTGTTGCGTCTAGTGTTGTTTGTCTTACATAGGCGTAGTTGTGGGGTGTGTGGTTGACAGGCAGTAGGGGCTACATGGACAGGACTTCAATGGTGTTTCGGTTGTGTGTGATGGGTTGCACAGTGGCTGCCGTGTGGTACTATATTCAGTGTGGCTTGTGCTTGCAGACGTGGCTCCTTGGGTGTTGCTGTGTCTGTGATGGGTCATGTGGGGTGTGAGTCTGTGGTTCATGTCCGTGTGCACATTGTTCACTTGTTCGTGACAGTGGGCGGTGCTGCGTGTTCGTCTGCTACGTGACATGTCCCATGTGTTGGTCGTGTTACGGTCCTCATGCCTCCAGTAATCCAGCCCTGTCCAGTTTCCCACCTGCAGGTTGTTCGGACGTGCACTGTACTGGATGCCACATGGTTCTAAGCGGGGGTGCTCCATGTTGCAGGTCTGTGGGGGTGGGGGCGGTGTTGTGGGTCGTGGTGATGGCTGGACACCCACTGACACCGATTGTTGTGGACCGTGATGTCTACCTTTCGGCTGTCGGTGTGCACTGCGGTGGCTGACACGTGGCTGTGGGGTGTGGGGATGCTCCTCCTTGCTGTGCTGTGGGACTAGGGGCCTGGTGTGTGTTGTACTTGAGCTGTCCACCCTCCCACCCACTGCACTTTGTGTTCCTGCCACTTACCTGTTACTTGTCGGTTAGTGCAGCTATGGCGGACACATGGGTGTGGTGGGTGCTCGTTGTGGCGCTTCTGGCATACTTGGGGACCTGTTGGTGGTTACGTGGCTGGCTGAGTGTACACATGTCCCCACGTATCTTACAGTTGTTCGGTTTGGGCTGTGTGTGGTGGTGTCTGTTGCATGTGTGTGTGATGTGTTGTGTATTGTGTGCTGGACATGGGGGTGTTCGTCCCTGGGAGCTGTGGCATGGTGGTAGTGCATGTGAGTACATAGCGGTGTGCTGGTATACATTAGTTTGTACTTACCAGCCTCCACTCCCCCTGGTAATCCGGTGAGGATCTCCGGATGTATGATGACTCGCACCTTCTCCTCCCACGCTTTGAAGGTCTTGAAAAGCGCGGGATTCCCTCCGCCAGTGACGGCAGCCAGCTCTCTGTTCTTGCTCTCCTTCTTCTTGACCAGGCTCTTGACGTCATTCCACCGTTTGTTTATTTCTCCTCTGTTCCTGGGCAGGGTCCCGACTGCATTGACCTGGTCTACGATCCGGTTCCACATTCTCTTTCTGGTGGCTAGTGGTGTGTGCTGGACCAGGTTCCCATAGATTTGTGGGTGCACCTTGATGATCTCGTCGACCATGACCGTCAGCTCAATGGGCGTGAACTTGGGCATTCTTTGTGGTGCCATGGTGTTTGTGGTGCTGGTGCGGTGTGTGTTGTGTAATGTGCAGGGGGTTTGTGGTGCCGGTGTTTGGTAGTGGTGGTGGTGGTGGTGGTGGTTGTGATGTGTGCGTTTCTGTGGTGTGATGCTATCCTTGCTGTGTCACTGTGTCCTCTCCTCTCCTCTCTAGTTTGCAATGTTGCAAGGGGTTGTGGTCTGTGGGAGTGCTGCTTTTGTACTTACCTATGTGGGTGTGTCCTCATGGTCTGTTGTTTTCAGGTGTGTTGTGTCTGGTGTTCTTGCCTTTGTAGTTTTTGTTTGTCCAGGGGGGTGTTTTCGGGATGTGTACTGTGCTTGTGTATTTGTGCGTGCCTTGCTGTGTGGACTTGTTGGCCATGTTGTGTGCGATTGTTTTTGTCAGCGGATGGTTTCTGTGCAGGGACGTGGGCGCCATGGCTTCTGCCGTGTCGATTCTCATCGGCGTTGTTTGCGCTGGCGGGCGGTATATTTGTAGTTTTCCCGCGCTCATGGCGGTGCGATCGTAATTTCACGTGCGGTGTGTCGGCCGTGAGGGCGGGCGGTTTTGTGTTGTCGTGCGTGTTTCCGTCCGTGGCGGGCGGTTTGACTCCGACTCGGACGAGGGCGGGCGGTATCTTGTGTGATTTTCCGCCGATGGCGGTTTTCAGTTTGTGTCATCGTAATGGCGTGGTCGGTGTTCAGACGGTGTGTGCGGGCGGATTTTTGCCGCTTTCATGCCTGGCGGATTTTCTTTACGCCGGGTATCGTAATGGGCCCCTAAATGTCTTAATAATTTGTTATGAGGGAGGATGGGGGATATTGATGCATGTTTTATGTCGTATTTTGCCCATCTTTTCTTGATTTGCATGTTCATTCTCTTGAGATGTTTTACTTTTAGTTGCATCCCTGAGTTATGTACATTTCTATCTTTTGTGTATAGTTTTCTTTAATAATTTGTTATGAGGGAGGATGGGGGATATTGATGCATGTTTTATGTCGTATTTTGCCCATCTTTTCTTGATTTGCATGTTCATTCTCTTGAGATGTTTTACTTTTAGTTGCATCCCTGAGTTATGTACATTTCTATCTTTTGTGTATAGTTTTCTTTAGTATTGCAATTTTTGGTTTCTTTTTAAAGGAAAGGGATAATGTTATATCCTGAGTTTACATTCATATGTAATCAGCCTAGGTCTTCCTAGCTGCTCAGCCAGAGTGAGAGATGGCAACGGAATGTTGGTGTGAATGTGATGAATGGAATGCCTGGGTGCCTGGGTGGATGAGTGTGGATGACAGTTGGAGATGGGCTGAGCAGCTAGGCAGGCTGCTCCTGGTGGGACTGGTGTAGGAGATATAGGAGCTGGCACATGTCTGAACATGGATTGTTACTGTATGACATGGAACTAATAAAGAAGACTTTGAAACCTACAACATGGCTACCAGTGTCTTCATGTACAGAATACAACACAATGTACTACTGTAGTGGTCTAGCCCACGTGTACAGCAGACAAAGTAGACGTAGCCGAGTTGTAGTTGATGTAGTTTATTCAGTAGTTGCAATGAGCTAGAACAGGCCCCACCAGGAGCAGCCTCCTAGCTGCTCAGCCCATCTTCCCAACTGTCTCTCACACACCCAGGCACCCAAGCATTCCACTCACACTAACATTCTACGCGGAACACTCACACTGGCTGAGCAGCTAGGTACAGGGAACAGAATGACATGACCTGAGGATACCACATATCCTATCCCTTTTATACTGAACAATAAAAAGAACCAAACTAAAATGAAAACAACTATTCACAATAATGTACACATGAAATAAACCATCCATTAACCCAGGGATGCGAGGAATGACATCACAAGAGGGAAAACGGAAGCACGAAGAAAGAAGGAAGAATGGAGAAATAGAAATGCACATGCACTATACCCATCCTCTTCCTTTCATAGTAATTGAAAAAAAAGTAAATAGCGTAATAAGAGCTCACATACACAAGTGAGCAAAACACACATGACAGAACAAAAGGGTAAACTTAACCCAGACTAGAATACAATGGGTGGAACGACACCCAAGGAAGTACACCTCATGTGAGGAGACTGTGGCGAAAACACCACACGCCACCCCTTATGTGAGGGACACAGTGGGACTAAAACCCCAGTGAAAAAAAACCAATGATTGGGACTGACACCCAAATGTACATATAACGTTGCATGGGACTGGCACCCAAGAACTTTGTGCAGCAAAAAGAAGCACAGTGTGACAAACGCACACAATACGTCGACACAACAGAATGACGCAAAAGCACAGAGTGAAGCGCAGGGCGACTTATACACCAAAAACACAAGGGACTGACACCCAAGTATAACAGGTAACAATGCATGGGACTGACACCCAAATGTAACATGTAACGTTGCATGGGACTAACACCCATGAACTTGTGCAGCAAGAAAGCAGCACAGTGTGACAAACGCACACAATACGTCGACACAACAGACCGACGCAAGAGCACAGAGTGAAGCGCAGGGCGACTTATACACCAAAAACACAACATGACATTCAAACGTGTAACTGGGACTGACACCCAAACACAGACATCCAGAAGAAAGGATGTACATCAAACCCACTGTAAGAATGACATAAGCCCAAGAACAATGAGCGTAACAACTAGTGTCACATGGGACTAATACCCAAGGACATGTACAGCATCATTAAATAACCAAATGCAGTACAGTGTGGCACACGCACACAAGAGACCAAAAACTAGGAAATGGGACTAACACCCATACCTAAAGTAACAAATCTGTAAATAAGAGAAATGGGACTTGAACCCACTCCCATCCCAAAGACAGGGATAAAACATAAGAAAATGCGTGAACCTGAGACATGGGACTAAGACCCACTCCCATCCCCTTGGTCGGGATTCTACATCTGTAAACAAAACCTACGTGAAAAAGAGATATGGGACTAGAACCCACTCCCATCCCCTACAGGGATACATGAACTGTAATGAAAACATGCATGAAACACATCACTGTAGTACAGTCGTGAGGGTGAGAGAACCCAGTAGTTAAAACACACACATTTTTTTTTCTAAAACGACATTCTAGGCATCGAACCTTTAAACAATGCCAGAAAAAAAAACACGCCGGTGAGCGACCTCTCACCCGATTTGGACATCCTTAGGAACATTAAAATATAGCGCTCAAACTTTCACTTATCAGACACACCGGATAATAATAATGCCTGTAACAACTTATTTTAAGAAGCATGTCCACATGTGAGCGATTGCAAAATAGTAATAATGCTTAAAAGTGATAATGTGTGCCTTTAAAGAACCTCAAGAGACAGTACTTGCGCCAGAAAAAAAAAAAAATGTACACTCCTACAGTGAGCACCAAAGAAAACTGCAGAACACAGGAGGTGAGATCCTTGCGAACTCGCATGTTGACTTTCAAGCGTAAAAACAAAAAGTACCTTCAAATGTTAGTCCACTGTTTGTGATCCTCTAGAATACAGAACTAGACCATTCCTCCTCGTACCATTCTGAAGAGAGTACTTAAAACCAGATTCATAAAAATCGTCTGTCACGCCATTCACACGTAGATAATTGCCGTTTGAGCAAAGAATGTTCTTCACGCTTCCTAAAGCTGCAGATCAAATTGCTGGGCAGAAGACATCTACTCGAGACGGAGCAGATGAAGGGTAGAGCAGCAAACCCCATGTTGAAAAGGAAAACCTGACTTCAAGACGCTGCTGACGACGATGCATCCTCAAAACAAAACTTTATTCGTTGAACAATGGTTGGCAGGTTGCTGGAGTGCACCGTCAGCAGACAATAGTAGGCAATGCAAAATGCCTGAATCCGCCAACTCCAAGATGGCGGGACGCACACTATACGCATGCCGAGTGGCTCATGGCGCGCTACTGCTTCAAAACGTCCTTTGGCAGGCTTGTCGATCGTGAACTAAGCAGACAACATGGAAGGCTCAGGAGAAGCTCATCGTGGCATCGTGGTCAAGGTAAGTTGCGCGAGCCAATATTTTGAATTCAAAACAAAGCGCAACTGTCACGACTCTCAGGCCACATAACAGAGTAGAAACCACTTAAATGTACAAAGTCAAACTCTGCCATGGTCACAGTGTCACTTGCAGGCAGGGAGGCTCAGTAATGAAAATCAATTACAGCTGTGACCGCACTCAAATCGCCTATCCACAAGTAAATAGACATCAGTAAGTTTCCAAACGCTGCTGAGCCAACGCAAAGCAGCGCCAAGAACAGTCAGACATCCAACCCACAGAAAGGAAAACGTGGGTGAATAATGACACGGATCTTGAACCAGCAAGCAAACGTTTTTCTTAAAACATCATAACTTCACTTCCCACCAAAGACTCAGTCAGACACCGTGTACCTTATATCTTGAAGCACTGTATACGTTTGTAGTGCCAGCGTCGACTTTTTTTGTTGCCTGAATTCCTCAGCAGATGCTAAGACTCTTGCTTAGATGTTTTATTACCAGGTGTTGAGACGACTTCACAGCATGCCTGGGCTAGGGCTGTCCGGTGTAGTTGACACTGGTGGGGCTGCGAGGCGTGCTTGACATGTTTCTTGCTTGACTGCTTTCTTTTCCTTGAGTTTCCTTAAACTTGTTGCTCTTCATCTGTAAATGCGATAGGTTCTTAGCTCCAGATCGTCGCCATAAATGTGTAGTGGTCTAGCCCACGTGTACAGCAGACAAAGTAGACGTAGCCGAGTTGTAGTTGATGTAGTTTATTCAGTAGTTGCAATGAGCTAGAACAAGCCCCACCAGGAGCAGCCTCCTAGCTGCTCAGCCCATCTTCCCAACTGTCCCCCACACACACAGGCACCCAAGCATTCCACTCACACTAACATTCTACGCGGAACACTCACACTGGCTGAGCAGCTAGGTACAGGGAACAGAATGACATGACCTGAGGATACCACAACTACCTTTCGCTCAGTCATTCGTGCTCACTTAGGGGCATATTATCAACAACCGGCGATAAATATCACTAAGCGCACTTAGCGCTAGGATATTTATCGCCGGCGATCGATGAATTTTATCGCTGAGATAGCGTGCTATTAGCAACGCTTATCTCAGAATCGATAAAATTCCTGGCGCAAGCCACCAAATGTCCGATTATCGCTGGAAATCCAGCGATAATCGCACCATATTTGGCGATAGCTTGTTGATAGGGCTGGGCATACTTAACCATGATATCCACCTTCCATTGGATATCATGGCTAAGTCAAACTAAAAGCATGCGTAAGGAAAGTAGCGTTAACCAAGGTTAGCGCTACTTTTCTCATCGCTATGCTTGTTGGGGATTCCTTGATAATTGGAGAAATGTCGGTTAACGACATTTCTCCAGTTATTTTGGGACGGAACGCCCACTTTGCATCTCATTAGAGATGCAAAGGTGGCGTTATGGAAAAGGGCGATAGGGCAAGGATTCACGCGATAGCGTGGCCTTGCTAATACAGCGATAAAATTATCGCCGCTTTTCGTCTGAAAACAGACGCTAAAGCGGCGATAATTTCTTATCGCCGGCTTGATGATATGCCCCTTATTCGGTTTGTCTCAGAGAATTACACAGAATGAACAGTCGGGCGTTTCAATAAGTATTTATTGAACAGTTGTTATTCTAGTGTAAAATATATGTGCTGCAGAAACCAGCAGACAATAGCAGAGATATATTATCAGCAGTACGATAAAAGCAAAGGGATAGAACAGTTGTACCATATTGCGATAATCATGAGTACATACATGAATATGAAAGCATTATGCAAGTGCGCGTACTCCTACGATGCCTACCTAGATGTACCTGTGTGTACCTAGCATATGTGTGTAGGTCTTAGAAGCTAAGAGCCAAGAATCCTCCTAGGATTTAGTCGAACCCCTATACCTGAATAGAGAGAGTGTGGGACCCCGTCCTGGTCTCGAGTTGGACACCCCGTCCGGGTTGTGTCAGACCACTGTCGGCTTGAGCTACTGCATGCAGGAGCCTCAGCGTCTCTTGTCAGTGAGTCAAATGCAAAAGCATTGAAACCCTTTCATTAAGCTTTTGCATTTGACTCGTGAGGGACATCTAGTAACGACTAGTTGAACTGCAGCTCTTTGTAGAATTATTTTGATATTGGATACTATAATATTCACTGCTCACTGCTAATCTCCTCCCATAATGCTTTGCAGGGCCTTTGGTTGGGATTGTATTTTTGCCAATAACTGTGCTTGGGTGGTCCTAAGAGGATGGGACCACCACCGAATCGTTCAATAAGATGTGCTTTTTGTTGTCAAGGCATCTGCTTGGTTCTCTCCCTAAGTTAGCGAGGATCCCAAAATCATCACCTCTCTCACTGCTTGTTAACTTTTTGTTTTCACTTTTGTGAAATGACTATATGCATTTTAGCATATAAAGACAGAGATACTTATTTTATCTTAACTTGCTCTGTGCAAAATGCCATTGGCAATTACTGTACAGTGCAGACAAGCACACAGCTACGCAAAGTGTACTTCGCATAGCTATGTGTAGTGCTACGCAAACTACGCCCAGGGTTAGTATTTATACCCTGAAGACACTGATCTTCGTGCAAGGTTTGTATTGGTCCTCCATTAGGCTTTAGGAAGACGTCAGAGGTGAACTCTGTACATACATATTATGCAGGTGGAATATTCTTAAAGAGTCATGCATAATTTATGAGTACAGTGTAGGCCTGTGTTTGGGAAAACCCTGGTGCCTGCAAAACCACAAGGCAGATAACGTTCAGCCCTCAGAGCACGTTGTGTACTGGATGGGACCAATGTAGGTGAAAGAGCATGCCTATATAAGGAATCATGATCTAATAGGGCATGTATGGTTATTGCCGTAATAGGGCATATGCGGCTATGACCATAAAAGGGCAAGTACGAATAAGACCATATTAGGGTAAATATGAATACGTCTATTTTAGGGCATGTATGAACGGGCCTACATTAGGGTCTCTATACGGGATATAACAGTTTTAAAGGTAAGTGTATGTAAGTATTAATGGTTTTATGTTTTTACACACACACATAGACACATACACACCCGCACACACACACACACACCTGCACACACACACACACATATGGGAATGCTTTTTAAGGGTTTAGGGTGGGTAAGAGCATATGGGTTTTTGGGTTGTAGGATTATTTTTAGGATTTAGGGTGGGTTTGGGGTTTCGGATGGTAAAATAATTTTTATGGTTTAGGGTGGCTATTGCAATATCAAGGTTCGGCATGTCAACATGAAGGTCTACTGCATGTGCATGGCAAACAATTATATATTGTAGAAAGATGGGATGTAAAAACTGTTTCCACAGAGCTAATAATTTTGAGCAATCCACTATGCAAAATATCACATTTTGTGCCTAACATACATGTACATTTACCTTCGGGTTGCATCATTTCTGTTTTTCTTTTCTCATTTATTATCCAGGGGTTAATACCAATTCTTAATCTTAATACTTCACATCGGAGCCAACGATTTGGCAATATATCCAGGTATGGGAACCAGGCTTCCTTCTGCCAGCTATTTAACATAAATTGCACCAATTTTTTCTCTCTCAGATACTGGTAGTCTTCCTTCCGAGCGAGTTCCTTCCCTAGAGTTCTTAATTCACTCTTAGTAGCTTCTACTTTTAGTGTCTGTTGACATATTCTCACCTTCAAGTTCCCACATACAGAATACAATTTCTTCCTACTCCTTTGGCCCATTTTAAACCGCTATGCTGGATTTCATTCTTACACCATTGCGAAATATTCTGGTCCTTTCCCGGACCCAGTCTTTTCCAAAATCTTAATAAAGCCACTTGAGCCTGTACATTCCATGATGTCATCCCCAGCTGTATTCTTATTGCCTGAATCATGGATGAACCAGGTAACATCAGGGACTTTATGCACTTCCCTTCCTTGATATCCCAGCCACTTTTACCACTTAGGCAGAGTAATTCTGCCCCATATTGTAATTGTGGGGGTATCATGGCACTTTATGCCTTAATCAACGGTCTATGGGACATTTCTCCATAAGCACGGTTACATTTTTTCAGACCACACACTGATATATCAGCCTTGACTTTTAGGGCCTCCAAATGCGTATGCCACTTCAGGGACCTGTCAAACCAGACTCCAAGATATTTATATTCATTCACTATTTCTAGTTTTGTAGGGCCCAAGTACTAGTTACACTTAACATCTCTTTTTCCAAAGCATAAAACTTTGGTTTAGTCCATATTTACAATTAAATGTTTTGCCACATAATATTCTCTAAATGCATCTAACTTCCTTTGTAGGCCCGGCTCTGTCTGGTCTTGGATTCTAAATCGTCTGCATACAGCAGACACGATAATTGTTTCCCATTCATTCTCGGGCTTGCACTTCTAGCCACCTCTAACACAGATGGCAAATCTGCTAGAATTATGGCAAAGAGTTGAGGGGCCAGCACAGAACCCTGTCTTAGACCATTATTAATTTCTATTTTCGGGGTCAATCTCCCCTCCGTATCCTTAATGATCTGTGCCCAGTTCAACCTATGTAACTCCTGTATTACGGTCAGTAGCCCTTTTGGGATATCATATTTATTCAAGGTTTTCCAAAGGCACTTCCGATCTACCAGGTCAAACGCTGCACGAAAGTCTACAAAACAACAATACAACTTCCCTCTTTGCTCAATAGACTTTCGTGCAACCGCCCATAGGGCCAAACAGTGGTCAATTGTGGAGTGGCCCTCCTTAAAGCCGCCCTGTTCCACAGGCCCGATTGACCGCTGCTCTACCCAGTACTTCAATCTTGCCAGAATTATCTCCTACATCCAGGAGATTGATCATTTTATAGTTTTTCGGGGCTTTCATATCTCCTTTCTTATGTACCGGTCTAATTATAGCTCCCCTCCAACTATTGGGGATTTGGCATGAATCTTATATAACCAAAAACATTTGCGATAAGATTTTGGCCCACCATTTCAACTGTGTCTTTATTATAATTGCAGGGAGGTTATCTGGTCCTGCTGCTCGAGTTAAATTTAGCTTCCTTATAGTATGGTTTACATTATCTACTGGGAAGTATGTTTTTATATCTTCAGCCACCCCTCCCCAAGATATTATTTCTCTTTTTACGGGCACTGTTCTTGTACCGTACAGCTCACCCAAGTACTCTTCCCGTACTGCTTCTTTCACCACACAACTCACAGCGCCTTGAGTCTGTCCTGAAGCTTCCTGTATCAACTTCCAGAATTTCTGTAAATGTTTTGCTTCAATGGCTTCAAGCAGATTCTCCCAACATTTCTCTTTGTGATTCCTTTTCTGATTCCTTACTAACGTTTTGTAGGCTTTCCTCAACTTAACGAGTTTAATATATCTACCCAGATCATATCTAGCTCAAAGAATTCTCTCTTCTTTCCTTATCAACCTTTTCCTTTTCATACATTCCTCAGTGAACCACTTCATTCTCCTTCCTTGGGTCGTTTGATTCTCCATAGGCCTTAATTTCTTGTTTTTTAATTTTGCCCTGAGGCCCTGAGGCATTGTACTACTTGTTCAATTGTTTCTTCAAACCATTCCAAATTCTGACCCCTAACTTTTCCCAAATTTAAATTCTGTTGAAATTTAGCCAATTTAGCCAAATATTCATCTGTTAATCTAGTTGTTAAACGCTTAGGATAATCTAGTTGTTGGGGAATTACTACATCTCATGAGCTCTTTGGAACTCTAATTAATTCAAGTGGCAGGGGGTTATGATCGCTACCTGCTCTTTGAGTTACCCAAAACCCTTTTATTTTTACAAAATTGAATGCATGAAGAAAAATACAATCAATTGGGCAATGTTGTGTGCCTACCTTAAATGTTTGCTTAGCAGGGCAGTCAGTCTCTATCCTGCCATTCAGACTAAACAAACCTTTTAGCCCCAGATACTTCCCTAATGCTATATCTCGTCTTGAAGAAATGCTGTCAGGAAAGTTGGCTAACATTATATTGTATGAGCGCAATATTTCTATAAACCAGCAATCTAGCCTTTTAGGATTCAATTTGTGATTAAAGTCTCCCATTAGTATAAGCAAATCATTACCATACTTTTCACACAATAATAGATAATGTCTAAGACCAACAAGGACAGTCTGCAAGCAAGCAACCATTTACATTTTACATTTATAGGTGTCACCTTTTTCGCAATCCTGGTCGATATTTTAGTCATAATCCCCCCCGCTGGACGTCCAAGCACTTTTTTCTGCACTGGCCTATTTAGTTGGACAAATCCTTCAATTACACGGGTTTCGTTGCATAGCCAAGTTTCTTGTAAACATATAATTTCTACTCTTTGGGCTAACTCTTTTAAGCTTTCTAATTTTGCCAATCTTCCAAGCCCATTTATGTTCCACTATGTAATTTTAAGGCAATGCGACAACCCGTTATCCTACTCAATTTCACTTAGGCAATTCTCTTCCTCCTGATTCCACTGGGGAGGGCCTGTCTGACTATTTTCTAGGGTCCAGTTACCCCAATATTTACTAATCTCTGAGTTATCCATGGCAATTTCGATGTTTGCTTTTTCCCCAAGCTCTAGG
This sequence comes from Calotriton arnoldi, assembly GCA_963921515.1. Lineage (NCBI taxonomy): Eukaryota > Metazoa > Chordata > Amphibia > Caudata > Salamandridae > Calotriton > Calotriton arnoldi. The sequence goes on along the minus strand of CAWUFW010012266.1, from coordinate 12,493 downwards.
TCTATCAACCTTACCTGCCTTACTCCTAAACCTGCATGGCACTTCATAAAAGCTCTTCCTTGTTGACTTCTCTCATCCAATTCTGCTTCAGGGATTAATCTTATCCCTTCCTTCAATACCTCCATCTCTGCTTTTACGATTGCTGCCTTTACCAACCCTGAATACATTAAAACCTTAGTGGTTTCCTTCCCTTTGTTGTTATGAATGACACCCACTTGTCTAAGGTCCTTGGTCCCAATTTCTCTTCAACTAGAACATTTTGAGAAAGAAAATAATAGCTGGGACCGATTTAGGGGTAGAAGCTTCTTTATTTTTTTCTTCCCCCTCTCTATTTGGGATGGTTCAAGGTACAGCCACATATTACCCACTGCTTTCTTTTCTGCAATATGGAATTCCCTCTTTCCTGTCCGCTCTTCTTACTGGTGGTTAGTTTTAGCTTTCTTCCTCTTTCCACTAAATTCCTGATGTTATCATTTCCTCCCAAATCTGTTTCATGTGATGTATCCATTATTCCCTCCCTGCTGTTTTTCAATAAAGTTTTTGATTGAGCTTTCTTTTTCTCCACTTCAGCTTTTAACTGCGTTTCTCCTGATAACCCCTTCCTCTCCCATATTTTCCCACTATTTCTAGGAACTCTCCTCTCTTGGTTGAGTGCTTGTTGTAAACCCCCTCCATCCTTTCCTTTCTGTAGTTCTTTACCCTTCCCCTATTGACATACCTTCCTCCCTATTTTTCTCCGTGGGATATATTGTCTATACCGTGGGAGTTCACCCCATTTCTTTATCAGCATCGGGCGTCTAGAGATCTACACATTCTGCAGCTCTTCAGGCTGCATGGTTTCCCAAACACATCCCAAGTTCAGATTTTCCGTAACACTTCTTACTATTGTACGCATTAGGCCCCTGATGCCTTGTAATTCACCCAAAATCTTCTGAAGTTAAGTTTTTTGGGTGAGAATATCGTTATTTATCATAGTTACTTCTAACAACCCTTACAGTGTTCATTGCAAAATCAGCATTATCTGGTCCTAACGTGATGTAACGTGCTGACCCTTCTGTAATCTCAATTCCATGATTTCCCGACCGCCCCATACTCTTATCATGCGTGGACCTAGCGGCTATATCTGAAATGTCTCTCTGATCATTCCTTACTCCATCAGTAATGCTCGCCTCCTGTTCAAACTCTTCATTATCCCAAAGGGAAAAATCTGTGGGGATGAGGACAATCTTGGTTCTAAAATGGATTCATTTTGACTTAAAATAGTTTGATAGTTTACAATCGATGAATCTAGGTTCAGTGCACTATGATCAGCAATCTTGTCCTCTTTTTGCTGTCCTACTTCAGTGTCCAGGATTTTCAGTGGGGATTGTTTCCTCTTAAAGTATTTGCCCACAACGTGTTTGGGTGTTAAGGGGTTTTTAGTGTTTAGGGTGGGTATTGTGTATTTTGGGTGCTAAGGGGTTTTTAGGGTTTAGGGTGGGTCTGGGTTTTTGGGTGGCAAGGTAATTTTTAGGGAATAGGGTGGGCATGGGTTTTTGGATGGTAAGGGTTTTTTAGGTTTTATGGTGGGTATGGGTTTTGGGGTGGCAAAAGTAATTTTAGGGTTTAGGGTGGGTATGGGTTTTTGGGTGGCAAGGGTATTTTTAGGGTTTAGGGCAGGTATGGGTTTTTGGGTGGTAAGGATATATTTAGGATTTAGGGTAGGCATGGGTTTTTGGGTGCTAAGGGGTGTTTGGGGTTTACGCGGGTATGGGTTTTTGAGTGGCAAGGTTATTTTTAGAGTTTAGGGTGGGTATGGGTTTTTGGGTGGCAAGGGTATTTTTGGGGTTTAAGGTAGGTATGGGTTTTTGGGTGCATGGGAGCATGCAGCGCTACATTTTTTTGCAGGAACAACAGGAGTGGGCAGCAGTGTTTGAATTGCGGCGGGCTGCTGCCAGACCACGACGCCGTATCACCGGAGGCACTGGGGGTGCTTGGTTGGGGCCTGGGGCATTGGTGGCTGCAGCTCTTGCCTCCTCCTCCTCAGCCAGAGCCACCAGTCGCCGATATTCGTCCCTGATGGCCTCCAGCTTCCGCTGCCTGGTCCTGGCCGCTAACTCCTGCCTGGTCAGTTGGGAAGGAGTAGCTTTATCAAGAAAGAAAAAAGACAATTGTAACCAATACTCTTCGCAAAACAGTAACACAAAATTATACACATAAAATTATAGTGGCACAGTAGCACTAGCAGTACATAACATTTGTGGTATCCTCACTTCCTCATCCCCTAAGATTTGGATGTGATTAGCGTTTGAGGCATTAGGCACTATGGAGTAGACAAGTATTCTTCTTCTTCTCTCTCTTGTTTAGCTAAATTAATCTTGTAGGCATGCCAGCTCAGTCAGCTTGCGCCTTAGACAGACATACTCATGTCACAGACTCACCTCACGTTACTTTACTACTGACTGCAGATGAGGCAGCTGTACTACACAATTATCTATTTTTCTATTATGGCAATACTCTGGTAAATCAACGGCAAATGCTCAATTTCACTTTCACCCTGACCACTACTACAAGGCAGATGATATGATTTCTAATATGAATGATGATGTACGTCACAGCGTCACATGATGACGTGAGGTACTACTATTGTTTGATTGTTTGAACCATGCAGCCGATAGGCCACCCATGGCTAACATGGTCGAAATTAATGGGTAGGGAGTGGGAGTGGGCCTCGGAGTCGGAGGGAGGCGATTGAGGATGGCTGGGTACATACACACTATATATGTTGTGCTTCCAAACCACTGTGAGTCAAGGAAGCATTCTGAAATACAACCTCCCTTTGAATCAAAAACCTTGAAAAAAAAAGTCCTTGTTTATTCTTCTTCCCAGGGATTTTTCCATTTATCATTGCCTTCCTCTTCTAGCATTATTTTTATTCTGCACCCTTGGCTTTGCTACTCTGGCGCGGTTTAATTTTCTTTTACATTCTCTTCATCCAGTCTCCACCTACGATGATTGAATACCATCCAGGCATCCATCCATCCAAACATGGCTATCATTCTCAATCTCTTAACAAATCTTTCACCAACAACATACATTTGTCATTTAACCACCACCCATGCGTCATTGCTTGCCTTTGAGTTTGATCCATCAAACCCCCCCCGGAGTATTCCTTTCACCCATACAGTTTCACCCACCCAGGCAGGCATCCTTTCTTTCACCTTTCACCCATCCTTCAACCACCCATGCATCCTATCAGCCACCTATATGCATCCCGGTCCCCCGTCCTTCACCCACGCATCCTTCTCTGCAAGTCATATATTACATGTCACCCATCCTTCCTCCTTCCATCCTTCTTTCCCTTTTCAGTCAACCTATCAAGGTCGTCTGACTCTTAGTCTTCTTCATAAAACTTTCTCTGCTGAGTTGGAGATAGAAGAGGCCATTAGTTACTGTCTCCCGCTAATGCTAATGCTAAGTAAAGGGTGTCTTCCTAAACTGTTCACAACAACTTAGTCTCAACAGTACAATGTACACCCTTGCAGCGAGTGTATTGTCAATAAGTAAGGAATATGACTTACCACTGCCCACCACTGCCGCTTGCACACCCACTGCAGCTGCCACAACAGCTCCCTCATGACTGGCGTCACCTTTGCCGCTGGCCCCGGCACTGGTGGTCGGTATGCCTAGAAAAAACATTTCACACTTTTTAGATGCCATATACGCCTCCCCCTATTTATTTTTTTCACTAGCAAGATTGAAAATACAATACATACACCACACACATCACTACAATTCGGGTACTAGAGTAGAGTAGACAGTACGTCCTATGAAAAATAATAAAATATCGGGTTGGGCATTTTATTGGTGGAAATTTTTGAAAAGCCTCTCAAGAAGAGGACAACCCAAAGGACTGGACTCAGTGGCTAGAGCTATTGGTGAATCTGAGTTTTTGAAAAGAAAAAGGGTGGCCAACTGGGCGGACAATCGGACATGAGGTCTCTCTTGGTTGGAAAATATAATGGTGCCGTCCTCCTCCTCCTCCTCCTCCTCATACTGCCTTCCAGCCTTGGTGCACTGTAATCAGTTGTTCACCATCAACTGCTGCTAAAAAAAACCAGTAGTAGGCCTAGATGAGAAAAAGTAAAATACACCACTTTGGGGTGTCCAACGTGACCATCATTTACTGATTGAGCATGAGAAAGTAAAAGAAAGCCTTCTCATCTCAACAAACATGCGTAGAATACCTTACTTGGGCATGCAATCTGCACAGCAGAGTAGTAGTACTAGTAGTAGTAAGGACCCATGGGTTCTCTGAGTCTTACAGTACCACCTCTAGTCAGTCCACAAAATATATAAGGAGAGAGGGAAAGCTGACAGAAAAACCAGAAGAAAGCAAGCTACAGACAGACTAATGCAGAGTCAGAGGCAGTTTGATTTGATGTAAAAAAAAAAATGTAAAAAACAGACAAGGTAATGCAGGGATAGCAAGAATTTAGAAACAGATAGATCAAAGAGGATTTTGTAAAAAATAAAATTAGGAAACGGAAATAATAGTTCTAAATAAGGTACGGTAATAGTTAGGGAAATATATATATTAATATTAACAACAGGAGGACTTATTGGGGCCAGCAGAGCCATCTGCAGAGGAGTGCTCCTGCTGGGAGGCACCTCCAGCTCCTGCACCCGCCTCGGCAGACCCCGTCTTCTTCCTGCCCCTGGATGCGAATCATGTAAGACATAATTAAAGAGACAAAAATTGATTGTTGTTAAAAAAATATTTAAAAATCGCTCCAAAAAGATTTTTTGACAGGAACCTGCTATTGCAATAACATTGACCTATCTTAAGTCAGATTGACTAGTAGTAGACTAGTATCGCGGTCGCAGACCGTCCTATCTTTATTATTCCGCAGTTCCCTTCAAATGCCTGAATTCTAAACCTACCTAGCCTGCCTATTCCAAAGACTTTGGAATGAATTGCAAAAAAATTATATTTGCTTCTATATATTTGCTTCTAAGTTCGGATCTCATTCGCAATCATCTCAACCCCCTGCATAGATGAACACATGCGTATTGTATACACCAAATTGGTTGGTTGCTATATTCACTCACAATACAATCTACAAAAGGTTCTACTAAGGACTTAGGAGTCAAGGACTGAAGTCACGTGAGAGGATGCATCACTCGGGCCGCTAAATTACCAACTAATACTAAGTAACTAACTTACTAACTACCACGATCTTAGATACAGGACAAAGGAAAGGAGTCTCTAAATGCCTGCATTACCTAACTTAAGTTTTCTAACCTCTCTTACATAATCAGCCCAAGCGAGCGCAAAGTTACAAACAAGTAAGATTAGTAGCGCCGAGCACCTGTCTAGAAGAATAGCAATCATATAATATAAGATTTTTTAAAATGCAACTTACCTGCATGTAAGCAGCAGCATTCTTGCTAAGCCTATTTGGGAAAAATATAATATTCGCAATAACATAGAACACACAATAATAATAATAATTAGCTATTCACCAAGCCCCATGACCTCAAAACCTAGGAGGTCCAGCTCTCGGTCCAGGATGTCGGACCACCGGTGCGTCAGTTGGTTATGGGTGCGCCGGACCTCAGAGCAGCGAAACACTGCCTGGCACACCCTCACCCACTGCTGGTGACTCCCCGTGATCCCGGACCCAGGCCTGCCACCTGCTGCTAGGGTTAAGGGGAGGTGGCAATGCACAAACAAAACAAGTGAAGGCGCCTCCACGTCAGAAAATAAGGCCCGGGGCTGCACCCTTCTGGGCGATGCCTTCCGCAAGGAAGGCGGCTCCTCTTTCCCTGGGTCGCACTCTGCAACGTCTTAGCCATGGTTCTGGAGGGGCAGGGGGCGGAAAAGAAAATGTAGAAAGTAAAAAATTAAGGCAGGAGAAGAAGAAAAGAAGTAAAAAATAAAAAAGCAAGTAATAGAAAAACAGTACAAAAACACACTAAAAACACACAAAAAGTAGAACAAAACGCAAAATATACACTTAGGAAGAGAGAGGGATAGATAATAAATAAAAAAGATCAGAAAAAAAAGTTTTCGGAACAAAGGATTGAAAAGATATAGGGAGGATTTAAAAAACAGGCCCAGAACCATAACCAGACAAGAAAAACCAGATGGCCGTGCCCATCGGCGACCACGTGGTGAAGTTTGCGCAATATTTCCCCCCGAGCATGCAATCCGCATCGCCAAACATCAGAAACATCTCGCGAACGGGCGTAGCAAGCAACTCCGCCTGCTCTTGGAACTCTGCTTAGAGTGGCTATGCGAACTCCGCCCAGGCTTAGTGGTAATGGCTTGCATGATTCCATCATACATCCTAATTTTACTAGAAGTAAGTAACTTTAATACTAGTAAATTTACTAGTTAGACTTCAAGTGTAAACTTAGACTTCAGGTGTAAACTTAGACTTTTGGTCTAACTTTACCTTTGTGAATCAGGCCATCAATGTCCGACCTGGGATGTGTCATGATCGAAATAATATGCTCCATTGCAAACACCACAGCATTAATTCTCTCAGCAACTGCAACACTCACAATTATTTACACGACTGCATCATTATCCGCACAAAAGTCCTCTTCCTATTCTTCATCTCTTGTACCCATAACCTCGCCGCCAAACCAGCTGAATGACATATAGAAATGAAATATAACACTTTTTCTGTCTCTATTCCTCTGGCCAATGCTACGCACATTGTTGTCCTCACCAGTAAACGTGAATAACACCCAGGCCTTATGCATCTTAAAATAATTTCTCTGTCCAGATCACCTGATCATTCTGCAGCCAAATTGTCACTCCATTATGGTCATTTAAAAAACTAATCCAGATCCACAATTCCTTTCTAATCCTAATCCTGTGATCTGGGCTGACAGTCACTTTCATAACAAGTGCCGTCTTCCGACAGAATGCTCTGCCCGACGCCTCCACCTTGCATGCCAACTCCAGATGGGTCAAAACTTCTTATGTTGGTCTAAGTTCATACTTAGCTTTGCCACCCACTTGTAGCAACAACCTCCTCAACTGTTGTATTTTGTCCATTAGTCGATGCTGTAAGAATGAATAGTTGTAACTGGTGTCTCAGTGTTTTCTGGTGCTATTGACACTCCACACTCCTAACTCAATAGTTCTTCCTGGGTGCTCAACAGCCTCCCACATTCCCACCTCTTCCCTGCTCTTCGCATCAACAAACCTTTCTCAAGCTAGTGCAGCCCGTGTTGAGACCCTGCTACCTCTTTCACCATTCCACACTAGAAATGTTCTGAAAGCCTCAGATGTAGCTCACCCCTCGAAGCATTCCAAGGGCATTATTTTCTACACACATATCTTGACATTCTGTCAGCTGAAAATCATCTAGGTGTACCTGAAAGAGTCAGAAAGTCAATTGTGTGTTGGGTTTCCCCATTTCTGCACCCGCCCCACTTTTTAAATTATATAAATACATGGGTTGATTTTTAAAGTTCATGCTCTGGCTGGCCTGAAGCCATGGCTATAGGAGTGGTTCCTTAAAGACATCGGAAGCATGTCATGCCCTGCCCCAGGAGTCCTCTCCTGACTATTACTCGCACAGCAATTGGGTGGATTCCTTTCTCTTTATCTCTACTAAGGGCATTTAAAAGGTCACATGTTTAAAGTCATTGCAGTAAACTGGTTGGGTGACTTGTTGGTTCAGGGGTGTGTTGAGGGAAAGGGAGGTGAGGGTGACTTGATGGTTCAAGGGTGGGTAGAGGTAAAGGAAGGTGAGGGTGACTTGATGGTTCAGGGGTGGGTAGAGGCAAAGGGAGGTGATGGTGACTTTGTGGTTTAGGGGTGGGTAGAAGTTAAGGAAGGTGAGGGTGGCCTGATGGTTCAGGGTGGGTAGAGGTAAAGGGAGGTGAGGGTGACTTGATGGTTCAATGGTGGGTTGAGGTAAAGGGAGGTGAGGGTGACTTGATGGTTCAGGGGTGCGTAAAGGCAAAGGGAGGTGAAGTGAGGGTGACTTGAGGGTTCAAGGGTGGGTAGAGGTAAAGGGAGATGAGAGTGACTTGAGGGTTCAAGGGTGGGTAGAGGTAAAGGGAGGTGAGGGGGACTTGATTTTTCAGGGATTGGTAGAGGTAAAGGGAGGTGAGGGTGACTTGATGGTTCAGGGGTGGGTAGCGGTAAAGGGAGGTGAGGGTGACTTGATTGTTCAGGTGTTGGTAGAGGTAAAGGGAGGTGAGGGTGACTTGATGGTTCAGGGGTGGGTAGAGTTAAAGGGAGGAGAGGGTAACTTGAGGGTTCAAGGGTAGGTAAAGGTAAAGGGAGGTGAGGGTGACTTGAGGGTCCAAGGGTGGGTAGAGGTAAAGGGAGGTGAGGGTGGCTTGAGGGCTGAGAGGTAGGTAGAGGTAAAGAAAGGTGAGGGTGACTTGAGAGTTCAAGGATGAGTAGAGGTTAAGGAATGTGAGAGTGACTTGAGTGCTTTTAGGTGGGTAGAAGTAAAGGGGGATGAGGGTGACTTGAGGGTTCAAGGGTGGGTAGAGGTAAAGGGAGGTGAGAGTGACTTGAGGGTTCAAGGGTGGGTAGAGGTAAAGGGAGGTGAGGGCGACTTGAGGGTTCAGGGGTGGGTAGAAGTAAAGGGAGATGAGGGTGACGAGGTTTCAAAGGTGGGTAGAGGTAAAGGGAGGTGAGAGTGACTTGAGGATTCAAGGGTGGGTAGAGGTAAAGGGAGGTGAGGGTGACTTGAGGGTTCAGGGGTGGGTAGAAGTAAAGGGAGATGAGGGTGACTTGAGGTTTCAAGGGTGGGTAGAGGTAAAGAGAGGTGAGGGTGACTTGGGTTCAGGGGTGGGTAATGGCAAAGGGAGTTGAGGGTGACTTGAGACTTCAGGGGTGGGTAGAGGTAAAGGAAGGTGAGGGTGACTTGATGGTTCAGGGGTGGGTATAGGCAAATGGAGGTAAGGTTGACTTGATGGTTCAGGGGTGGGTTAAGGCAAAGGGAAGTGAGGGTGACTTGAGGGTTCAAGGGTGGGTAGAGGTAAAGGGAGGTGAGGGTGACTTGAGGGTTCAGGGGTGGGTAGAAGTAAAGGGAGGTGAGGGTGGCTTGAGGGCTGAAAGGTAGGTAGAGGTAAAGGGAGGTGAGGGTGACTTGAGAGTTCAAGGATGAGTAGAGGTTAAGGAATGTGAGAGTGACTTGAGGGTTCAGGGGTGGGTAGAGGTAAAGGAGGTGAGGGTGGCTTGAGAGCTGAAAGGTAGGTAGAGGTAAAGGGAGGTGAGGGTGACTTGAGAGTTCAAGGATGAGTAGAGGTTAAGGAATGTGAGAGTGACTTGAGTGCTCTTAGGTGGGTAGAAGTACAGGGAGATGAGGGTGACTTGAGATTTCAAGGGTGGGTAGAGGTAAAGGGAGGTGAGAGTGACTTGAGGGCTCAGGGGTGGGTAGAGGTAAAGAGAGGTGAGGGTGACTTGAGGGTTCAAGGGTGGGCAGAGGTAAAGGGAGATGAGGGTGCCTGGTTAGGGTGACTTGATGGTTATGGGGTGGGTAATGGCAAAGGGAGGTGAGGGTGACTTGAGGGTTCAAGGTTGGGTAGAGGTAAAGGGTGATGAGGGTGACTTGAGGGTTCAGGGGTGGGTAGAGGTAAAGGGAGATGAGAGTGACTTGAGGGTTCAAGGGTGGGTAGAGGTAAAGGGAGGTGAGGGTCACTTGAGGGATCAAGGATAGATAGACATAAAGGGAGGTGAGGGTGACTTAAGGGTTCAGGGGTGTGTAGAGGTGAAGGGGCTCTAGGGTCCAAGAAGGCCTCAAGCTGAGCCAGAGCCAGGCATCCGGTTTGAGCCTGGTTGAAGTTTTCAGAGGCTGACCCGCCTCTAGCTCCACTTTGGCAGATGCTACAGAGTTAGCAAGCCCCTTACGGCTAGAGCAGAAGCAGGTCTTCAAGTGGAAGCGTGATACCCAGCCTCCTTCTTTCAGTCCTGGTGGGGTGGAAGGAGGAGGCAGAGCAGGCAGATCCAAAGCACGCCACAGCGGTCAGCCTGGGCAGCAGGTGCCAATGATTGCCTCGCATTAACTCTACCCATGCCCTGTGGGACAACAGGCTCCAGCCCAACTGCTTCAGAGTCTGGGATGGCCAAGCACACACTCTCCAGAAGTCAGAAAAGTGACATGGTTGGTGCTAGGTGGGCCATGTCAGCAGCAGGCAATATCCATGGAAGATGCTGTAATGTGCACTTGTGTCCAATGGGGAGACAAATGAAGATCTTGCCGCGCTTCTCTGCTTGATGGCTGTGCTGGAGCAGGACCACTCTCGAGCAGTGTCTTTAACTCTGTCTAGCATCCCTTGACAATTCTCCCAATGCTGTGATTCCGGATCTGGGGAGGGAGGGAACGCACTGAATCTCTTGTTATTTTCTGTGGGGTGAGTTGTGGCAGGCCGCTGCATTAGCTGTGCTCACTGGACAAAACAAGATGGAGGAATTTGAAAAAGTGGTGTCCACATCAGCTAGTCCACCTTCGGAGAGGTGCTAGCCTGGTATGGGCACACCTCCTAATCTTACTAATTTTCCTGCCTGTCTTGCCGCCAAAAATTGGGGTTAGGAGGGGGGGTTGGCATCTCCGCTATCTGGAGAGGCCTGGGTTGCATAACAAAGGTGGCAGGGCCTTTGAAGCCTCCCGCTCTGGAATGCAGTTCCTGCATGGAGGAGGTGTAAACACCGCCGCCCAGAGCAGGCTATGTTCACGACCTCTGAGAGCAATGGCTGTCACCTCAGGAGGTCAGAAACTTGTCTAGAGTGGCTGGTTGGTTGAGACCAGTCAGTCAACACACTAGTGGTCGGTAGGTTTTCAGGGGGCACCTTTAAGGTGCCCTCTGGGTGAATTTCTCAATAAATCCAACACTGACATCAGTGTGGGTTTATTAAGACAACATATTTGGTACTAAACATCTGGGGGTACATTCAAGCCATCATGTAGCTGGGGAACACGTAATCATGAGTGTCCAACCCATGTACTTGGTATGGCTTCCTGGTGCACATGTGGTACCTAAGAATGGACTTAGATACCACAGGTGCACATCCACTTACACAAATATGCCCACACATGGGTATAGTGCACCCTGCCTTAAGGCTGTAAGGCCTGCTGTGGGGTGACTTACCTATACGACACATGCAGTACTTTGCAGTCATGGCACACAAGGATGTGTGCCATGTCGATTCTTCACTTTTCTCTGCACCAAGACACGCAGGCTGCAATAGCAGTTTGCATGAGCTTCGTGAGGGGTCCCTTAGGGTGGCATAATTTGTTCTGCAGCCCTTATGGGACCTCTTTAGTCCCAATGCCCTAGGTACCAGGGGCACCATTTACTAGGGACTTACATCGAGACTAAACACGTGCCAATGGTGGAACAATGGTACAGTTTAGGAAAAGAACACTGATACTGGGGACCTGGTTAGCAGGAACCCAGTACACTGTCATTGAAAGTTGCATCAGATACCAGGCAAATGGTGGGGGGTAACCATGTCAAAAAGGGGCACTTTCCTACACATGGGGTGGTCGTACATGCAGGATGGGCCAAACTAGTTTGTGCTGTACCTAGGGTTGCCACCTGGATGGTTTTATACCGGCATGACTGCATTTTATTGGTACAAAAATTTGGCAAATCACCTAAAACCGAAAGTATTTTTCCCTTTATCAGTACATACTTTTAACAGTAAGTTTAAGAAGAAAACACTTTAAAATGTGTTCTAAAGCTGCTTATTAACCCCTGACTGATAATTAAAATAAGCAAAGACAGAAAGACTACGATAAAATGAATACAGACGAGATCCTATACAGTTCTACTAAAGAATCATGTTCGTACCTCTGCAGAATTTAATACCATCAACAGATGACAGGTATTTTTCTCTAGCAAAGGTGGCAACCATAGCTGCCCCTACACATGGCCGGCCCCCTTTCCAACCAACATAAGGACGAATGTCTGCTTCCTGAAGCAGAGATGGGCTGCAGGCATTGGCGTTGATGGAGCAGGGTAAACAAAATAATTTTGTACCCCTTGGAAGTTAATGACCTCTTAATAATTTAATAATACTAACTGTTTGAAAATGCATGTATTAACCCGTTAAGTGCTTCTGTCGGCCAACGGCCGTCGCGAGCACTACCTCGGTAGTGCTGCGCACGTCCGTTGGCCGACGCGGCCCCGCCCGCTTAATAGAACGTTCCGCACTGGCGCGGAACGTTCTAAGCACTTGACCGGTTAACCAACAAATGCACCCTTTTTAGTAAACACTTGTGAGAAGTTGGCCTGGTATATGCTGTTCACTAATTAAAGTGGACACCTTGCACCAGTACAATTCGACTCTTATGGTAGATAGGTTTAAGACAACCTTTACAGAAAGCTATCCTAGTGGTAGCTGTGGAGAGCAGCCTTCAGGCTAAGTCTTGAAGGAATGTAAAGCAGCTTGTTTTACCACACAATCTCTTGAATCACCAAATGAAAAGACACCACACAGGTATATATATCAAATATATATGTATTTATT